>VZRR01008600.1:436629-498377 GCA_013398015.1 Oreocharis arfaki
TCGGTGCCGGCGGTGGGGCGGGCATCGCCTCCTGCGCGGGGACTGCGCGGGGCGCACGCCTGCGGGCAGCGTCCGGGCCGGGACGGCGGGACAAGCCGCCGCCTGCGGGAGGGAGGCGCGGGCAGCGATCTCCGGTGGGGCCCGACACCCCGATGCGGTACCCCACACCCCGATGCGGTACCCCACGCCCCGGGTGCAGGGAATCCTCCGCGGCTTTCGGCTCCCGACCCTCCTTAACTGATCGAGGTCAGTAAGGAAGAAAATGCCGCAGTAAGTTCAGTTAATGCTTTATTTCCAGGCTCGCTCGGAGCCGTCTAGACAGCTTCCTGATGGAGAGTGGGCTGTAGGGCCCGGCAGTGTTTTGTCCACAGTCCCCGTAATGTAATTACATGTGTATGGTCTCGGAGTGAAAGGATACAGATAAGGTTGTCTCAGCACATCTGGTGAGCTGTTGCTTTTTAAAGCCAGAGGCAGTTAATCAAACTTAAAATCTCTGAGACAGAAGGGACGATGGAGGAGAATAAACTATCAGTTATACGTGGAACTCTGTTGAGCTGAAAGTAAAGGGATAATCTCCGGACGAATTACTATGGAGACAATAGGGCCGGATTCTGGCACTCGGAAGGAAAACCACGGGAAGCAGGAGGGGCTGTAGCACTTGACTCATTTCTGCCTTGAAGTTACCAAATCTCTCCCCATCCTTTCCCCACCTTTAGTTTTACCGTATAAGCTCTGTCTATTAGAGTTAATACTTTATTTGACGTGGGATTTCAGAGTATGTTGGGATTGACTTTAACAGCATAAGCATCTCTGGTAGAACAAAAAAACAAAGGTGCTTTGTTATGTTTTCTTGTCTCAAAAATGTTGAAGGGCCATTGTAAAAAGCATCGCTTCAGAAGTTCTCATGTGCCCGTATTCCTGATCTCCCAGCTCCAGTTCAGCATTTGGGATGTCCCTGGTTACTTCTGAACCGTAATTTGTGGTATTGAAGAAATCGCGGGAAGGTGCCAGTATCCTCTTAATAACATGGGGCTTGGACGCACTCAGTGCTTTGAAGAATTAGGTCTTCTAGGATTCAGTTTTGGTCATGGAAGGAGCAAGCTGTGGCATGAGGGTGTGGGGGGAGAAAATCCTGGAGCACACAGTAGGGAACGTCTTCCCTGGGACCCCTGCTCTTGCCATTCTTTGTGCTGGAGGAGTGTTTGAGGGCTTGTGGGAGGTGAAGCCCTGAGCTTGGGAGGAGCCACTGAAGCCAGAACTGGTGAAATGGAAAGCCTGTGTGCCGCAGGCCTGCCAGCTCTCACATTCTTGGTTGATAAAGAATTGTTCTTGTCTCCATAAACGTGCAGGAGGAATGATGCCTATGTAGCTTTTGACAGGGATGAGTTGCTGGTGTGTCGGGGCTCCCTCGCTGCCATCCAATGATCTCCTCTCCCTCATCTGCCTCCTCCCGTTGGTCCAGGCAGGAACCCTCCCTTTTGGTTCAGTTTGCACCCTACCTTGCAATCACAAAGTGGTGGTTTTATGCAACAGGACAATGCAAAAATAGCGCTGTTTGTAGTAATAGCCATGATGGGGTTTTGTCTCCCTGATGAAGAAGCTTCCAGTTTTCCCAAACAGCACATGCCAGACTTGCTCCGAGCTGGTTTTGCTAGGACACACCTTGTAATGTGTGCAAATGGACTCTATGTGCACTGTTTGGGGTTGCAGTAGTAGGTAAGGATACGAGGTTTGGGTAGGAGTTTGATAAGCTGTATTCAGAGAAAAAGGCTAAATCACTGAGGGCCTGTTGGCGTGCACTGAGCCTCACAGGAGGTATGCTTAATGCAGGCAACTTGCACCTCCAAGCCAGCTTCCAAAAGCCAGAGTTACTTCACACAAGTTGTTAAGATGCAGTTTTGCCCGTGTGCATTTTTACAGAAGCAATTCAGCAATTTTCTGTAGAGGCGGCCATTGGTTCTGAATTCCACTGGTGAATACATGCACTGGAAGAGATTTCCTGAAACTGCAGCTTTGATTGAAAACATGCTTCCCCTAAAAATGAATTTTATAGAATTCCTGGCATATTTTCCATTTGGCAATTTGCATTAGTTCATAAAGGTAAATACACTTAGCATTTCAATGAAAAAATATCTTTGATGACTCCTGCAGGCAAAATGAGTGGAATGTGATATGGATGGAAAATACTCTTATCTGCAGGAAGCAACTATTGCCCCATGGGTAAAATCAGTAATGCTGATTATCGTGTTGTTTCAGGAGGACAAAAAATGTTTCATATGTGACTCGGAGGATCCCTTCCACGATACTCTCAATCCCGACAGTCATCGCATTGAAAATGTTGTCACCACGTTTGCTCCAAATCGCCTGAAGCTCTGGTGGCAGTCGGAAAATGGTATGCGGTTTGTCCAGAGCAATTTCCGGGGCTGGGAGCTGTTTCCCTCCTTTTGTTTAAGGGTACCTGTGGGTTTGCTGTTATCTCTGGCCTGCTGATTACTGCCCTGTGAAGGATCATGCTGTGTGAGGAGATGAGTAAAACTGGCTGCTTTTGTGTGCCCTAGAGCGGTCCTTAATCTGTAACAAAACCCCTGAGTCCTTCTGAAGTGTTGGAAGTGGTGGAAACAGCCATCCAAGCACTCTGCAAGAATCCTTTCCTAAAGAGAAGAGTTCTCCACACTGGCCTCAGATTTCCCTCCTATTTGGGCAGCAGGAGTGGAGCAGCCTTCCAGGAGTAAATATCTCAGGGCAGTGCTGCCAAGGCAGCACAACAGGGCTTCCCTGCGTCGCTGGGCTGGAGGCTGTGGAAGGAAGAGGTTTGGGCACAGAGCTGGGGGCTGTTGCCCTGCCTAAAGACCTCCCATTTCCTTTTCCTACCCCAGGAGAGTAAAGCCAGGGATATCTCTTACCTACAAGCTGCCTTCTCCCTCCTGAGCTCCCTGAATTTCTGTACCATATGCCAAACAATAAAACGAACTGCAGAAACAAGCCAGCTAGTTAAAACCAAAAATTACATGTTAGTTTGGTGGGGTTTTTGTTTTTTGTTTTAATCCTTCCTCTGCCTGTTTTACTTTTCTGGTTATGCTTTTGGCATGCCTTCATACACAAAATGAGGCAGTGAGGGTTTTTCAAACAGCAGTCCTACTCTGAAGCCTTAAAGCCAGCTGGACAGGATGGGATTTCTGCAAATGCATTAGCAGTAACTGCCTTACTGTATATGAAAAAAAAAGGTAATATTCGTAACAGTTTTGCTGCCTGTTAAAGAAAGGTTTTCACTAAATCGTTTTTAACCATGTAGATCAGCCTAGCAAGCTGCTTGCTTCCAGCAGCTTTCTTCCAGCATTCCAGATAATTCATGTTTTTTGCAACAGGCTTGGCAGCATTCACACAGAAAAGTTCTTAGCTCATAAGGTCATGAAAATGTCCTTCAACAATAAAAAACAAATGATTCTTTCTGTGCAATTCATGTTTTCATCTATTCAGGCATACAGCATAAGAGACCATTGCTGCATGCTTCACAGAAGGTTACAGCTGGTCAAAAATTTAAGTGTCTTTTTGTTTTATTATTTTAATTTCTTACCCTTTCTCCTCTCTGTAAATCTTGATTTTATTTTTTAGTTCTAACTACAGTATAATTAGTATCCAGCTGTTTTGAGAGCTCTTTTCACAAGGCAAAATAATATTTGTAGCTGTTTTTCTTCGTTTTTGTGTAGAGTCCTTGACCGCAGGTAGTCATACAGCTGAGTTTGGAAAATCTTTTGCCTCTCACCATTTTCTTAACCCTTGGGATTGCAAAGCAGGGTTGTGATAGTTGCTTTAGGAGTGTCTCAAAACCAGGTTGTAAAGGAACCGTTCTTGTGGACAGAAGAGTCCAGAGTGAGAGAAAAAATGGCCAAAAAATGGCCCCCACCAGACATCAGTGAGACTGGGATTGTTAGGGCTGCAGAAGCTTATGCTGCTGCTGCTGCCAGAGAGGCTGTGGTGTGGGAGGATAGCCTGGGGCCACCACGCAGGTCCGGGCTCAGCATCCCAAACTGTACTGGGGGCTTTGGTGCCAGCACTCAGCCCATGGTGGTCCTGTCCTTCCCAAAACCCAGTGATGCCAGACAGGGTTCTCAGTCTGAAATAGCTGCACTGCAGGCTCACGCTCTGGGTGTGGTGTGTTTAGTGCTGATCACACACAGGTATTCTATGTGTGATACTCTTCAGCAGGTCTTTGGTGTCTCCCCCTGTACACCAGGAATGCGCTAAACCATCATACTCCTTTTTCACAACAGTGCCAAGTGGTAAAGGAAGCATTCTCTGAGCCAACAGAGTAAAGAGCTTTGGCAAAATTTAGATGTAGAGACTGGCAGGTGTCCTTACTTGCTGAACACCTTCTTTTCTCTGCCTCTGCAGGCTTGGAAAATGTGACTATCCAGCTGAACCTGGAGGCTGAGTTTCATTTCACTCATCTCATTATGACCTTCAAGGTAAGGAAGCCACAGCCTTATCCCAAACCCTAAAACATGAGGAAATGAGAGATCTCATAGTCCTTCATGTCGATTTGAAGTTTGGGATTTGGGCTTTGTCTGAGATGTTTCGCCTGAATTTTTTGGAGCTGCCAACCACTAATCAGTGCTGAAGTGATGCAGAAGGCTGAGTTGTGACTTGTGTTTGAACTCCAGTGAGGCTGCAGAAGGAGTCATGCTGAAGCTGGGTTTTGTGTTGGTGTGTCTCTCTGGTGGTTGTGTTCTAGAAGATTGTTAGCTAAATCGTATAGTAGTAAGGGCTTTTTCCTGAAAGAAGTTGGCCGTGGTATCAGTTTTCATTTGGCAGATGGAAAGGTCTTCAGGAAGAAGGAACATCTGTACACAAAGTGTCTTTGTTTTTTTACAAGCAGATGTCTTGGAATGGTAGATTATGTCCTGTACATCCTAAATGCTCTTCCCATGTGGACAAATTAATCTCTTCATTTTTACGCATCAGCTTTCTAGGACAGCTGGTTCCTCTTCTGTGGTGTTGACTAGAGTTTCTCCCCCTGCCTTAAGGTGGTGGCTGAGGTGGAAGCTGGTCCTTTCTGGTGGAGCCAGCATTGAGGAACCCCCAAAATACCCCTGATGTGATGTGGGTGCTGCAGTCATTGTACCCCAGTGCTGTGGCTTGGTCTGCTGTCAGGAGGAAGACTGCAGGAGAAAGATAGTTTTAATGATGCTTTGTGGACTTTGTGTGGGACTGCCTTGCTTCTCTGGGTTGCTAAATTTTTTTGTTGGGTGAGGTACTAGTTTCTAAGTTGGGTGATATTTTCAGCCAGGAAGCAGAGAGAAAATTTCTTTCCAGCTGTGACTGAAATGCTTTTGTGCTTGGCTCTGGGATGTCCTCCTCTGAATACATAAAACTAAGGAAGAGATTGTTGCCATTTCTTGGTCAGTACAAGCCAGGGTTAAATTAATATCTGGTTTTTGAAAAGCAGCACATAAATTAAAACATGATGTTTTTTAGGTCAGAGGGATTAAAAATCTTTCCAAAATCTCATTAGTTAGTTGTTGTAGAGTTGAATACATGTAGGTAAGAAGGACACTGGTTTGTGTGAAGCAAATGCAGCCAGAGTCTGGGCAAGGCCAGCTGGAGGAGAGTCACTGGGGACTGGGGGAGTCAAGCTCAGCATGAGTGGATGAAGCTGAACCTCTCAATCTCCTTGAAGAATGTTTTCTTAAGGCAGCACAGAGGACAGCTGGCACTGAATGTCAGAGATTCTGCCAAAGGTCATATGGTCAGACAAAGAGAGGTAGGAGATGCTGGGGCTTCTCTGAACGTCAAGAGGTACCTGCTCAGCAGTAGCTTCTGGGCATCAGAGCTGGATGGGAAGCACTGACAGTGGCCTCCTGGTCCCTACAGTAGGAGAGGAGGTCTCTTAGATCCTTTGTAAAAGATCAGGCGAAGAGGTACAGCAAGGAAGAAAGCAGTGCTGCTTTCCACAAGCAGTGAGAAAAAATCCTTTTGTCTCTGTAAAGCCCTGCTTTAACCCCCACCCTTCAGAAAGGTTTTGGAATCTAAAAAACTTACAAGTTTTCTTATTTATTTTAAGTGTGTTTAAGCGCTTGGCCACTGAATGCCATCTTTTGAAGACAGGTAGTCTATGGTTTGATGTGTGTTTCTTCGTGTATCTGCCTCTGAGAAGAAAGTGGAATATCATCAGAAAAATATTTCCAATATTTCCACATATTGGAAATAGTCAGTGCACAGAGAGAGATTAATATCCAGATACGTGGACTGATCACACTAACAAGGCTCAATGTAAATGCAAGTAATAATTAACCGAATAAAATCTCTTGTTTTTCTAACTATTAGACATTCCGTCCTGCTGCAATGTTGATTGAAAGATCGTCTGACTTTGGACAGACTTGGCAAGTTTACAGGTATTTTGCATATGACTGCGAGAGCTCATTTCCTGGGATTTCAACTGGACCCATGAAGAAAGTGGATGATATAATTTGTGATTCTCGATACTCTGACATTGAACCTTCAACAGAGGGAGAGGTCAGAGACTTTTTTTTCCAGTATGTTTATTTTGTAGACATTTTGCTTACAAATTCAGATTGAAGCTGAATCACTGTTTGATTTTTCCTTCAGGTAATATATCGTGTTCTAGATCCTGCTTTTCGAATTGAAGATCCATACAGTCCAAGGATTCAGAGTATGTATGCAGTTACCTTTCAGGCTGATTTGAAAGCATTTCAGTATTTACTTGCTTACAAAAAACAATAACCCACAGACAAAGTCATGCTTTAGCCTCAATAGTAGTTTTGAAGTGATATGAACACCTTTGTGTATGGCTGCTTTTCCTGACTCAGACAGTGATGTGCTGGGAAGTAAGGATCAGTGTTGTGAACTCAAGGGATTGCTCTTTAACGCTTCATTGGAGTTGGTGCTTTTCTTAATTGATCAGGAATTTATTTTCATTAAAGACCCCCTCTCCCCAAAATACATGCAGTTGCCAGGAGAAACCTTGGAATGTGATCCTGTAATTGTACAGTATTCGGAAAGCAAATAAACAGAGCTACAAAGGTACTTACTTCATTGTGCATTTCTAGCTAAAATAAATGGGGTCGTGTTTTGGTTTTCAGAACAAAAGTTGTGGCTTTGGAACAGTTTGCCGTGGTAGCACTGCATGGCTGGACCATGCAGATGTGGTCATAAACCACAACTTGCTGTAATGTTCCTGTATGGTCATGGCAGTCAATGAATACAGAGGTGGAGAGATCTGTTGCTCAGCGTGGCTTGAAGAGAAACCTTGTGGGGCATTTGGCCTGAGGGAACTGCAGTGCTTGGCCTTAAGCTGACCTCTGTTTTAATAGGCATTTTCAGGTTTGGTTCATGGCCCTCAGTGTAAAGCTACCTGGAGCAAAAGGAAATATGTGAAGTAGAGGAGTGTCTGCTGGTTGCTATGAGTTTAATGTTGCTTTTTTACTCAACATTTTAGAGGAGAAACTGCTTTCATGGGCTTGAAGTGCTTTTTCAAGCCTGGTTCAAGGCTATAAGAAAATACACAGGATTCAAAGTAAACATGTAGATGGTATTAATTACTGCCATATTGTATTCCCATGGATTATCCCTCAAGAACTTCTTTGTATTTGGTCAGTGATGGGGTGTTGCTTCTTTCTACAAAATGTAACTAATTATATTTGCTAGGAAAGTTGGGCGTATACAAAAGAAGAGTTATTTGTCTTTGTTTCCAACTAAGACTTTTTCCGAAAGTCTCATAACTCTTGAGGCTCCTGGTCCACTTGGCAGCAGTTTCTTAATATCAAGTCTTTGCCGATCTTATATTTTAAAATCCCAGAGAACCAGTGTCTTCTGGTGGTGCTTTTCTGCTTGCCTTTAATGTTTGTGTATGTGCCTGTGCATTTCTATAATAAAATAGACCAGTATTTTCAATTATACTTAAACTTACTTATACAGTTGTCAACCTGTAGTAAAATAATGCACTTTTTTTTTGATTTGGGAAGTATGAAGTGGTGTGTAGGTGCTGAAATTAAATCTGATTTAATCTGCCCATGGGAAGCATGCTTAGGAAGTCACTCCTGGCTTCCTCCCATTCAAAATAATGTCTGGTAAATAATTTCAAAATGGGCTTGCTAGTTAGGTTTTTTTTTGTGTGTGTCCCCTGCAGACCTATTAAAGATCACAAATCTGAGAGTGAAATTCGTCAAGCTGCACACGCTGGGAGATAACCTCTTGGACTCCAGGATGGAGATCCGAGAGAAGTACTACTATGCCATCTACGACATGGTGGTTCGCGGGAACTGTTTCTGCTATGGGCACGCCAGCGAGTGCGCGCCAGTGGAGGGCTTGGATGAAGAAGTGGAAGGAATGGTAAATATTCACACTTTTCTGCATAAAGCTCTTCTTGTCTGTACCTCTCTTAAGTGACTTGAACACGAGTGTAAAGACAACACTCTGTCCCTTACCTCTGCATGCTTGATTTTCAGACAACAAAACTGTTCTAATTACTCCTCTTCAGCCAACACATCTGTCATTATTGGTGTTAATCAAACACAGATCTCAGATTAGGTGATAATTGTTTTAACATTCCTTTTCTAATTATGTTAGAGAGCTGATGAAATTGAAAGGTAGGAATGAAGAAAGGGAGTGTAACCTTATTTGGTCCGAGACTGGTGTATGGGTTGGCTTGGTTACCTTAAAATTGATTCACGGGTGTTTCAGCCTTTGATGCCTCTATTCACTTGAAATGTAACCTGTGTTTGTATCAGTTGTTACCAGCTGAAAAGTGGAGGTTGTAGCCCTAATAAACACAGGCCTTGAAGGAAAACCCTAATTGCCTCCGTGGTGTGCTTCTGCACAAGAGCCACATCCCTTCTGGGGTCTGCTTTTCCCCATGATTTTTGCCTGACAGGCAGTAATAGCACCCTGTTAATGGGTGACTTATTAACTGGTTGGAAATGTGGAAGCATGTGGGAAGGTTGTGTGGGTTGTCCAGGGCTGCAGGATGCCATCAAGCTGGGTATGCTCCACTGCTCTGTGTTTGGGTCAGTGTCTCCACCCAAGCTTTGCCTTTAACATCATGGCTACAGTGCTGGTGGTGCCAGTGGTCTATGTCAGCAGCTGTCACACAGCCACTGTTGGTCTGCTTGGTGCTTGTTCTATACACACTGAAGGCAAAGCCTGGGGCTGATGGATAAACCCCATCCAAACTGGTTGTTAATCTTTGCTTTGAGAGCCAAGGAAGGGCTGGAAAGAGAGCACTGGGGTAGTGACTTGCTGATATAAATAGATGGATGTTAATAGCTAATTAACAGCTAGTAAAGAGCTAAGTTTTAGTTCCAATAGGCTTTTGTGATTATTGAGGTGGAACTGTGCTCTCTTTGCTTATTTCTGGAAGCATTTATTCAGGCACTGGTTCCAGTAAGGAAAGAAGGACAAATTTGTTTGAGGGCACCTGGGCAGGTAAAGAACGTTCCTATGGCCCTTTATGCCTTTCTAAATGCAGTTATGTGGATTAAAGTCTCCAAAAGTGTATGTCCATTATGTACTAGCTTTATTTTCCATTATTGTTGAATGGTTTGGGATTTTTTTCCTTTTTCTTTTATAACCAACTTTTTTTTTTCTTCTTTATTTTTTCCTTTTTTTTCCAATTACAGGTTCATGGTCACTGCATGTGCAGACATAATACCAAAGGATTAAATTGTGAGCAGTGTTTGGATTTCTACCATGACTTACCCTGGCGCCCCGCTGAAGGTCGCAACAGTAACGCGTGCAAAAGTGAGTTGGAGTAAAACACAGAACTGGGTGCCATGAGCGTTATGTGCTGTTACTTGGGAGCTTGTGACCACGTGTAAAATCCTTCATGTTCTGTGGTTGTCTCTGGTACGTCTTTTCTGCAGAGTTACACTTCCCCCAGGACTCTTACTTTGCTGTGTCTTTGTCACAGAGTGCAACTGCAATGGCCACTCCAGCCAGTGCCACTTCGACATGGCTGTGTACGTGACAACGGGGAACACCAGCGGGGGCGTGTGTGATGACTGCCAGCACAACACCATGGGACGCAACTGCGAGCAGTGCAAGCCCTTCTACTTCCAGCACCCAGAGAGAGATCTGCGGGACCCTGACGTCTGTGAGCGTAAGTGCAGTCCCATCCACAGGGTGGGAATGGCCTTGGGGAAAGGGAATTGTCTTGGAGGTCTTGAGTGAGCCTGGCTGGGTTTTGTTTTCTCTTTGAGAATCTGGAAGTTTACCTGGTCCTTGCATGTCCAACCCACGTCATGCCAAATACTTGCAGGAGTGACAGTCTTTCTACCCAGCAGCTGATTTTCAATAATTCAATGTTAGACTTAGCCTTTAATTTTGTAGCAGTTAATAAAACGCATGCGATGCTTCCTTCTTAGCTTGCAACTGTGACCCAGCTGGCTCCCAAAACGGTGGGATCTGCGACCGCTACACTGATTTCTCCACCGGCCTCATTGCCGGACAGTGCCGTTGTAAATTGTTTGTCGAGGGGGAGCGTTGTGACCTCTGCAAAGAAGGTTTCTATGGCCTGAGTGCCGATGACCCAGCGGGTTGTCAGTGTGAGTAAAAACATATGTTCCTTTATGTGTGATCAAAAGCTCTTTGAGGAGCCCTTAATGCTAGGAGAAGTTCGTTTGTAGGATGGATTTTTTTTTTTTCCCCATGTTTTTGCTAAAGGAAAAACATGACTGTAGATTTGCTGTAGGTTGGAGTCCACAAGCCCTTAAAACTTAGTTTGCCAGCTGATCCTTCTGGTGTATTCAGTGAAAGTACCATAATCCTCCTTATTTCTTTTCAATTGTAAGTCTCTTAGCCAGGGAAGTTTTACTGGGTTGGGTGATGGGGAAAGAGTATAATTAATTTCCATCCTGGGGAATTCAGGGGAAACTTTGAGGTATATATTTAAGTTGAACACTGTATAAAATATAACTCCAATCCTGCTTTTGACCTTCCTATTTGTATTTCCCAATCTAGCTTGTGCGTGTAATCCTCTGGGTACCCACCCTGGGGGGAATCCTTGTGATTCGGAGACAGGAAACTGCTATTGTAAGCGTCTGGTGACAGGAAAGCAGTGCACTCAATGTCTGGCAAGTAGTTCACTGTAAAATAAATTAGGAGACACTGGTGTGAGGGAGGCTGGAGTGTGGGAGGTGTGGAGCAAGGTGCTGGCCACTGTCTCTGACTGCGTACTAGCCCGTGCCTGGCATTCAGGCTGGAGAGGGCGCCTCGGGATGTCAGGAGCCGTGAAGTGTGCTGTGTTTTGGGGAGCTGGGATGCATGTCACAGCAGACAGGAGCATCCAGTTTAGTTCCGGGGACCATAAAGAGTGAGACATTAGGATACCTGTGGTTGCTCTGTAAAAATGAGGGATCTAGGGCAGTTCTGCTGAAGTCCTTGCTAGGGTGAAAGACAAAATGGTCAGGGAAACAGTGTTACCAAAAAAATTGCTTTCTAAACAGGCCATTATTTTAGGCAGGGATTATTTCATGCACATACATTTCCATGCAGTGTTTATGCATGCTGGAGTGTTATAGAAACACACTGTCAGATAACTGGATGTGTTTGTACAAACACTGAGAAGCTCTTATCTAGTAGAGAACTGCATGGAAAAACCAAACAAGTCTGTCTGTCTGTCTGTCTGTCTATCCAGCAAGCAAGTTGCAGAGTAGCAGCCCTGCAAGGGCAGTGCCCCACACAAATACCCAGCACCCCACGTGGGGCTCTCTTGCCCTTGAAATGAGGGTTCACGGAGTGGGTGGAGAGCAGGTAGAGAAGTGGTGCTGGTGCTTGTGGGTGTAGACCCACAACCAACGGAGCAGGATTTTCATGGGTTGCGGGGTAGTCTGGGATAGTTTGTGCTGAGTATTTTAAAATGTGACTTTGAGTTAGATGGAACTAAGTCTGCACCAGGTTACAGTGCTGGTGATGTTTTGTCCTGCAGCCTGAGCACTGGGGCCTGAGCAATGACATGGATGGATGTCGGCCTTGTGACTGCGACCAGGGCGGAGCACTGAACAACAAGTGAGTCTCAGCCCGGTGACTCTCCTGCCATTTTTCACCCAGTTTCACCTTGTTGCACACACAACATCCAGGGCTCCATGTGCTCTGGGGGAGGAAGTTTGATACCCATCTTTCTGCTTCAGAAAGTGGCAGGTCTTGATTGCAGCAAGGGTAACAGAGGCATGCATGTCTTTTCTGTGCTGGGCAGCCTCTGTGTCACTGGGGCAAGTGAACATGTAAAACTGTTTTTAGTGTAGCTCTGTCTTTGTCAACCAGGGTAGGAACCAGACATGGATTAAACTCTGCCTTGGCTGTAACCCGGGGTATGGTCCATGTCAAAGCTTTGCTCTTACAGGATGAAAGCAGGAATCAAGCAGTGACGTGGACAGGCTGGTTCTTGCTTTGCTCCCAAATCTGCTTTTGGCCAGTCTGTCTGCCCACTGGTGCTGGGCGAAGCACGCTAGCTGCACAGTACTGCTCTGTTGCCCCAGTGGTGCTGCATGGGGCGGGATGTGGACTTGGAAGTGCCCACTGGGGAGATGGACGCTTTTTAGAGAAAACTGTAGGTTTTGAATATGCATCCATCAGTATCAGTATGGAAAGGTCCTGGCTTAGATGCCCTGTCAGTGGGGTGCTGGCTAGCCAGATTTCTCCTCCGACCAGAGCAGTTCTCTATGTGCTAGGTGTGTGTCCGACCCCTGGCTTGTCAACAGCAGCATGTTCTTTTGCTCTTTTTTTTTTCCCTCTCCCGTTCCTTCCACAAACTCTTTGAAATGTCATGCTTTTGTCTCAAGCCACGGAAGTTTCCTGAGGGGGTCAACAAACTGTTTCCCACTGGAGCCCATGGGACCACACTGGGGGAGTTGTGGGACTGCTCTTGGTGTGACTCCCATAGGTTGTCACAGCCTACAGACACCCCATCTGCATCAGGGATTGCCGTGGGAATGTCCCACGGGCCGTCTCTCCTGTCTGCTCCCGAGTGAATTATTAGCCCTTGGCAGACATCAGTGTGAATGTTAGGGATTATTTACTCCCCCGTGCTTGCTCCCTGCACACAGATGGGTTACACCACACAGCTCAGAACAGCTCCCCCAGTGCAGCTGCTTCCAGGGCTTTGGGGTAACAGCCCAGCCATGGCCCAGCCTGTTTCCCATGCACTGAGCCTGTCGATTGCAAAACCATGTAGGGAGGGGACGTGCAGCATCCTGGCATGGGCAGGCAGCAGCTGTGCTTTCCTCCAACCGCAGGAGAGCCTCAAAGCCCAGCTCTGGCTCCTGACTTCTGTCTCTCACGTCATCGTTAAGGGCGAGTTTTGCCCTCCTCAAGGCTCCTCTCCTCAGCTGCTGAATTGCTGCCTTCTGGCTCCTACTCAGGGTGTGGGATGCTGTGCCTCGCCCATAATTCATCCCTGTGGTGCAACCCAGGTGGTGGAGTTATTGCCTTCCCGGAGGGGAAACTTCCCAGCTCCTCTTCTGGGACAGCTAAGGCGCTTCTGGCATCTCAAAGTGAACATTTAAGTGAATCTCTGCAACTTCAAAAACAGTTTAAGTTAAAAGTCACTCTTTGTTTGAAGGCTTGAGGAGGCTGGAGGTTGTTCATGGAAACCAGAGGCATTTGCCTTCAAAAATGTTTCTGAATCCCACTCAGGTTTAAAGAAAGAGGTGTATTTTGGAGGACCAAAAAACCTTCCTTTAAAAAAGTGTGATTGCGTGTGTGCAAAATTGAAATGTGCTCAAGGGTTCTTCGTGATGCAGGGCAGACACTCTGGGGACAGTAAAACAGTCAAAGGCAATTTGGGGATAGAGCTGTATTGAGTAAAGAAAATTGCTCATTATGGAAGGAGGGGAGATCTGTGTGTCACTCTGGACAGACCTTCTGGTCATGGCCCTGACTGCCCCATGTCACTGGTTGTGTCTGTCCTACTCTAAAGCAGCCAGGGATGATTTTCCCCTTGAGTAACTGCTGACGGTGACCTGTCTCGATGCTTTGCAACAAGTGAGAGCAGCTCAATGTCCCGGGGCATGTAGGGTCATGCACGTTCTTGCTCTGCCTGAGACCATGCGAACAGATACGCTGCCTGTGTGGCTTGCAAGCTTGGAGCCAAAGGCTGCCCTTGGCTTGCAGGGCAGATGTGCCTTTTGGCTATGTCTGGTTGCAAGTGAAGCTCCCAGAACTCTTGTGTCCCAGGGAACCACAGCATCCATAGCATGAAATTCTCTCACCATCCAAACAGAGGAAGCTGCTTGCACACTGCCTACTAGAAATGATCTCTGGTCCGTGCTTGCTTCCAGCCTGAGCCTAGATGTTGTTTTATAGAATAATCGTTGAGTTGAGCCAAGTCTGTACTCAGGACTGTGCTCCCATTTTGGTAGTGCAGATGGCCCAGCTGCAGAGCCCAGGAGCATCTCACGTCTCCTGTCTTCAGAGGTGCTTCTTCTCCTGTGTCATTTAAAATGTCAAAGTGGAAGATCGCTCTAACACTGTCTCAGCATAGCTAAGATCTCTTGTGAATTCATTGCTCTTCCGTTTTAGCTGCTCAAGTGAATCTGGCCAATGTGAATGCCGGCCCCACATGTTTGGACGTCAGTGCAACCAGGTGGAGCCTGGCTATTACTTCATTTCACTTGATCATTACATCTACGAGGCGGAGGAAGCCAACTTGGGTCCCGTGAGTAGCAGTTCTAGTGTTCTGGAGTGTCTGGAGAGATGTGGGAAAGTTGTTTCACCAGTTGACTCTTGGAAGTGTCTTTTATACCTTGTGTGTTTTGCAATTAAAATGTGGAAAACACAAAACTGAAATGTATCAGAAAACCATTAACCTGTAGCTCTTCAATCTTAGTATCAATAAATAATGTGGTAATTGAGGGGGGAGGAATTGCCATTTTTCTTTTTAAACCTGTGTTTTTGATCATGACTGTACAGTTAGTTTTCTGTCATCATCCTTCTCTGTACCCCACTGCATGTGTACCCACCACATCCACTTCGCCTCTTATCTCAAGAGAGGTGGGACACAGACAGGACACTGGCTCTTCTCTTTGATGCCACTGAAACTGGGAGTGAAGAAAGCACACATTTAAGCACATTGCCACAGCTTTTATAGTTTCTGTACGTTAATAACATTTCTTATATTAATGACTAAAACCATAGTTGATTGTGCAAAAAACTGTTTTTTGTAAGTGAGGTTTCCTCTAGCTTGGTTTGCCTGCTGCCATTGTACAACAGGGTCTCTGGCTCTTTCTGTTGCCCATCACACAGCCTTGCTTTCAATTCATTAACAGCAGCTAGGTGATTACATCAATCACTTTTGCCTCCAGCAAGGAGTCAGGGAGATGGAAATAATGGTTTCTCTAAAGCAGCAGATCCTTGTCTGCCTACAGTCAGGGCACTTGGTGCCGTAATTTACTCATTTTGAGCAAAATGCAGCCACTTTGCAGTTTCAGCCAAGGCGGAGGATTTTTGCTCTCAGATAACTGCAGAAGGGGAAGACAGTACAGAGCAGAAGTTGTACCACAGCAGAGGGCACATGAGCTGGCACAGGGTTTTTGGTGCATTTGTGTCTGCCAAACTGGAGAGGTGGTACCCGAGGCCCTTCTGAGGCTCAGGGATGGAGGAGCCTGGCACAAAAATCCACCTTGCTAAGCAGAGCAAGGGAATTTGCTGCTGGTTTGCCTTTTGAAACCTTCAGAACAAACAATTTTAAAAAACACCAATATTGAAAAGCTTTCTCACAAATCTGATGATAGAATAAAACTGAATTCCCAGGTAGAGGTCCAGCACAAGACAAAATGAAGTGGCACAGAGTTGCAGCGATTCACAGGCAGTGCCAAGCCCCACTGCTCCTCACAGCTGCATGCCCTTGCTGACATCGTGCCTGCCATCCTTTCTGGGGAGCTCTGATCTTTGTGCAAAGCCAAAGGGTAATAACTTCCCAGGCTCTATTCAGAGAGTGAGAGAATACATTAGAGGACATCCTGAAGTGATACGTATATATGCAGACATTTCCTTACATTTTATCCCTTTCTACTGGAGCAGCTTCCTTAGGAATGCACAGGATGTTGTTCCGTGGAGAGAACTATTCGTGGATACAGATACATTTGAAACAGGAAATTTGAGCACCATGTTTCTATTTTCTGTTACCTTTTTCCTCTGCTTTATATAAAAAAATAGATAAAAACCTGACACCTCAGGCTGAAAAGAGTGACCATGTGTTGATTTGGCTATTAAATATCTATTGATGATTAGGATCTCTGTTCTTTAGTGACACCCTGCTCATTAAAGCCATGATCTGCTTTTCAAATGTTGTTTTGAACAGTGGTTTGGGTTGAAACAGCCTGGTGTAGTCAGGAAGCAATTAGCACTCAGGCTTGGGTGGTTAATGGAACAGTGCTGTGCCACTGCAGTAAATCCTACTGCTGCAAGTATGATGTAGAAATCTGTATGGTAAATGAGATGTCATAGCTGCTGAATTAAGTTACTCACAACAAGTTTTTAAATTTAATTCTGCACCATAGCAGAGAAATAGATGAAGAGTTGTGCACTCCTGTTTTGCTTTCTCTCTCTTGCATTTGTTATGTTGTTAAGTGAAAGGGCAATGGTGTGCACATGTATGGATTTAAAGGAGAATTTGTGTTGTCTGGGATGCAAACAGCGGATACTGTGATTCAGAAGTCATCCATCAGCAGAGCCCCGCATTTCGTGTACCCTTGTGGGGCTTGCAAATTTAATGGATCAGTATTGAAATACCTGTTCCCTGTTTTGTAGGGAGTGAGCATAATAGAGCGCCAGTACACACCAGACCGTACACCGTCATGGACAGGCATAGGATTTGTGAGGGTCCCTGAGGGAGCATACCTGGAATTCTACATTGACAACATCCCCTACTCCATGGAGTATGATGTTCTGATCCGCTACGAGCCACAGGTGGGTCTGTGAGTACGGGCGTTGCTGCCTCTCAGCAGATGCGGCTGTTCTGGTGCACAGGTGGCATGAGCCTGGCACTTTCAGGAGTCATCAGGGCTCAGAGATAAGGGCAGGTGCTCCATTAAATATCTGAGATGCATGAAAATCCAAGATGATGTTGACTGTTTTTAGTACTATTTGCTTTACAGTTTATTTCACTACTGCATTGTTTCAGCACCTGTTTAATGAGCAAATGAAAAAGTGACAAGTCCCATCAGGACGGATTAGATTATAAATTTGTTATTGGCCAGATGGCCATCATGCACCTTAGGAAACGAATTGCCCATCTTGGATGTTGAATGCCTGCAGCCAAGAGCTTGCAAGCAGTTGGCTTTGATAATTCGCAGAGTGAAGGGAAAGACAAAAGTCCCTCCATCTCCTTGCATAGAATTTGTCAGCAACTAACTGCAGTGAATACTCAGATACAGGACCCAGAGGTGAGGGAAGAGGAGGTCACCAAACCCCATGATGCAGATGGGGCTGCTGGCCACCTGCTCCTTGCTCTTAGCCCACACCTGCAGCTGGTAGATGCCCCGTTGATGCGGCAGCTGTAGCCCCATCCTCCCTGAAGCACAGTGACCACCCTGTCTGGGCCCATGCTATTCTTGGCCTGAAGTCTGGATGCTTCCAGGAGTTTATGATTATTACTTGATAGTGATGAGCCTTTTTTCCCCCAGTTGCCTGATCAGTGGGAAAAAGCTGTGATCAGTGTCTCACGCCCAGGCAAGATTCCCACAGGTAGCCGGTGTGGCAACACAGTTCCTGATGATGATAATCAAGTGGTCTCACTGTCACCTGGATCCAGGTTGGTATAACTGGATGGGCAAAAGGAGAGGAAAAAAAACACATTTAAAAATTGAAGTAGAATAATGTCACACTCTCAGTTTGCTGTAGCCTCTATGAAAATAGGTGAAAATTATTTCCAGTGGGTTATAAAAACATATTTAGTAGTGTGTCTGTAGAATCAAAGCTTCTAAGTTTATTCTCGTTTTCCGATATTGTTTGTTCACTGAGTAAAGGGAGGGGCAGGTGTTTGCACAGCCTGTCAGTGAACATTGGTTCGGCTCTTTACCTTGCCGATAACCTTTTCCGGTTCTGACTTGCACAAGCCTCCAAACTGCCTCTCTCACATCACTGCTTTTGTTCTGTCGGGTCTTGGCTGCTCTCCGTTATCTTGATTGCTTTATGGGGCACCTGAAATGCTTTATGGTGCCGTACGTTTGAAGTAAGGATTGTTTCCTGTTCTCACTCAGATACGTTGTTCTCCCGCGGCCCGTGTGCTTCGAGAAGGGGCTGAATTACACCATCCGCCTGGAGCTGCCCCAGTACTCCTCGGTGGATACGGAGACAGAGAACCCATACACACTCATTGACTCTGTGAGCAGAATTTATTCCAGGGATGCTCTTAAAATCCGGAAAGTTTGCATCTCCTGTGGCATGTGTAAATTCAAAGTAGTATTTTGCAGTGTTGTTCCTTGCAGCTGAAGTCAGATTTCAACTGAACAATGTAAAGCAATATAGGTTTCTTCAAAAGTTCCTGGAAGTATGTGAGTTGTTTTTCTGCTAAGATGCTTTTGAGGTATTTTACAGGACTGCAGCTAGTCCACAGACCTGTAGTTTCTTTGGGGAGGTTTTCTAATGTGTGTCATGTAGGTAATGAATATCAATGTCAGTGTAAATCTTTTTTTTTGGAATGGACAGAATTTGGTAGATTTGGTAAGAATTTGTCAGATACCAGAAGTATTCCACCAAAACTAGAGAAATACTGTCGTTTCCCTTCCAGATTGTGTCTGGCTGTTTGCTTTTTAGCCAAAAAAAGGCTAGAAACTGGGATAATACTGAGTTTTCACAATTTTGGTGGAAGCTATTCATAAGTAGTGACACTTTGTCATTGTAAAATTGTTTTGTAGCTTGTTCTCATGCCATACTGCAAATCGCTGGACATATTCACAGTGGGAGGCTCAGGCGAAGACGTGGTCACGAACAGTGCTTGGGAAACTTTCCAAAGATACCGGTGTTTGGAAAACAGCAGGAGCGTTGTGAAAACTCCCATGACAGATGTCTGCAAGAACATAATATTCAGCATTTCTGCACTACTGCATGAGACCGCGTTATGTACGTAACCATCTACTTGTAGGGCAAAGCATGCCTGGGAGCTGGATGGCACTTGTGGGCAGAGCAGTGTGCATGGGGAAGGTGTGTACGTGGGATGAAGCAAGGGATTCACGTCCTGTGCCACAGGGCTCACTCTTTCCAATGTTTTTCTCTGCTCAGCATGCCAGTGTGACGCCCAGGGCTCCCTGAGTTCGGTGTGCGACCCCAATGGAGGACAGTGCCAGTGTCGTCCCAACGTTGTTGGAAGACAGTGTGACAGATGCGCCCCTGGCACCTTTGGGTTTGGGCCAAGTGGATGCCGACGTATGTTAAACCCTTGGCTCTGGGCTGTGCTGTGGCTGGGGCCCTGAGTTTATGGCTTGTTGTGGAAACTCAGCCCCTTTCCCGCTCTCCTTGCAGCGTGCGAGTGCCACGTCCGAGGCTCTTACAATGCCTTCTGCGACGTGGAGACAGGCCAGTGCCGCTGCTTCCCTGGGGTGTACGGGCGGCAGTGCGACCGCTGCCTGCCTGGCTTCTGGGGCTTCCCCAGCTGCCAGCCCTGCCACTGCAATGGCCACGCTGATGACTGCAACCCCTACACCGGGGAGTGCCTGAGCTGCCGGGACCACACAGCCGGACACAACTGTGAGAGGTATGGCACGTGTGGCACAACTGTGAGAGGTATGGCCCTTCCCCTCGCCCCTCTACTTCTGCACAGCAGGGTGGGCCCAGCAGCTCTTCCCCTCTGGTGCTAGTGCTCAGGCGGGTGTGAAGCCACAGGGAAAGTTCCTGGGCCCGGGAATCAGAGCAGTGCTTGTGGTCGTGGAGAACGATGGGAGTGGGGATCCCCTCTTCCCTGCCCACAGCCTTGCACCTCACAGCAGAGCCTGCGTAAGTGACCCAGAGCACATTGCAGGACCTCAGGCCTTTAGCAAGCCATTGCAAGCCTTCTGAGAGGCCTTGCAGTGGCAGGGCTGATATCCAACTGTGGGTCTCCTGCTCTTACACTGGAGTAAACCAGACAAATTTGTGTCTGTGGACACAGCTGCTAGGAGTGTGAGTAGTAAGTGACAGCGGTAAGGATGTTGTTTCTCCCTTTTGGTTCTTCACAGTGGTAGAAAATCTGAGGCTGCAGTGTGTTTGTCTGGAGTCCCTGCATGCTGTGTACTCTCTTGTGCAGGTGCCAGGCTGGCTACTATGGAGACCCTATCCTGGGATCAGGTGACCACTGCCGCCCCTGCCCTTGCCCTGACGGCCCTGAGAGTGGACGCCAGTTTGCCAGTGGCTGTTACCAGGATCCAGTCACACTGCAAGTCGTGTGTGTCTGTAGTGTGGGATACATAGGTACTTGGTGGGAGCATGGAGGGGTGGCTGGTTGGGTTGAACCTCTCAGGGAGAAGGGTATGTTCGTATGGGTTAGATGTGACCACAGTACCAGCATCAGTGGGTTGTTGCTAGGGCTTGCCTCACCTGGAAGGTGGCAGGGCAGAGCAGCTTGTGCAGGTGATGCCAGCACCACTATGAACCTTATCTCCAGCAGTGTGGTGAGGGATGACCAGTGGTCAGCAAAGGGTGGACAGGACGGCACTGGAACTGAGGGGATGAACAGCATGCCTTGGTGCCCTGGGTGATACCATCCACCCTCCACACCAAGTTGCCATGGTGTCACCAAGTGCAGTCTCTGTTTCTTTAAACATGATCCAGTTAATGCCCCCCCATTAATGGTCTTTATTGCCTTGCTGATTACGGGGCTGCGCACACGGCAATCCCCACTGTGCCTGTTTGTTCAAACAGGCAGTCGATGTGATGAATGTGCGTCTGGCTTCTTTGGGAGCCCCGATGAGGTTGGCGGCGCCTGCCAGCCGTGCCAGTGCAACAACAACATCGACACCACTGACCCAGAGGCCTGCGACAAGAGGAGCGGAGCGTGCGTGAAGTGCCTGTATCACACCGAGGGGGAAAACTGCCACCTCTGCAGGGAGGGCTACTACGGGAGTGCCCTGCAGCAGGACTGCAGAAGTGAGTGGGAGACATGGCTGCAGCCCCTGCACCAGCCTTGTCGCAGGCAGCAGCAGGCAGCAGCAGACACACAGTCGCTTTTTACCTGGGAGCATTTGGGGTGGAGGGAAAACCTTATTACTTCCAGCTGGAGTTGCGTGCAGCTGTCCTGTAGCTGAGTGGGGCTCGTGGCTGGGAGGGAGGCCCTTTCCATTTGAGAGGGAGAACAGAGACAGCATTTACATTTGCTGAAAGGAGGAGGATTTTGCAGGAGGGGGGCTTCTAACCCTCTTGGTACTGGTCTCTGTTTATCTCTTCTCCAGAGATAAGGTGGTGGAGGGAGGGTTTAGCTTTTGTTTACACCAGCTTCTTGCGGGTGTGGTTGGGCAGTGGCAATGAGGGCCATGACAGGAGGCTGAAGTGGATGGTGGGGAGGCAGACCCACCTCTTCTGGGGCATCAGGCACAACCCAGCAGGACTTCTTTATTTAGTAGGTCACTGAGTAGGAGAGCTTGCCATCAGGCAGTTGGCAACTTCAAGCAGATCTGCCACCATAGCTGACTGACAAGAGCTGGGCAGACCTGGGCTTTGGTTGTACAGAGGGAGGAAAAGAGAAGAGCAGGGAGGGCTGGGCTGCTTGAATGAGGGACTCCTGTGGCCTTGTGTGTGCTGGGGTAGAAGCTGTAGCTTCGGACGTGATGAGGGCTCTTGGGCAGTGCTGGGTGTCATTCAGTGCTGGGTGAGCCAGGCCTGGCCACTGGCATATGTCCACACCTCTGCGGACTCACAGAATAAACTAGATGTAAAGTCGGGGCAGTCTGGTAGCGGGAGGGCAGGTTGACATGGAGGTGCTGTGCTCTTTTCCTCACAGAGTGCGTCTGCAACTACCTGGGCACTATCCGGGAGGACTGCGAGGGCTCGGAGAGCTGCCGGTGTGAGGCGGCCACGGGGCAGTGCCGGTGCCTCCCAAACGTGGTGGGGCAGACCTGTGACCGCTGTGCCCCTCACACGTGGCGGCTGGCCAGCGGCACCGGCTGCGAGCAGTGCGACTGCGACCCCGCGCGCTCCCTCGGCCCAGCCTGCAACGAGGTGAGGGAGCACGGGCATGCGCCCAAGGCTTGGCCTCTGCTCTGGTGCAGGGCTGAGCTGCTGAGGGGCTCACATCTCCTAATGGGTCTGGTTTTGGTTTTGGCAGTTCACAGGGCAGTGCCACTGCATGCCAGGCTTTGGAGGCCGGACCTGCCGGGAGTGCCAGGAGCTCTTCTGGGGCGACCCAGGCGTGGAGTGCTTAGGTGAGTTCAACCCTGGCACCTGCTCCACCTGCTCCTTCTGGAAATGTCTGTGTGGCTGGGCACACCATCACACCCTGATTCACTGGGACACCCCTGCCAGGAGCAGCCCACTCGAGCCTTGGAAAAGAGGGAGGAAGGCATAGTGGGGTTTGCCGTGGGGTTTTGGTGCCTTGCGGGATGGGATGTGTGGCAGGAGCCCAGCCCTGTGCTTGTCTGTGTTTTTCTTGTCTGATCTTTATTTAGAAACAAACCTCTCTGTTTAGATGCAACTCTTCCTTAAGGGTAAGGTTGCAATGCTGTCAGGTAAGCCAGCATGATAAGAAAACATATCACAAGCGTTTGAGTTTGAGAATTGGTCTGGAAACCAGTTTCCTTTGCCTTTCAGTTGTATGTAGCTGAAGACCACTGTCTTGTGTCTTCTTACAGAGACACAATAATAACCTGAATAAATAAGGTTTTTTATTTAGTAGGAGACTTTCCTTATGTTTCAGATGAAAATAAAGGAGAAAGCAGAGACCATGCCGTGGGTTAGCCATAGCTACATACTGCAAAACAGAGCACTGTGAAGTAGGTTGTTTAGAAAACTGGATGGCCTCTGTCCTTTCATTATAAACAACTCTGTTCATTAGCTGGAAAAGAAACTTCAAACATTGTCCAGACCAGAACAAACTTGTATCTCTGATCTGTTCAAATAGGAGCCTTTGCCAAGAGGGTTTGCAATAGATTAAGGTATTTTTTCCTGCGGGGAGGAATGTGCTTGCTGTGGTCTTTAATAAATCCCTTACAATAGAGATACCTTAGAGCCCATTATCTTGGTAGATAGGCAGGTCACAGCTACTTGGTTACTGCAGCAGATGAAAGGACTGGGGAATTGTCCTAGTTCCTGAGTACATATTGGGTTTCTTGGGGAAAAGGCTGCCTTTCGAGAGGCTGTGTGTGTTCTGATATGGTAAGGGGTGTGCTGACCCTGCTGCCTCCAGGGCAAGGATTGTCTCTTGGTATCAGTTGTCTCCATCAGGGTTTATTGATGGAGTCCATCTGCATACCTTATCAGCAGGATTTTGCAGCATACCAGCATTTCTGGTCTCTCTTAGAGTTTCTGCTGTCTTTTGAACATGTGAAAACCTGTTTTAATGTTTCTGAAGTAAAGAGAGAATATATTCTTCAGAGCCTGTTTTTACCATGCAAGATCTACACTTCCCTTCCAGCTCGTCATCCCTTCTGTGCCCTAGTGATAGAGGAGACTCACTCGGGTGGAAACGCAGATTTTCCTTCATGATTACATCCAACAGGAGGTTTCTGGCAGGTGGGGAGTGCTGCTGCCCAGGGCTGAGCAGTGGCAGCCTGCGGCGTGATGCTCTGGACAGGCTCCAAGCGTGTGCTCACTTGTGGAACACATCCAGCTCAGTTGGTGCAGCAGACTCTCTCTGGTGTGGTGGGGTCAGTGCCTCCTGCCTGTCTCCTGTCTTTCCTTGGCAAGGAGACAATCGACTTCTCAGACCTCATTTAGCCCTGGGGAGTGAGTGGTGATGTTCAAGCTGGCAGACGTGCAGCTGCTGCGTGGGCAGGTAGCAGTTCTCAGGGGTAAGCGGGTTGCACGCAAACTGGAAAACCATTCCGTTTAAGGAGCTGCTGAGCAATGTCCCTGGAAGATAGCTGAGATCTGGCCTGCAGCCAAAGTGAAGCTGGAACTGAGACAAGGCTTTGTCACAAAGATGTCTGCTCCAGTTGCAGGGCAACACTTGGGCTCCTGGCCATGGCATTTGCCACCTGGTGTGTTCTTTCTGGCCCAAGCAGCCAGCATGGCCACATTTTGTGCTGCATTCAGGTGCAAAATAGGGATCAGTCTGGACGGGAAAGAGCGAAAACTCTGAACCGCGTGAGTGTGGACACAGTCTTGACCGAGCTGGTGCAGAAGTATAGACATCGGTCCCAGCAACTCCAGGGTGGGATCCTTCACTCTCTAGGGCAAGTGGCTTCTGTTTAAGGTTGGAAACCACAGGATGAATTAATTATTCCAAGGACAGTGATGTGTGATGTCTTCATGAGAGGTCTTCAGGTTTCTGGCATGAAGAAACACAAGCTCCTGATGAGAACTGGGGACCATACTGCTCATGTTGCTTTGACAACCTTTACAATTCTAAAAAACCCCAAGCACCTGCAAATAAGCTCTGGGCATAGCTATGTGGCGATCTGCAAAATGGCCCATCTAGGACAGGCTGCAGCTCCCCATGTGTTCTCAGGCACTTGCAGCAGCAGTGAGCTGCGGATGTGGCCCAGGGTCCCAGTACTGGAAACCAGGCTCTAGGGCACTCTTCCCTGCCATCCCCATTGTCAGCTGCTGCCTGTGGCTTCTTTTCTAGAAACCTTGGTAATATCAGAGATGGTGAAGCAGGAGGCAGGGAAAGGCAGGGTTTTGTACCTGGTCTGGGTGCTTTGATTTTACAGTCTGTGTCCCCTGTGGTGGAGAGAAAGTGTTACCTGATGTCTCTTCTCTGTGTGTCCACAGAGATCATCACGCTGAGAGCACACTGCTGGGGCAAGCTGAGGAGGATGCCTGTGTTTGGACAGCATCTTGAACCCACAGCACTGGGTGCGCTTCAGGACCCACAAATGTGCATTGGGATCACACACCACAGCCTGTAGGCTGGCTCTTCAGAGACTGCTTATTCCCCATGCTTTGAAAAAGCACAGCGTTCTCTCACTGAATTTGACATAATCCCTGAAACAAGTACAGCAGAGGCATAGAGGATGGGGAAGAGCCCAGCATTTCTGTCTTGGCCTCATGCAGGTCTGTGGGAGGATTACTGTGAGCAGGAGCTGTTCTGTGAGCATCGCTCTGAGGGCAGTGCCAGCCCCTTGGCAGGGCTCTTCTGCCATTGCTCCAGCCACGAGCTGTCTGCAGCTCCGCGTGAGCCTGCACGTGAATGTGTGTGTGTGTGCATAAAAATCCTTCCTAAGGTAGTAAATAATAGCACTACAGAGTTCATAAAATTCAGATCTCCCAGGCATTCTGCTGGAGGTTTTCCAAAGCCTGGCAACTACAGTGCAGGACTCAGCATGCTGAGTTCTGCACCAGCCTCAACCCACAAAGCACGTCTCCAGCAGAAGGCTCCAGGTTCCTGGGAAGCCTGAGATGTGGAGTGGCTGCAGATGCAGCTCAAACAATGCCCTTGCACAGTAGATACTTAAAGTTTATGTTTCATCTAATATGAAGGAGATGACGATTTTACTGTCATTACTGTTTTAATAAATGGAGCAAACAGACCAGAGTGCAGTTAGTACGAGGTACTGTGTGAGACTGGAAGTTAAGTGGTGTTGCCATAGCCCCTTCTCAAGAAGCATACCAGTGCTAATATTTTTCTGTGTTAGACACGAGTATCAAATCCTATTGTAAAATCACAGATTTTAATTGAGCTACGATGAAAAAAAGTCATGTTTTTCATCAAATACATACTTGCATACATTGACAAAATGTTGTTTTTCTTAGTTTTTAGTCTTTGTTATGTGGCTGGTGCAGAAACAGCTGTTTGCTGAAAATTACCCTATTGCCATTTAAGAATAAGTTTTATAGTCTTAAAATTTAACACCTGGGTCTTAAACTAGTCACATAGGCTGCTTTTATAGGAGATGTTTCTGGCGTTGAGAAACTACCAGGTGTCTCGTTTCCTTCTGTGAGAAGTGTCTAAAGGAAGTCAGACAAATTCTATACTAAAGAAAGAATAATTTTCACTTTGAGTTTCATAGTTTTAAGTGACCTAGGGTCATAAATATTGTAATTTGTATTGATTGTTTCCAGAAAACTATCCTTTTGGCACGGTCTGCTGGCGTGTTAAGATGTAGCACAACTCCAGTATTTTAGGCTGGGATCTTCTCTTAACGTTCCTACTGAAAATTGCAATGCTGAGGAGTTAGCACTATGCTTGCAGGGTAACTTGAATCAATAGCTGATTATTCAGAAGAAATTTGCTAGCTCTGCAAAACTTTCAACCTTACAAATTGCTGAATGGTCTTCTTATCACAGTGCCTCACTACCACTGGGAAATGATGCCAGGAAATCATGTTTGAACAAAACCTTTGTGTTTTTTCTGCAGAGGAGTTAAACATTTGATGCTCGCCGCCCTCAGTCTCAAGCAGTAAAGAAAGTATTTCTGGAAAAATTATTTCTGTTTGGTGTAGGATGGTGTACAACACTTGTTTGTTCTTGGCATCCTTCAGTAAGGAATCGAACACTGATACTGGTCTTCATACAGCCCATTCAATATTCGTTCTATCACTTCTGATGTAGTATCAAGTTCTCTGACACAGCTGAGTTTAAATTAAGGGATGTGCAAATATGCTGCATATTGAATTACAGTAGTTTAAATGGAAGTGAGTTCTAAATATTTAAAATTGGAGGGAAAGGTAGCAGATCTGTCAGAGTAGGTGAAAGATAAAGCAATTCATAGATCCTTGTGAGCTTAAAGCAAACCTCTCAAGCTAGTCATTTGCTTCTTTTGGATTTCTCCTCTTAGGTTTGTACAAGACTGCATTTGATATACATTTGAATGTTACTTCTGTCTTTAGGATCAGGAGAAAGGAGGAGGAGAAATGCACTGATGAAGGTGATAGAAAAATTGCCCATGGATACTCAGTGCTCAGTGTGTGCCTGCGCATATGTGCACATGCATTTGTGAGCAGATAGAACTACAATCCTTTATACTCGTAATCTGCTAATCAGCAGATTCTGACTGAAGAATTTGGCTAAAACTTTTGCTGTCAAAAATATGATTTCACTGAAGTTGAAGTATGCCACAGAAGAATCGCTGATTGAGTTACACACCCAGTTAAAGAAAACAATACGCCCAGTTCCAAAATGACATTTCAAAACAGAAACCTATTGTTTAATTTACTAAATGCTCCTTTGAAAACCCTTAAATCTTGGGCCAATGATTTCAAAAGACTTCTTTTCCTTCACTGTGTTTTCCCTGGGAGGTACTGCAATGTCCTACTCTGCTTACAGATTTGAAGCCTAACACTGGTCTTCAATGCCGGCAGCCATGTCTGCATTAACTCGCAGCCCTTCAACTTGCCCTTGGGCCATCTGTCTGCATGAAGGGATAGCGATCAACCATTTCACTTGAAGGTATTTCCGACTCAAAGTGGTCAAGGCATCTAAATATCTTGAAGTAAACTCAACATCTGTATGACTTTTGCAGTGCAAAATGAACTACTTTGCCAATTTCTTATCATGTAAGCATAGGGGAACCACAAAAAAAGGAGTTTACGGGACTTACTCTTTCCCTATACTGCATATACTATGATAAGTAGAGTATAAAGCTGTTGCTAGCTCCTGAGCCACATCTCAAACACTTCTGCATCCCTAGCCATGCCTATGTGTTTCTTGTTCTTGAAAAAGTTCAGATTAACCAGGCATATGCTAACACTAGATGTGTTGTAGCTACTCAGGTTTTCCATCAGACTTAGGAGTGTGCTGGTTGGAGCCAAAATCTCCTGAAGCAATACTTAGAAGATGGTGTCTGAGTTAGCCTGTTTGGGTACAGCAGAAGCAAAACTGCTGTAACAGCAGTCTCCGTACTGGACTGCATCTGAGTTAGACGATGGCCACAGGAATAGTTGGACATAACAAAGGAGGTGTTGGAGGAATAAGAACTCTACTCTGGCTGGAAGTGATGGTGGAGTACTTTGGTCAAACACAATACTGGGCATGATGTGCTGGGTCATTCTGACATGGTGTTTGCTCTGTTTCTAGCAGGTGGTAGGAATCAAGGTATCTCTGGTATTCACATCCCAGTTCATTGGCAGTCATAAGTGAATGTCACAGGAATCCTTTTGGTGCATGTGCACCCACCATCATGAATGATGGATGCATAACTCAGGTGTTCTTCCATGAGCTATTTGCCAGTCCTGTGCCAGTCTTTTCCAGTCTGTACTAGCTTGGAGGTCCTCTTTTCATTTCACATATATCCTGCCGCTGTCACTATGCTTTTTTCCCTTTAGGACAAACTTGTGCCCTTCTGTCAAAAAGACTGAAGCCAGCAGGTTCTTGGCAGGCAGGCACTGCCTGAGGCAGAGGTGAAAGCTGGCACTGAGCTATTTGCCTGGTGGCCTGCAGTCTTCAAGGTGCTCCTCACTGCCTGGAAGGCTTTATATGGTCTTGGCTTGTGCTTGCTTTCCTTCTCTTGAGAACTGGCCACAATTGAAGTGAACGGAGGGTTTGATCCCCATCATGGCATGAAGCGAAGGTGCTGTCTTCAGTGACCTTGGACATGCTTCTTGCTGAGGTGTAAAATGCCTGGTGGTGGTGTCCAGGGCACAAAGTACAGGACTCATGCACTAGACATGTTAGAGATGGTTAGGATTTGAAGGCTTATGTGGTTCCTTCTGTCTTGGGAAGATCATGAAGAAGAGCAAGTATGAAACCAGCACTTTTGAAAGCCCTTTTATATACATTTTATTTAGGGGACTGAGGTAATTCAGAGCCAGGATTGCCTGCTTCTGGGCTCGATAGAAAATCCTAAAATGGAGAAATAACCCACATTAATGTTTCTAGTTGCCTTGTACAATTTTCTTGTGGTCCTACAAAGCTTGGTTTGGGAGTTTTGTAGGACTGCAAATGTGATGATTCTTCCAACCATTGTGCTGCATTTAGAATAAATTACTTCTTTGCTCTTATCATCCCTTAATAGGCAGCTGTGGAGTTTGGGTTTTCACTTAGCAAACAAGTTAGTACCTGAATTCTTTTCTCTTCTTCCCTAGCATTTTCTGGTACCAGAGATTTTGGAATCCACTTTACCATGTAAATGCTACTAAAGCCATGTCATCTGCTTTTTCTGAACATTCAGGCATTCAGGAGTAGAATTACCAACATGGGGTTAGGGTTTGTTTTTTTTTTTCACATTAAGCCTTTTAAATCCGCAAGTAAATATAGTGATCTGATTTGCCAGCAGCAAGTATTCATGTAACTTGATCAGACCTCAGGATCTTTGAGAAAAACCACATGCCATTTAGCCTCTTTCTATACAGAGGAATTTGGACAATTCATCATTATACCAAGGGCCTTATTAGTTGACAGAAGGGTTAACTGACCTTCAAACAGGAACTCAACGGTTTGCCTGCAGGGAACATATTCCATGGTGAGTTGACTACTTAAGCACTTTCGATGTAAAGTAAAAACAATCTCTTGTGTCAGGGTATAATTCAAAGAACAAAGGACCGTTTTGCTCAATTGTGCAGGCAGCAGAAGTTATTTTTGTCCCTTGCCTATCATATTCACATTGTACAAGAAAGTCGTTTTTTTGAAGAGTGATTTGTTCTGATGAGGCTCTTTGTGTAATTTTTGAACTGAAGACCACCACTGTGTTCTGGCATTGAAGCAAACAATGTACAGTCTTGAAAACGGCTTTGTGTTCTGCCCTGTTTTCAAGGGGGCGTTTGCTTTGGGTGTGTGAATTGATTTATGGGTCTTTTTGAGCCATTTAACCTCCTTTGAGAACGCCTGGTAAATGGATGTGTAAGTGAGTGGTTTTATCAGGTATGCCAGTTGTTTTCCTGTTTAAGGAACATGCGCTTTGACCTGCTTCGGGTGCACTCTGCCCTAATAGTAGGTAGATGATGTGCATATTTTCAAAGCCTCTCTTTTTGTTGTTTGCTGCTGTCCCTTTATTAAAAGCTTTGCATGTTGGTGGTGTCCTCTGCTGCTGCCACCTCCTGTGTAATTAAGGAGGTCAAGTGGCAGCCTCGCTGCATGGAAATGCTTCTCCTGATAGCATTATTGTGTACAAAGCGTGTCTGTGCTCTCAGCAGTGACAGTGCATCACTAAGTTAATTGAGTAACTTCTCTCTGTGGTGGGTTAGTGCGAAAGAAGTGCATTTCAGGAAGGAGTGAATATTAACTCCCGAGTTGGTGCTCAAAGTGTGAAATAATTAATACATATGTATAAAAATCTGTTAAACATGCTCATTCCCACTTGAGGGTGACAAACAGTGTGTTGGCTCTTGGTTGTTAAGATCTCAGGCAGGGCTGCCCATGACCACATTCTTTGTTCAATTCTACTTTTCACTGCCAGATTTTTCCTGATTTTCTGTGTACCCAAAATGTCAGCCCAATGCCAGGCTCGTTGATATGTGTTGTGAATGTTTTCCCACTGTCCATGGCAGGAGCATGTTCTGAGCTAGTCCCTGTACCGCTGCTTAGAAGATCTCACAAGGACTTTTGCTCCATAGATTTGTCCTGTTCTTGGAAGCCATTTCATCTTTTAGCACCCACAGCGCCTTATGGAAGGGAGCTCCTCCACTTAACTAAGTGCTGTGTAATCAGTTACCTCCTTTTAGTGTGCTGTTTGTGGGAGGTGCAGGGGAAGGTGGTTGGGTTTTGATCTGCAGGATTCCTCAGTTGACTGTTACTCCTGTGCTGGAGAAGACAGTAAATGGTTGTTCCTAATTCAATTTTCCTTTTTTGCTCATGGTTTGCTCTTAAACCCTCTGCTATGTACCTGCCTGCCATTTCTTTCCCTGTCCCAAGAGCCTTGCTCTACTCACTCTTCATTGCAGGAGTGAAACTGAGATCTTTGTTTTCAGTTGCTATCCAGCTGACATCTGAACATTGCAACAAGTGGTGTCCATCCTTGCTCCATCATTGTTCCTATTTCCGAGATGTGCAAATCCTGGTCTCCCCTAGAGTTATTTCCCCGTCTCACTCAAACTTGCTTCCCCCATACACGAGCGATACATCCATAATTAGCTTCTCATAATTCAGACACTGACCATGTCTGTATTCATTTCACCACTTTATTATAACAGATTTTTTTTTCCCCACCCAGCCAACATCACAGTCATTTTCCTCTCCCTGGCTTTCACATGTGCCTTTTTCTCCTCCCAGCGTGTGATTGCAACCCTCGTGGCATCCAGACCCCACAGTGTGACCGTGCCACTGGGCAGTGCATCTGCAATGAAGGGGTGGAAGGGCTGCGCTGTGACAAGTGCTCCCGGGGCTACTCGGGCTTCTTCCCCGACTGCGTACCATGTCACCAGTGCTTTGCCCTCTGGGATGTGATCATCAGCGAGCTGGCTAATAGGACCCAGCAGTTCTTGGACAGGGCTAATACCCTCAAAATCACTGGAGTCACTGGCCCATACCAGCAGACGCTCAACACGCTGGAGGAAAGGCTCACTGAAATTAAAACCATCATCGCTCAAAATCCAGCAGCCGAGCCCCTGAAGAACATTGGGAATCTCTTCGAGGAAGCAGAGTGAGTACACTTGTAGTTACATAGATAAGTCTGTCGTGGGAAGGAGTGGGAGTTCCAGTGAGCTGGGATTTACTTGAGTGACTGGTGTCCCCATGCTGGGCTGAAGGCACTCTGGCTCTGCTCCTCTGGCTTGGCAAGGATGCTGTGGTTCCTGGGCTGCTGGAGCGCCCTGCCGTGCTCAGCACTGGCAGTGAGCATCCATCCCAGGAGCAGAAACCTGGCTGGGGCAGGCAGGAGCAGTGCAGCTGCCACGTGCTGGGCTGGGGTTGTCCTGCCCCCACTGCTTTCCAGGCAGCTAATTACCACAGAGCCACTCATGCTTGCCTTTCGATGCCCCGGGGCAGAGGACAAACACTGCTATTATGTGAGAGAATAAAGAGTGGGAGAGATTAAATTCCTGGATTTCCTCGTGTAGCTGATGAGTTGGAAACTTGGGCTCCTTTCCGCACTCTGAGCACGTGTAGGGGGAAGCACCAGATTTATAACAAGGATTGTTTCCATTTTTCTCAGAGTGGAAGCCTTGTATTTTGCTTTTTTTTTTTTTGGGCTAAGCATACAAAAGATGATAGTTTGGAGATGGGGCAGTCTTAACATTAAGTAGGATTACAGAGGCTTTCTAGCCCTGTCTGTAACTGCCCCAGCTTGCTTGTGCCTTGTAAAGGGAACTGCACAAAGCAAAGGGGCAAGGACTAAACCACGAATGTCTCAATTAGGAATAGATTGTGTCCTACAGCTCCCTTCCTTCCTGCTGGAGAGCTAGGGGTTGCTGCTGCTTTTGGGCTCTGTGTGTATTGAGGGAGGCCAGAGCAGCTGAGGAGCTGCTTTTCCCTAACATACTTTATGTGTATCTGTTCTTGTTCCACTCTGGCTGTACAGAAAAGTACTGGGCTTTGGAGGAGTCCTGGCAAACAGCAGGCTGTTGTGCTATTGAGAGAGCTGTAAATTGATCTTAGATCTTAAATACTGCTTTGATTCTTTCAGAATAAGGAAATGCTGGGCTTGATGGGATCACCATGGATGGGAATAGCTTCCTATGCCCACTTCTGTTCCACAGCAGCCTTGACGTGTAATATTCACTTGCTTTTCCTTTTAGGGTTATCCCACTAGCTAAAGCCTGCTCGGTGGCTCACTGAGTGAATGCTTAGAGCAGAAGGTTTTCCTTCATAGCCCTGGTGAGGAGGGATCTTTACAGAGGGTTTAAAGAATCCATTGTGTTAAAACTAAGGCTTCCCGTTCCCTGCTTCCCGAAGTTCAGATCTGTCCGATGAGCTTGTAGTAATCAAAACTACATTTGAGCTGTGTGGGATGGGAAACAAATTATGTATGGATCATAGTAGTCAACTCTGACCTATGCAGTTGCCATGATACAAGAGCATTACACCAGTCCTCTGGAATCTGCCTCCAGTTAATCTTACACAAAGCAGCTGTTTTCTGAGCAATTTGGTGCTTTGGCTTTATAAATGTGCTGTAGATTAAAAAGTAGTTTTGTGTAATAAAGGAAACAAAACAGTATTCTGTATAGGCATATTGTTACAAATCACTTGGAGCTCCACTGAGGGAGGACAGGTCCTGCCATGGGAGAAGCTGGGTACATCTCTAGCCACCACTCTTCAGTGAAGTATGAGGCATATGACCCTTCCTCCTTCCCCTGTTGAGTCCTGTGCCTGTTTTACAGAAAGCTGACAGCAGATGTTACAGTTAAGATAGCTGACATAGAAGAAAACCTATCAGCCTTAGCAGCAAAGAGCAATAGCACAGACACTGACCTGAGCACGCTGGAGACAGATGCCAAAAGTCTCGACCGTGTCGTGAAAGAACTTGCAGAGCAGCTAGAGTTCATCAAGATCTCTGATGTTCGGGGTAAGTGTCACAGGGAGGGGGAAAAAGCAGCAGGGTGGTCAAAGATTTAATTAGTGCATGGGTTTAAGTGCCAGATTAATCTTCTAAATTGCAGTAAAACACAGTTCCTCAGGGGCAGGTTCTCTCTGTGCATTAGCAGAGTTGCTGATGCAGCAGGAGTTTTTGCCCCCTCACCCTGTCTTTCCCTCTGCTCATTGCGAAGCTGGCTCAAATTCTTGGGGCACAGAATTGTCTTAAAGTGTTGTGCCGAACATATTGTAGATGAAACACAACAGCAGAAAGTGCACCACAGATTTCAAAATACACTTCGACATCCCCCTTGCTCTCCCCTGTCTGTTAAACTGCTGTTTCTGGTTGAAAAATAAGAGTTCATGGTAAAGGGCCCAGTTCTTCTGAGTCACCCAAGCCTTGCATGTCCATTGGCACACTGAAATGGGACAAGAATCAAAATTTGCTGGAGAAAGAGGAATGTCACCAAATTATTTGGAAAGCTGACTTCAAATAAAGTGTATTTCTAATTTTTCATATAAATTTCTTGGTTTGCAGGAAGTCTGAGATTGTTTCCAGTGAACATGGGATATTGCAGAGTGAGGCGAGTAGTATGTACAACAGGGGAGTCTGTGACTTTTGGCATTCGGCAAAGGAAAGCTGCCCCAAGGTGCAGAGTATAGCCACCCCCACAGATTCTCTTACACCCACACAAGGCCTCTCCAGGAGTTGTCCAAAATCAACAGTTTCATAAATCAGCATCTTTCATCAAGCAGTTGTTTCTTAGGAAAGCTCTGACCAGTTTTCCAAACAGTGACTCTGTAAGCCAGACATCCCAGGACAAGCAATAAGAATTAATGGGACGAGGGAATTCTTAGAAAACAGTCTGTTCCGCTAAAAACCATTAAAGGCCATATCTCCTTTTGTCCTTAGGGCAAGCAGAATTCAGTCACTAGGGTCAGAGAAAGGCGTAACTTCTAAGTGTAGCTTGACACACTATCCACCAAGCAAAAAAGCAACCTTTTCTTTCTACAACAGGCTGAATTCTGTCATCCTTGCAATGGCACTGAACACAGCTGCCAAGGCCAGCATTGCATTTAATGTGATGTGGTGTATCACTAACCCTGATGTGTCATCTGCTAACATCTATAATATACATTACTTGGGGTTACTTAACAGAGTTCTCATCAGCTCCCTCTGATTTCTGCAGGAGCCTTGGATAGTATCACCAAGTATTTCCAGATGTCCCTGGAGGCAGAGGAGAGGGTCAATGCCTCCACTGTTCATCCCGATAGCGCCGTGGAGCTGTCAGCACAAACGCGGCAGGAAGTGGAAAACTTAATCAATGAGAAGGAGGCCCAGTTCAAGGCTAAACAAGAGGAGCAGTCGCGCCTTCTGGATGAACTTGCTGGCAAGCTGCAGAGCCTGGATCTCTCCGAGGTGGCTGAGAAGGTACGCGGCTGAGAATCGCTGGGATAAAACCCGTAGCAGAAGTAGAGTGGGGTTTGTGACGAAGCGACAGGTGGGGAGGAACCGTAGGGTGTGACAGTGTGAGATACGTGGTTGGCTCATGAAAAATGCACCGTGCTTGGTTGAGCAACCTCTCGGTTTTGTGGGCTAGAACTGTTTAACTCGTGGGCTCTGAGACTACTGGCTTTCATGTTGGTCTTCCTCCTACTCTTCCCAGCCCCAACAGAGCACCTGTTTTTGCATCACCCCTGTCCTAACCCAATGTCCTTTGCTAGGGACAGAGTTCCCATGTGCAGAAAAGTGTGGCAAATCTGCTGGGCTGAGAGCCATCCTCTTAAGCCTATCCTGAGTTCAGTGCTTGCTTTCCCTAGCTCTCCTCTTCCCTTCTGCAGCTCCATAAGGATACACTCTGTGCCTGTACAGCACCCGGCCAGGCAGTGCTTCTGCTCACACCGACAGGCCTCAGCATCACCCCAGGCTCATCCTCCTGCTCCAGACAAAGCAGAACATACAGGGAGCTGGAGTCAAAAGGGCATTTTCTCTGCTGAAGGTGCCTGCTCATCTGTGAATATGATTAAGGGTGACTTTTTCTTGGGAGAGGCTGGGTGTTCCCTCAGTTCCTCTTTGAAGTTGGCCAGCTGCATTCAGTGAACAATCCCTGAACAACCCCGGGTGAAGGCAGGCTGCAGGGCACTGCTCATTAACTCCACTGGGTAGGCTAGGCCTGTGGTAGAGAGTGAATTTTCACGCACTGATTGTCCCTTGTCCTTTACGACTAGTCATCCCTCCCACTCCCTCAGCCCTCGTCTTTTCTCTGGAGGGAAGAAAGAAACATCTTTTTGTTTAGTTTCCTTTCCCCTACATTCCTGCCCTGACTGTTCTTGAGGACAGAAAATCTTGGGTAGATGTTTATCAAGGCAGTAAATACTGAGTTGCTTGGAGGTGTAATCATGAGACACACACACATCTTTCTGCTTTCTAGCTACTGCTGGGTTACCTGCCAAACAGGTAAGAGGGACTCATTTACACTTCACAGGAGACAGCTGCAGCTAACTTGGCTCAGGCCCTAGGTTTTCCCAGGGAGGTTTTTTGGCTGCAAAACCTGAGTTAGTGACTCAGGCACTAACATTTGGCAAAAAGAGAGTGGGGGGGCATGAAAAGCTAAAAGAACCTCACAAGAATGAGGAAAATAATTTAACTGGTTAAACCAACTCCTGTGTTACTTCATTATCAAACAATTGACCAAGTCGTGGATAATTTTCAGTGCGATGTTGCTGATGGAAATAGTTTCACTTCTTAAAAAAAAGTTTACTCTGAAATTTTGTGGTAGAATAGTGTCCTACTCCAGCCCCCAGGCAGCCTAGCTATGGAAATCAGGCTGTGACTGCTTCCCTTGTCTCATATGTCCCTGTAGACGTGTGGCACTGCTCCGGGAGCCTCCTGCGCCGAGTCCGAGTGCGGGGGTTTGAACTGTCGCACGGATGAAGGAAAGAAGAAGTGTGGAGGCCCTGGCTGTGACGGGCTGGTGACTGTGGCTCACAATGCCTGGCAGAAGGCTATGGATTTTGACAGAGACATCCTCAGTGCGTTAGCAGAAGTTGAGCAACTCTCCAGAATGGTAATATGCCAAATCAACTGTTAAAATAGTAAAAAAGAAAAAGGAAAAAGGAAAAAAAAAAATCTTTAAGTTGTAACACAGACACTAATTGACAAAGTATGTGCTGGTTGTCTGCAGAAAATACTTCTTTTGAGTTGTGTAACTTTATCAGGCTTGTAAATACCCTCAGAAAGGGAGCTTGCTAAAGTGAAGCTTCATGGGTAACTAAACATCAGCCTGAGTTGTTTAAACTAGCACTGGTGGTATGGATCAGGGCCAGCTTCCAAGTGGTCTGTGAGTTTTATGAGAAAAAGCATTCCACATTACTATTACTTCTGACTCCAGATGAATTGTTTTAAAACAAGCCCTAAAGCGTAAGAAGATAAGCAAGCAAGCCTTCCATTTTCCTCTCCTTAGGTTTCTGAGGCAAAACAGAGAGCAGATGAAGCAAAACAAAATGCACAAGCAGTTTTGCTCAAAACCAATGCTACAAAAGAACAAGTGGACAGAAGCAATGAAGATCTGAGAAATCTTATTAAACAGATTAGAGACTTCCTAATGCGTAAGAACTTCACATTTTAATTATATTTTAATTCTGGGTCTGCGAAAACTAGCTTTACATCTGCATTATCTTCCAAGGTTTAGTGCAACAGTTGTCATCATTCCCCCCACCTCCCCCAGACAGACAGTGTGTATGATGAAATCTGGAAACATGAGGAAAACTAAGATAATAAGAAAGTGAGAGCAAACTGTGACATGTTCTTGTGTGCGTTTCAGCTGAGGCTGTTGTACTGCTGTACTTGGCCAAGTATGTCTGTAAGTTCTGGCTAGAAAGACAAAGTAGTATTAAAGGGGAAGGAAGTCAGAAACTGTGAGCTTCTCTCTCTGTAAGAAAGCAGGGAAACGTTAAATGAGAGCCTTGTTCCATGCCTGTTTGCTCAGGGCTGACTATGCTGGGAGCACGTGCAATCTACGTGCAGCTGTTGGTTTTGTTTTCTGCGGGCTCAGGTCCCCCCACTCATGGTGCAGCTGAGCACCAACATCTTCAAATGGCTTCAAGAGAGCTATGCCAGCAGGGCCTATACACCTGCTGGGCCTCTCCTGAGGGGAAGTTTTGCCTTGGGAAGTAATTTTAACACCTTGATTTTCCTTAAGTCTGGGGGAGGAAGTTTTCCCATGATTTTCCTTCCTAAGGAGGCAGCTGAACAAGAATTTGAGGGCTGAGATGTGACAGAGGGAAGCTTTTATTCACATATTTGTCATTTGTGTCTATCTGCTAGAAGACAGTGCTGACCTGGATAGCATCGAGGCAGTGGCTAATGAAGTGCTGAACATGGAGATGCCAAGCACTCCCCAGCAGCTGCAAGCCCTGACAGAAGATATTCGTGAGCGTGTAGAAAGCCTTTCTGATGTTGAGGTCATTCTGCAGCAGAGCGCTGGAGACATTGCCAGAGCAGAAATGCTACTGGAGGAAGCTAAAAAAGCGAGGTATACAGCCCTGTTTCATCTCATTTTATCAGAAAACACAGGTTAACTTTCCCTAATGTAAATTCTCATTCCTTCAGTAGGGGGCAAAACCAGCCTGTTGCAGCATATGTTCTTTTTCCAATTCCAAAGTAAGAGCATTTTTAGTATTAACAGAGTCTTGCTCCACAGCAAAGGTGCGACAGATGTTAAAGTCACTGCAGACATGGTGAAAGCAGCACTGGAAGAAGCTGAAAAAGCTCAAAGTGCAGCTGAAAAAGCCATCAAACAAGCTGATGAAGATATTAAAGGCACTCAAGACCTGCTGACTTCAGTGAGTTTTTTATGAGTATTTCTTAAGAGAATAGAAACAGCACCAAGTGTGATGCTTAGAAACAGATATAAGCCTGTCTAGGGAAAGCTCTTGGGTACTGCAAAGCAAAGATTGCAGTTTAAAGTGCATCTAAACCATTCCTGCCTTCACATCAACTTTTGAGTGAGTGCGACAGATGCCAGGGACTATTTGCTCATGAATAAACCCAACTAGACAACAACAACAACCACAAAAACCACCAAAAAGCTTTTCTCACCCCATATCCTGCACCAGCCAAGTTAAATGAGCAGGACTGTAGCCCTCTAACACAACAGGTCTGACACGACCCCTGGCAAGCCACACCTGTCGGCCACAGAGGTTGTGTATTGGTATGCCCAGTGTCATCCACCACTGCAGCACCAGACTAAAATAGACAAATGCTGGATTGAAGTGCCAAGTGCTGCAATCTTGTCAGATAAAGTATTTTCAGATTTCATCTCAAAGCCCTCATGAGACTACAATGCTATTTATACTTATGAAGCTTGGCCAGTTTAGAAGCTTCACAAGTCCATTATCACATGATGGAGTCAAATGTCTGAAGTTTTGTCAGTGGCTTAGTCAACTCTTGCGTGTATAATGCAATCAAGTACTTTTTAACCATATTCCTTAATGCTTTTGCTGGCCCATGTGTACTGTTCTCAAGCAGTGGGCTTTTTCACCCTTGACTGCAATGGGCCATTTTTAGCAAAACTAAAACACTGTTTTTAACTCAGATGTATGGACACAAACTCGTTAGTTGAGCAGGGTTTATGGAGGAAGTTTAGTATTTTATCCAGTGTCTTTTGAAAGTCTAACTCTCATCCTTCTTTTAGATTGAATCTGAAAATGCAGCATCTGCAGAAACGCTGAACAATGCTACCTTACGTCTGTTTGAGCTGGAGAAGAGTGTTGAAGACCTTAGGCAAAAGGCTGCTACACATTCAGAGAATGTGGGGAATATAGATGACAAAATTACTAGCGCAAAACAAAATGCTGAAGAAGTTAAAAAGGTGAGAAGCTCAGGAACAATCCTAAGGCAAAAACGGCAAATCCCCCCACCCCCCCCCAGGTTTGGCTAAAGGGACATCAGTGAATACATGTGATCCATCACATTTATTGTTCATATTCTGAGGGTAAAAAATACTCCAACATTTATGCTCTTATCAAAGATATCTACTTTTTACTGTGTCATCAGATCCTGAGAGAGAGAGAGATGTATTGAGAAGTTTTCAGGTTCTGAAATAGCTGCAGGAAATGTCACACTGTCAGCCTTTCGTAGATGGGTTTCTGTTCCTCAGCTTTACTGTCTGTCACAGGAGAACTGGTAATTTTTTTGTCCACTTGTATAGAGTATTTATGATTCTGTGACAATGATAGGTTCAGGACAAACAAACCAGAGTTTGGCATATACAGAATCAAGCAACAGGAAAAATAATTAACATAAAACTGAAGTAATTGCTAAGTATCAGAGAGGCAAGATTTTCTCTGTGAACATATGACATTGCTCCCAATGTTTGCTACACACTTTTGTAATAGCAAAAGAATGTTCATTAACGAAACAATCGACCAGGCTGACAAAGGAAGTTTCATTGCTCCCACCTCTTGTCTGCAGTTAGCCCACCACTCTCCAGAGAGACATTTTTTAACAGGAGAGCTGCATTATCCATCAACTCAACAATATCCAAACACTGAGTAGTATTTCAGGTGCTGTCAAGTAACCACAAGGGAATTCCAGTGCTGCTGTGGTTTGTTAGCTTGCTTAATGGTTGAATTTAGTTGGGCCATAGGACTTCTTAATCTTAACCCCACAACAAAAAGCACAGCTGAGAAACTAACCTCACAACTTCTCCAGCACCTTCATCAACACCAACTAGGCAGCTAAGTCAGTTCTTGTTACCTAAAGGGTAGTGAAGGTATTCCTCCCCAGATGCAACCACTCAGCCAGGAGCACTGCCACGTGTAGCTTTCCAGCTGTACTAGGGGCCCTGGCTTCCATTAGTTACAGAACCCTGTAACTGAATCTTGTAAATCTCTGCCAGGGGCCAGTACTGAAGCTGTAAAACAGCCACAGGTCTGCAGAAGAGCATCTGATGAGTCTTCACCCCAGCTCTTAGTCTTGGACAGGAAGTAGGAAATACCCTGACATTGTTTCTGCTTTTGTTAGCTGAGCTCCCAGCGTAGTCTCTCCTTGCACCCAGATCAGTAAAGAACTGAGGGAGAAAATGCCGACTCCCCCTGTATTGGCTTCGCACGAGCTCCATCTTGTGCTTGAATTTGGAACAGGTCCTCAACAATGAGCTGAGCGGCAAGTACAGAACTGTGGAAGAGCTCATTGCCAAGAAGACAGAGGAGTCGGCTGAGGCCAGGAGGAAAGCAGGCATGCTGCAGGATGAAGCTAAAGCCTTGTTGGCTCAAGCAAACAGCAAACTCCAGCTGCTCAAAGGTAAGGCTGTTCCGAGGAAGTAATGTGGTACCTTAGAACATGAAGCAATTTCATGCTGTTAAACCAGCTATTCATCAGCAGAAGGGGAAAAGGTTCTTATTTGTTACTGACGCTTGATCTGCTTTCCTTATTCTTACGGACACAATACAGTCTTTTGAATCAAAGATGTGTATAAAATAAACTGAGACTTACAGGTGAGACACAAACTTCTGGTATGGCACCTCTTACTGTTCCCAGAACCACCATGGGGAAGGAGCAAAAACTACTCTGCTTAGGACGAGGATGCCTCTGTTCCAGCAAGACCCCCATTGTCAAACAGTACTCCCCCCACCCCACCCTGGAAAGCTGTTAAAACAAAAGCTAATCAGGACACAGGAGTTCCAGTTCACAGATTAACATTTACTGTTGACAATTGAAGTTGATTGAACCAGGAAGAGGCAATCTTCCCCTTGCTACCAGGGGCAGAGCTAAGTTTTCCTTCTGGTTTTGCCAGGCCAGGAGCTCATTCTTCCCCTCTGTAACTGTGCTACTCCTGCACAATTACAGTGACTTGCTGAATCATCTTAATCATCATAAGCCAAAACATTTCTCTGTTCTGTAAAAGCCACCATAGAGCAAAGAATAACAATTATTTTAATGCTCAAAGTACACTTTTGGATTTCCACCTTTGGAGAATAACTTCCTTGTTCCTTTACATCCCTATGTTAAGGAAATAAAAAGGTGCCATTCCAGCATTTGGGTTTTTTGTGGGGTGTTTGTTTGTTTGTTTTTTTGCCAATTGTTAGTTTTGTTTGGGGTTTGGGGGTTTTTTTTTGGTCCCAATCAGATTATCTTCCACAAAAAGTAAATTTGAATAGTAGTTTATCCATAACTATAATGATTTACATTTCACTGCATTAAAACACCACAAATTAAGCTGGTTTTCCCCCTTCCTTTGCTTACAGATTTGGAAAATACATATGAAAACAATCAAAGAGTTCTGGAAGACAAAGCCAAGCAGTTGGTGGAGCTGGAAGAGACAGTTCGCTCCCTCTTACAGACAATCAGCCAGAAGGTTGCTGTTTATAGCACCTGCTTATAAACAGGAGTGGGAAGTGCTTGTGTTCAGGATGGGGGTTACAAGTATTATACTAGTTCTTTATGACATTACACTAAGACCTGATAAGGTGAACAGGTTTTATATTGCCTTTAAAGACACAGAACCAAAGACAAGTAACTTTTTGATGTTGAAAATAAACAGTACTTTTGTATCACTGTATGTGCCTAGTATGACTCATTAAGTTCCTTCCTATTTTCAGTAGCTGCAGTGGTGCATCAATTAATCCTTTAGCAAGTCTTCTTCTTAAACTGGTTAGAGATCTAATAAAATCTTGGCTTGAACTATGTAATTCTAAAGAAGGTTTCCTATTACTATGAAATATAGGATGGTGACTCAGACCAAGTTACCATGGAATGAAGAAATATCATCCAGCTGTAGTTGGTTAATTAGGCCACAGTACTCAAAAAGGATTGTTTACCCCCTGCATGATACCCATTTAGGCATAAGATTAGTTTCATGTCACTGATTATGAAATACTTGATATGTGAAGTTGGAAACAGAAGTCAGCACTGAAAGTGTGAATGCACCAAAGTTATATGATAAACCAAGCTTGGAATCACAAAATAAGCAGAGTTGGAAGGGGCCCACAAGGGTCATCGAGTCCAACTCCTGTCCCTGCACAGGACACCTCAAGAGTCACCCCACGTGCCTGAGAGTACTGTCCAAACACTTCTTGAACTCTGTCAGGCTGGTGCTGTGACCACTGCCCTGAGGAGCTTGTTCCAGTGCCCAACCACCCTCTGGGTGAAAAGCCTTTTTTCTAATATCCAGCCAAAACCTCCCCTGACACAACTTCAGGTCATTCCCTTGGGTCCTGTCACTGGTCACCACAGAGAACAGATCAGTGCCTGCCCCTCCTCTTCCCTCACAAGGAAGTTGTAACTGCAATGAGCTCTCCCCTCACTCTCCTGTTCTCCAGGCTGAGCAGACCAGGTGACCTCAGCCGTTCCTCAAGGCCCTTCACCAACTTTGCTGCCTTCCTTTGGAGGCTCTTTAATAGTTTAACGTCTTTCTTAGGTTGTGGTGTCAAAACTGCTCCCAGTTCTGTATCATCTCTGAACTTGCTCATTGTCCCTTCCAGTCCTTTGTGATGATGTTGAAGAGCCCAGGGCTAAGGAGCCCTGTGGAACCCCACTAGTGCCAGGTCCCCAGTATGATGTCACCCCATGCACTGTAACTCTTTGCACCTGATCCATGAGCCAGTTGCTCACCCATCACATGGTGTGTTTATCCAGCTGTGTGCTGGACATTTTGTCCAGAAGGAGCTTGTGAGAGACAGTATTGAAAGCTTTACTGATCACATCCAGTGACTTCTCTTGCTCAGCTATGTGGGTTACCTTGTCATAAAAGGAATCAGGTTTGATAAGCAGGACTTCCCTCTCCTGAAGCCATGCTCGCTGTGACTGATGACTGCATTGAATTCATTAACTCAGCTGGGAGTTAGACATTCTCGCAGTCACGGTCCTCCAGCTCTGGCCACTGAGAGCCTCTTGGTCTATCAATCATATTGAAGACAGAGGCAAAGATCATGTAAACACCTCTGCCTTGTCCCTGACCCTGTCTGGGAGGTGACCATCCTCATCCTGTAATGGGACAATGTTATTTTTACACTGCCTATTGCCATTAATATATTTGAAAAAACTTTTTATCGTGCCCCTCAGTTCCGGTAACTTCAACTCCAACTGAGCTTTGGCCACATTAATTTTCTACGGTGGCCGGCAGCATCTTGGTACTCTTCCCCTCATCTGACCATGCTTCCACTGGGCATACACCTTCCTTTTACATCTTGTTTCCGAGAGAAGATTCCTGTTCAGCCACGCCTTCTGCCTCACCTGCTTGACTTCCAACACTTGGGAATTGCCTGTTCCTGTGCCCTTAGGAGGTGATGATTAAAAAGTGACCAGCACTAACAGACGCACCTGAGAAAGCATTGTCCCAGGGGACCTTACTCACTAATTCCCTGCGCAGCCTGAAGTTCTGCTCTCCTCCTGTCCAGAACAGAGTTTATACTGGCACTTTTCCTCCTGTCACCAGGGATTATAAACTCAATCTCTTCATGGTTGCTGTGGCCAAGATGGCCGCCACTCTCGACTTTGCTTTGAGATCCACTCTGTTGACAAGCAGATCAAGAAGAGCATTTTTCCAAGTCAGCTCCCTTAGAACTTGTTCCATAAAGCTGTCATGCAGGTTTTTAGGAATCTTCTGGCACAGGTGTGATACTCCCAGTTAATTTCTGGCAAGTTGAAGTTCCCTTGTAAGGTCAAGGGTAGTTGATTTGGAAGCCTCCCTTAGCTCCTCACAGAATAATTTGTCCACATCATCATCCTGGCTGGAAAGTCTATAGCACACTCCCACAATGATCTGTGTTGTTTGCCCCTTGATTCTTACCCAGTCTTAACGGTGCCATTGCCAGCATTCCAACGCTTCCATCACATACAGTGCCACTCCTCTGCCTCTCGTGCCCTGCCTATCCCTGCTGAAGAGCCTGTCACCATCCAAGAGGCATGCCAGTCACAGGACTTATCCCACCAGGTTTCACTTATACCAGTGGTGACAAATCTATGGGACCAGGACAAAGCCTCAAGTTCCTCTGGTTTGTTCCTCATGCTGCATGCATTAGTGTAGAAACTCTTCAGGAAGATTAGGTCTTTCTGGGAAAGGAACTACAAAAGCTCACAGGGCATGTAATGTGAATCAGTTAAGGAGCTGTACACAGACAACTTTAACAGCCTGTACTTAACACAAATAATGGGCAAGAGTAGCATCCAGTTCACCCTAACTTCAGCTCAAAGTTATCTGTATTACAGTGCACCTTCAGAGAGCTGTACAGTATGGCACGAACTGATAGGCAGCTACAAACACTCATCAACTACACAAGTCAGCACCCAAAACTGCAACATGTGTTTGCACATCCTGACTGCTAACTCTGACCCCAGGATTCTGTGTATGTTCTTTGATTGACACCTTACCTAACCCTAACATCATCAAAATCAGGACAACTCTGGCAAGATACAGCACCACCTAAGCAAACTGAAGGGCATGATGGTTAAATTAATAATTACCCCTAAATTCCAGAAGTTACAAACACCACAACAAAATGGTCCATTGAAGGAACTGATCATCACAGCAGCATCATGCACCATTCATGGCATACACTCAGTAGCTGTTAAAAAGTGTGCCAACTTGGCAGCACTCAAGCCTAACTGCTGTGAGACCATCGACAGGTGGCTCAGCAGCTTATCTTACTTTTACATGCACTCTTTTGTACACTTAACTAGAATGGGAATGACAGTGAGAGAAGTAACAAAAACAATTTTAAGGCCTTGATTTTTATTTTGAAGTGTCTGGAAAACTATAGTTTCCAGTACAGCCTTAGTAGTATTATTGATTATAAGTTTCCCTGGCTTTTCAAACTTAATTTAACAAACAAAATGAGATACTAGGGATGCTGAAAAGCTCCTGGCAGAGAAAAATCCAGCATTTTGCAAGTATTCTGTCAAAGTCCTTGGTTTCTACATAAAGAAGCAAGATGGTTTTCTGAACATCTTGCAGCTGTGTCTTATTAGGAGTCTACCAGGTGGTGCGGAGTCTGGCCAATCACTTGGAGAGGTGGTTGGACCAGGGACCAACGATCCTTGCCATAGACCAATGCAAGGATTATATAAGGCCTGCCTGTAATTAAACAAAGTGGGATATCATTTCCCTTAACCTGAGCTCTGACTCGGATCTTCATTTTTCCTTGCTGCCTGTACTGCAACTAGATACGAGAATTTGTAACTGAGGAACCTCAAGAATAAATTGTGGTAAGACTGCTACAAGTATTCCCAAGGTGGAGGGAGTGAACACAAAGCAGTTTCTGAAAGGGCAAGGCTTCTGGGAAGAACTTGCAAATCGCATGATTAACACTTAACATTTACCTGTGTTAAGCTAGAAGTGATTCTGAAACGCCAAGATCTATTGAAAGAATTAAGCTTTTCCATGCTGTGGCCTCACCTTTGCTTTCCCTTCAGCAGCTTCCTACTAACACCTGAAAGCAAACCCATAATAAGTCACTAATCCAGCATATCCATGAATCAGATGGTGATAAGCTTAATGAGGTGTCATGGTTTAATGCCATTTACATTTAAAGTAGGAGTTAAGAAAATAAACCACAATGAAGCAGAGTATCACTAGTGTTTTGCTGATTAACTGTTATAGTAATGCTGGCATACATCTCCATCACTCACTATGGATAATGAATCAATACTTGAATAAGAAGCTATAAAGAAAAGTAGAAAGATATAACCATCTTGTCTATACCCAAAACCAAGTAGCTATTGCACCATTTTCTGAATGTGCTCTTCTCATTCCATTGGCATAATGAAAAAGGACATGCACAATAACCTAAATACCTGCTGGTTTCTTCAAGGAAGAAGGAAAAAAAAGAAGAAACAGGACCTTGGAAAAGAAGTTAAAATGAACTACTGGAATTGGGCATGCTCCATATACATGTTAAGGATCTTCCAAAGATGCCATCTGTTTGTGAGTTTCCTCATATATTGAACAACCTAGACACTAAAAGGATCCAATCAGCAAACAAAAGCCAAGAAGACCCTCCAGCCATGTCAAATATTTATTAAGTTCTCTTGCTACAGAAGAGACAGAAAGAGAGAACAAAATAGTAAACAGAAGAGAAGAAAGTATGTCTTAATTGTGTGGAGAGCTGACATTGCAGGCCTTATGCGTGGAAGGTGCAGAATAACCCTCATGTCATAGCACTTAACAGCAAACACTGCTTCACAACCCGGATTTAGCATTTCAAGTTTAAGACAGTTGGAAAATGGAAGCTTTAAAACCAAAAAAGATTAGGTAGCAGTACAATGAATTTGTCTTCAGTCTTCCATTTCTCAATCAGCACTCAATTTTTCCCCTTACAAGTTTTCAATATGAAAACATGACGTGGAGAATCACACAGAGAGTAATTTTCTCTTTAAAAAGTCAATATAATTTTAATTGATCTATACAAGCCCCTCTTCTCCCAACATCCCAGCACTACTAGGTCAAAACAAATTTTGGTACTCATATGTAAGAAGTAGGTTAAATATTGAAGTTAATCCCTTTAGAAGGAAACACATTTTTGTGCGGAAGTGACAGTGGCATTTTAAGTGCCAGCATTCAACTGGTTTATTGTATCACTACTTCAAATAAGAAAACACAAGGTATGCTGGACAGTTATCCAGAGTTCTGGCCAGCACACCTGGTAATCCCATGCAGCAGCAAAATGTTTGGTTTTGAAAAAGAAAAGAGTTCTGTCAGGCTGCTTTTCTGCAACATTCATTGCGTAAATAAACATATAATTTTAAGTATTTAATTTACAGAGACTGGATAACTCCACTTGTTCCAAACTCTACTTGTTTAAAATTAAGATATTCACTTAAATCAATCCTAAAATCCTCAGACTCAGCCTTCCATAAGGGCCCACAGTCCATTTTCAGAGATGTACTATATATGTACAAAGATCTGCTCTTTCCTTTTAGAAGTTGATAGCTTTGCCAAAGGATGCTGCTAGGTTTGCTTCCCTGAAGGCTTCTGACACTGTCTGTAGAGAGCAAACACAAAAAGTTACAAGTCATTAACAGCTACATGGAGTAACAGCATGTCTGTGTAATGGTGTTCAACAGGCCCTTTAGAAAACACTTACTGGATGGGCATGGCAAACTCTGGCTACATCTTCACATGATGCTCCATATTCCATAGCAAGGGCAGCTTCATTCACCATTTCACCAGCACCCTGTAATTTAATGGTACTTGCAATTAGCACAAATCCTTATGCAGTTGTCCAGGTTCTCCTGAATCAGTAACAACTTATATATAGGCACTTTCTGCTAAAAAAGAAAAGTTATGTTTTAACTAGCACTTCAGCTGTGTTCTAATGTAAGTCATAAGTACTTAATCTATTTGGTGACTGTGCTCAAACCTAGCATAAATCTAAACATAATTCTTAATGAGAGTATTTGTTCTCTCATTGAGAGAGTTGTGCAAAAGCTGGGCATTTTTCCATGAAAGGAAACCTACCCAAAATATCAATGCCCCCCTGAAAAGTTAAACAGGTAACTAGATAAACAAAAGCATGTTACTACACCTACACCCTCATTTTTATTTGCCATATTTATGCATATTTACTAAGAGAATATATCTCTGAGGAGTCAAAAATAGTTAAATCTCCTCTTGCATTTTTAGCACTCAGATCCACAACCATAAGATTTTTCCCCAGTCCTTTCCCAATGAAGAAAATTAGATTTATTGGTAGGAGACAAAGTTGTGCTTCCTTTAAGGCACATTGGTTTCTAAATTACTGCAATTGCAAGAGAAAGTGACCAGCACAGTATCTTATTGAGAGCAGTTTTGGTGTTTCTCTTAAAGAAAGCTGTACACAAAAATGTATGGAAGTGTTTCAGCAAACATCTTTTGAAAAAAATAAATTTAAAGCCAAGAAACAAAACAGGAAAAGATTAGGGTCTAACTTTGACCAAAAAAAAACCCCAACCCCCCCCACCAAAACAGAGGAAATCCCAAAGGTTTTTTACTCAAAGTTCCCTAAATTACTGAGCCCAGATTTGGTGACTGCAGCATAAGATTATCACCTTTGCTGAAGTCTTAAGTCAGAGAGGGGGGAAAAAGAAAACACCAATGAAAAAGCCAGTGTCTTTTCAGCTCCTCAACTTCTAAAACTTGAATCAACAGTTTCTGCTGTTCTCTTAAGTATATGGCAGTATTCATAAAACCAAACACAACAAACACCACCACCACAAAACCTCACCACACAAAACTGGGTCAAAGAAACCAAATAACCATAGCAATTCAAGAGAAAAAAAAAAAAAAAAGCTGAGTTTAACACCAAAGTAACTAAAACATGGCAACGAGGGCAGGGGTGCAGAACAGAACTGTGAGTAAAAGTAAGCACAAGGAACTCAAACCTCCCCATTTACAAACACCACTTCTAACTCAACAACTATGCAACACTAAATAAAAAGACTGTTATACGGCCAAGAAAGCACAATTGATAGTAATGATACTTACTGAGCCTAAAATGTGAGCACCCAACATCCTGTCTGTAGACTTTTGACTAAGTATCTTCACCATGCCATCTGTGTCAGCATTTGTCTTTGCTCTACTGTTTGCAGCAAATGGAAATTTCCCAATTTTGTATTCTACACCCTGCAAAACAGATGTGTTAATTAATGACCAACAAGAGCAACATAACCAACTGCTAAATACATGAGGAGAAGCAATACAGAACCAAACCAAATGAAACAGAGAAATGTACATGAACGACCATCAAAAGTGGTGTAAGAGTGTACTAAAAAAGATTAATTTGCAAATGAACAATATTAATGTCACAGAATGGAAGTCATTCAAGACTACTGTGGCTCTTGGGAGAGTGGCATGCACAAGGGCATCATTCACTCACACCCTCTAAGCAATAAATTCAAATGCAGAAATTTGCATAAAGCAGCTAGATAAACAACTAGAGAGTGAAATCAGGCCCAAGGTGGAAAACCAGTTTTCGTTTGAAAAGAAAACAAACAGTACCTCTTCTTTCAGCTGTTCTTCTGACTTGCCAACCCAGGCCACTTCAGGGTGAGTGTAGATCACAGACGGAACGCAGTTATAGTCAATGTGAACTGCTCCCCCAGCCATGCCTTCTACGCAAAGAATGCCTTCATCCTCAGCTTTGTGGGCCAGCATAGGTCCAGCAACTACATCACCAATAGCATAGATGCTATCAGACCAATGAAACAGAATAAGACACTGTTTAAAAACATCCTAGCACACCTGGACTACCTTACATAACAGTCTGTTTGAAACATGTTACTGAAAACTCTAATCAAAATTAGACGAAAATACTACATTTTAGCAGTTTCCACAGAATGACCACACTTCAGGAGGTACTTAGTGACATGAAGGAGACAGTGAATTTTAAATTACAAAACTTCAAAGGCTGGCTAAAAATTTTTAGTTCCTGAAATAATACAGATATCCTGAGTTTTCTTTTCAGGAAAGAAAAGTATGTTTTGTAATTAAGTGCTTTAGTAGGTTAAACTTTAAAAATAAGCGTTCTGCATTAAAATAAAAAGTAAAAAAAATTAGTCTTACTTACTTTGGAACCTTGGTTTGGAATCTGTTGTTGACTGGAATTCTCCCCCTCTTATCAAGTTCAATTCCAATTTCCTCAAGACCTAGATTTTTTGTGAAAGGACGCCTACCGATGCAAACTAAGAGCACATCACAAGTTATTACTTCTGCCTTGCCACCAGCAGCAGCTTCAACACTATAGAAAAATAAGAAACAAAAATGCTAAGCTGTAAACTTGCAGCCTTCTCTCTCTCTGACTAGTAACTAATATGACCCAGATAGTGACCTCCTAGCTGGGTCTGGCACCAAAGAACTTCATTTAGCATGCCCCACGCTTCTTGCGATAGTTCAGGAGTAGAAAAGGGAGGAAGGGACAACACCTCTTAATACATTTCTTAATAATTGTTAGAGAGAGAAATTCAGGGTATATTTCCAATAGCAAATAGCATGACCTGATCCTGATAGAATCAAACCCATATAGCCAAGTAACTGGTGCTGAGTACTTGCTACCCAAAGTATGTATGCTTTGGGGTAGGGTAGGGCCATGTCCTCTGAGTAAGCTTTCTTCTAGGCCTAGGAACCAAACACTTGTTAGCAGCTGCCCAGCATCCCATGCATCCCTCAAGTGCAGCTTGTGTTTAATGGCACCCAGAATAAGTTTAGTTCATACGTTCTGAGAGCGCAAGAAGCAAAGCATGGGAAGTGAAGATAAGTGGAAGTGTATTTCAAAAGCATACTCTGAACCAAAACGAAACTCTGAATGCAGTAAGAGACTACACAAGTGATCCAACCAGCATCAGCATGGCATGTAAAGAAGCCCAAACCCTGGACCTTTACAGGTCCTGGTGGAGGACAGATTATCCCCAGCTATGGTGATACAGCAAGTACAAGTCACCATATTAAGATTATTATTGTGATTAAGCGTATTTTTGTGAAGTAACATCAAGCATTTTCTTAAAGTACAGTTTCTGCATAGAGAATCCATTAACACAAACAGAAGTAGTGCATATTTACAGACTTTCACAAAGCAAATTTGCTGTATGTGTTTCTATATTAACTGTTTATACATAAAACTTCAAAGGTCCATATGACCACTAGGAGTACGACCATTAAAAGACATTCTTTAGGTAGTTTAATTTATTTCTGTTCAAGAACAACAGTATCTCTGCCGTGCTTACTGTAAGACAAGATGACCTTCCAGCAAGTAGCCAAGAATTAATGGCTTGAAAATGACTGTATGGACAATCATGGTATTTACGCTAATTATACCAGAAGCAAATATCTTCCATGGAAAGAATGATTTAGAGTTCTGATTTTATTACTGATCTCATACAGTGGTTTTATACTAGCAAGCCCTCAACTCAAGTCAATGGAACCTCTCCTGTATAAGCAACCTAGGACTCAATAAACCCAAAATTATGAGCTAAGTTACAATGGAGGATAAACATTTAATTGCACTAAAGAATTAATTTTCCTTCTAGATCCATTTTTCCTGCTAAAAAAATAATATCAGACTGTATTTTTAAATAGGTTTGATGGATCAGGAGGAAGAATATATTTGGCATTCCTTTAGTTCTATGTTAAACACTTACGCTACATCTATTTTTCCATCTGGTCTCTTGGTAGCACCAGTAACTTTGGTGTTCAGTTTAAACTTGAATCCCTGCTTCTGAAGAATACGTTGGAAGTTTTTAGAGATCTCCATGTCAATTCCCATTCCACCAACATGGCCCATGAACTCAACAGCTGTCACATCTGCACCAAGGCGCTGCCAAACTGAACCCTGCAGTCATAACAATACAGGTAAAAAGAGTTTTTGAAAAGCAAACTTCAGACACTTTTACTCTAATATTTACAACAGACTGTAAACTCTTCCAAAGCAGGATAACATGTAACAGCAAACTGATCAGTTTCTACAAACACGACAGCACAAAATAAAACAAGTTCAACTTTCCCCAGCCTTTCCACAAAAAGATTTATCATTGCTTATCTACAGACTCAAAACTTTCATAACCAAATTCAGGAAATTAGGCTTTTAAAGAATTAGCTAACAAAATAACTAAATATAACTCATGTATGTTTTGTGTTATAGGTATAGAAGAAATTCAAAATCAAAGAACCTGAAAGGAAAACCCAAAGGGAATTGCTTGTGGAGTTCTAATACCACTACTAATTAACCAAAACAATACCACATTAAGGAAATTTTACGCAACAAAATGGAACCACTGCTGCTTCTGTGTGCATTTATAACCTTACTCACAATCAGCCTCACCAATGAAACTCATGTACATCCTATTACCCTGCAGTTACCCACATCCACCCAATACAGAATTTCACTTTGCTTACTCTTTTCCTGCTTAATGGTCAGCAGGCTAAGCAATCACTTGGCAGATGTGCACAGCTTCGAGCAGTTCCAAGACCAGCAAATATAAATTCTTTTTGAAATATACAGGTGTGAGGTAAAAAGACTCAAACCAAGATGAACTACAAAGTCTCCACTCCTTTGGTTGATAGAATATGTACAATCGCATTAAACAACTCAAAAGAGTAACTGCTAAATGCAAAAATCTATCCTTACTTAGAGCAGTTCCCTTAAAATAGGAAGTTCTCTCATCTATACATAGGCCAGGTACAAACTGCAGTGAAAGTTAAACACCATCACCCCAGTTCCCTAATCCTCCAAAAAAGAAAAATAAACATGCAAGACCCTGTATGTTCCTCTCTCATTTCTCTGCTATCTAACCAGCTGCAGAAGTACTGATCCAACAAACACTTATCCCAGCTTTTCTGGTAAGAAAGGGAGCTAGCACACTATGAAGTATGAACGGATTCATTACGACTTACTGAAATGCTGAACCAACAGCAATGCCATCAAATACAACAAAAATAGTGCCCAATTCCTTTACAAATTAAAGGCCAAGTGGTTTGAATATCCTCTCACCAGTTCCACACCAATGACTCCTGCACCAATGACAACCATCTTTTCAGGAACTTTTTTCAGTGACAGCGCACCAGTGGACGACACAATGTTATCTTCATCAATCTAATGACAAAGAAATGCACAAAGAGAGGTTTACAATCTCTTTTACATATTATATACAAAACACATAGAAGGTGAAGTGCAGTTGGGTGCAAACCACTATTACACATTAAATTGTGTGGCTATGAGACACTGAAAAGCAAGTACAATTAAGTTCAAATACGTACAGTAATTCCAGGGAAGGGAGCAACTTCTGAGCCTGTCGCTATGAGTATGTTCTTCGTATTGATAACTTGTGTGCTGCCATCTTCTTTAGTTGCAGTGACTTGGTTTTTGCCAGTTATTTTTCCAAACCCAGATACATGTACAACCTTTAGTAATCAGAACACAGTGAAGTCAGATTCAAATACGGAAGTTAGGCTACATTTCACCTGAATCTCACTTATGCTTAGAGATGCGGCTAAAACATATCTCTGCCTCACTACCTGGCACAAATCATAAAGTAATTGTATACTATTCTTTTAAGCAGATTAAAAACGAAGGCACTGGGCATTTAAAAGTTTTCTGGAAGAGAAGCATTCAAATTTTGCCCTTGTCAAATCAGTCACTCGAATTAATTTATGTAGCCATATGAAAATGTAAAAAGCAAGAAATTCAGATCAGAAAAATGGATATACCTCAGTATATAACCCAAGCTCACCTTGTTTTGTTTAAATAAATGAGCAATTCCACCTGTTAAGGCCTTCACTGCACTACTCTTCTGTTCCATCATCTTCTCTAGATTCAAACGGATTCCTGTAACTAAGGTTAAAACAAAACAACTTACATCAAGTGTTGCAGTGTGTTAATGCTAAAGGAGCTAGCCTCAACACAGCTAACAGCTGACACAGAAAGATGCGCTGAATGGCCCTACTAAATGCTAAAGGTTACACTCAACAACTGCTATGTTGAAAATCAGTATCGCACTTTTCAAATATAACTTACCTATCCATTATTCAAAGAGCAGACACATCCCTAAGCCTCCAAGTGACAGATAAAGGATATTACTTAAAACTCTAAGGATTTTCTGACCAGAAAACCATACTAGTCAGATTTGAAAGATTAAATTTATGTCTAGTTGTAAACCACTTATGTTAGCAGGCACTGACAGTTGATCTTCACTCACTTTCAATTCCTCTATTAGCGAAATCTTTTCCATGGGCCAAGTGATACAGATGTGAGTTGTTCAGCAAGGCCTAAAACAGACACACAAAAATGTGAATTTGGACATACATTCACAAGACCAAGTTATTTATTATAAGGAAAAAAATTTATTTGCAAAATGTTCTCACTATTAAGAAAAAGTTTGACATGTATGTATTTTAAAAAGTGTATTTCAAACATAGAAATTGTTCGCAGTAGCTCCTATTGAAATGTTCAATAAAGTTACATACTTAATATAGAAATTGAAAACAGTTAAATCCACACCTATCCTTTTTGCTCATTTCACGACAGAAATTGGTAAGTACTCTACAGGCATTAGAAATAAAGAAGAAAGGAACAGACTAAGTAGAGGAAAATAAACATGATTCTGACTGAATGCCAAAGAGAAGATACAGAAAAACTGGATGAGGAAAATCTACACTAAAATGCCTGTTAAGATTTTAGCCTGTGTAGACATATGTGAGTCAAATTGTGAATTGTTGTGCTGAAGTTACTACAACTGCATAGCTAATTGAGCTGGATGGCTTGGAGCTAGCTCAGGTATATGGATTTTCCAAATTCACAGATAAACTTAGAATAGTTTTTATAAGGATGGCTATAAATTAGTAGCTTGAAATTCACAACCTCAGTAATCTGATTAGAAATAGCAATATAGTTAAGGCAGGATCTTACTAAGAAGATTGATTCTTTTGTTATAGCCATCCCAAATATATTATCTGTATGTTTGCAGGAACAACAGTGTGAGGTCGCAAACTTAAATCTAAAGCCAGCACAGTAAAAGATTCAAAGATAATTTTTAAATACTTGCCTTATCTACATATGCTTGAGTAAAACTAATACTATCAAAATAAGATAATTCCATTTTTATAATTTTTATCAACCGCCTTTAAAATTAATTTCTCCACTTCACGTAACTGTCACAGCCCCGAATCTGTAACATCCACGTTACTTAAAAGACAGAGCCACCACTTAAGACTTCAGCATCTACAAAGGAAAAATACATCTATTTCCATTGTATTATTTTGGGTGGCTTTCTGGAAAGGAATATTGGAGTCATTTGTTATTGTCTTGGTGTACACAACCTACATATCCACTTCTTAACTTTACTGCCATCCAAACAAATTCTAGATAGCATTCAAGTTTAACTATGGGTTCAGTAGTACTTTCATAAAAACTTTAAAGGATAAAAAAATAGAAAGGCACTTAAGAAGTTAAACAGATCCTAGCAGAGTTTCAAACTTTCAAGGTAACACTGTGTGGATTAACATTTTTGAGTGGTGCTTCAGTATATTAAGATACTCCGAACTTCTTAAAAATGATTATTAAAATATTTAGAAAACTGATTATAAAATTTTTTCAAAATCTTAGTATTTGTATTGTATTTTCCCCTCCCATGCTAATGGAACCTCTTAAGCAAAAGGACTAGAAACAGCAATACAGTTAGGAGGGATCTCACTAAGAATATTATGTCTGTTACTACAGCCAGATTCCCCAGCAATAGCACTGTTCTTACAAAGGCCTAGGTCTAAAATTACTTTAAACTAGATTGACAATGTCAAATATGAAGTTCTTATTAATTTCTTCTTGCTTCTCCTTTCTTTCAGAGTGCATGTGTTGGACTCACCTCTTTCTCTCCACACTTGCATTACTCCACACAAGCACCAGCACCCTCATCCTCCAGGCCATTTCATACATGTACACCCATCTTGAGAAACTCCTTCCTACTCTCCTTCCAAGTCCAAATCAAATTGTCAGCTGTTTTAAATGAAGCTGTGACAAACTACATACACTTACCTTGGATGGAATACATCCAACATTCAAGCAGGTTCCCCCTAACGTTGCATTTTTTTCTACACAGACAGTCTGAGGAAAAAGAACAGAGGAAAACCAAGAATTTTTTAGCAATACTATGCCACCATTTCCTTATAGGCTATCTCACAATTTAGAATTGATGACAAAGACATTTGTCTACTTGTCTAGTAATTCTACCTCTACAAGTGTCTCATTAATTTCACTCCTAGATTTATTCTGCAGCTCATAGTCCTCTTACCTCATCTTTTTGTTAACTTAAAACCCACAAAATAGCTCTTTTGTGGGAAGAAATTCTCTACCAAACGACAGCCACCACACCATCCATACTTCAATACAAGTTTAAGTGCTGTCCTACTACAAAAATCTGTTACGAAGTAAATAATAAATACAACACTCAGTCCAGTGAAAGATGTTCCCCTAAGAATTACAGAAAAAAAAAACCTGTAAAAAGCCAAAAATATAAATCATGTGAAGATTCTAAAAACAACAGAACAACTGGTAAGTGAACTGGCATAGACTAAAATGCCATAAAGCAATCTTTTCTGCAAAGAAAAGAAAACAGAACAGAACCCCCAAGCCACAAACATTTCCTCCCACTGCCATAAAGTTGTATGAACACCCATACAGAAAGAAAAAATAAAAATCAAGTAAAGCAAAACCAAACAAAAATAAGGTCAGTACCAACAAGGATGGAAAATATGTCATCTCCTTCTCATTAAACTGACAGCATCAAAGCGTGCAAAGGACAAAAACAACTGCCAAAACTTCATATAAAAACAGATCACTTGGAGAGAGAGTATCATAAACCATTTTTGTAGAAGCAAAGGAATTGGTGTCTCCTTCTTTGAAAGGTATACATATATATTCAAAACAATTGTTCCTTGGTTTACACTTTTGAGAGTTCCAGTCCACTGAGAGGCAACTACCCAGGTGAAAGCTTTTCACAATTCCTTTAAATTGCTACCTTTGTGCTAAGGTGGGGATGATGGTAACATGAAAAGCAGAATTCACCAAATCAAATCACATGAACATTTTGAGACAGGCTGATCCCCCACCTTCCTTTTGTCTGAAGCACATGAACACATGAAACACAACACGAGGGCTTTAAAAGCTGCACTATGGATAAAACAGCACAAGACTATTCCTATCTTTACACAATAAGGATGTTCTGCTTCACCCACTTTACATAAACTTCACTGACAATGCCAAGCAAAGCTTTTGGAAAGCCAATACCCAGAGAACACTGTTGGCCATAACATGGGATGCTGTGGTGGTGATACAAGGACTCAATGCTTGTGCTAGCAGAAACAGCACTAAAACTGAAAGTTAAGTAATTCACTAGAGCAGAATCAGGTTCTTCCATGGACAGTGCAACTATACAATCTATCTTTTTGCCAGTCTGCTAAAAATGTCTCCTTACATTCTTCAAGGACACCAAAAACATTCTACATAATTATTCAAAGCTAATGGTAACACACACAAGTATGTCCAAGCATTTTCCATTCTCTGACTAGCTGTGAAACAGTGTAATAGAATTATTTTTTGCTATGATGAAACACAGAATCCACGGCACTTTTTAAAGCCTTTGTATATGGTATCCTACTGTTAATCACAGATATGAAGGACTCAAGGACAGTATTGTCCCAAGAAAAGCTGGTATATAGCCAGCCACAAAAATAGCTTTAGAATAATCAAACATGAACCTACATGGCAGAAGGCCACAATCTTAATTAAAACCTGTAGCACTGAGCATCTTTGTTTCTTAGGTACCACTAGCTCAGTAACAGCATACACCAAGAAGCAAAAGCATTTATTATGACAAAAACAGTAATTCACAAAGATGTGTAAAGACAACTCAGTGATTTGCACTAGGTCAAAGCAACAACCTAATGGAATCTCAAACATTTTTATTTTGGTACAGTTACACATTAGAAGGCTAAAAGATACCCAAAAAGATGTCACTGACACCCAGCTATGGGAGTACTGAGCAATGAGAGACAACACTCAGAATTACACACAAATTCAGTTTGAAGGGACCTCCTCTGGAGGCCATCTAGTCAAACCTCTTTCTCCAAACACAGTCAACATCAAAGACATTGTGAGAGGTGATTCTCCCCCTCTACTCTGCTCTCATGAGATCCCACCCGGAGTACTGCATCCAGCTCTGGGGTTCCAACACAAGACAGATTTGGACCTGCTGGAGCAAGTCCAGAGGAGGCCACCGAGTTCATCACAGAGCTGGAGCACCTCTCCTATCAAGACAGGCTGAAAGTTGGGGTTGTTCAGCCTAGAGAAGGCGCTGGGGAGACCTTAGAGCACCCTTCTTGTACCTAAAGGAAGCTTGCAAGAAGGCTGGAGAAGGACGTTTCACAAGGACATTTAGTGACAGAAACAGCCTTAAGCTGAAGTAGGGTAGATTTAGATCAGCTCTTAAGAAGGAATTTTTTACTGTGAGGGTGGTGAGACACAGGAATAGATTGCCCAGAGAAACTGTGGATGCCCCAGCCCTGAAGTATTCAAAGGCAGGCTGGATGGGTCTCCGAGCAACGTGGTCTAGTGGAAGATGTCCCTGCCCATGGCAAGGGAGTGGAGACAATCTTCAACATCCCTTCCAACCCAAACCATTCTGTGATTCTGTGATGTATCAGGTGGCTCAGGGCCTCGTACAGCCAAGTGCTGAAAATACTGAAAGATGAAGACTACAGGCTGCATGGGCCCCTATTCCAGTGCTTCACTGGAACTCATCACCAGGAGTTCTTGTCCTTACCAGGTGGTCAAACCAGCTCATTTTGGTCACAAAGTCAAATTTTTTGTAATTCAGAAACATTTTGACATACCAAACAGCAGGAACATGCTCAAGACAGCCAGCACCACCTTCTCAGAGTTCCAGATAATTACGAGAATAATGCAGTGCCAAGGGAGTCAGTTGGACTCATATTAAGGAGTGACAGCAAAAAAATATCCCGCTGAAGTCACATCCTGTATTTTTGTAAGTTTAAAAATATCTGAAATATATTATACAGATACAACTCCCACAATACTTAATTAAATGACACACCACTGGTACACATTAGGCACAAACCACCTCTTCCGGAAGGCATTCAAAGACAACAGACAGATCAACAGAGATGAACATAAATAAATGTAACTAAGATACTACAGTATTTCTACACACATATTCTGCCTCTAAAATTCTCACATGGCAATGGAATTCCTCTACTCACATTCAAAAAGCGTATTAATTGAATATGGCTTTTTCCTCTTTTGAGTTCCCTCAGTCTGTTCTTCCGAATAGTTTTCCAATGATCTTTTTGTCAGTCATTGTCTCTTTATTTTTCCCTTTGTTGAGAGAAAAATTCCTTCCTAGCACTCTTTTCCCACCTTCTCTTTCACAAGTATAAGCCCACCTCAATTATCAGTTCCAACCAAAAGTGAGATGTCATGAACAGCTCTGTCAGTAGCAGAGCTATAGAGAGTAACACAGTCACATTTCCATTTCCAATTCTGCATAATCTGGGTAAGCAAGGTAAGGAAAGATTAATCAAGTATGTCAACAGCACCTGGTGGCCCAAGACGTGACAGAAGAATTACAATATCACAGACACCTTTTAAGTTCACCTGGATGAGTATTCTGTTATCTGAGTGAGGTCTCACCTTAAATCCAAGCTGAGCTGCTTTGATAGCAGCAACATATCCTCCAGGCCCAGAGCCGATAACCGTGACATCGGCATCAACTGCAACAGAGAACATTTGAGTTTGGGTTTTTCAGCAAAATAATTGCATATTAAGAATTATGCAAGTGAATAAAATAGGTTTAGATACGGAAGTTCCACCTCATATCTGAAAGTAACTTTCTGGACACAGAGAAAGCTTGTGTCGAGGTATTCATTCCACGAGAAGAATAACCAGTCTTAAATTCCACAATGAAAATAATGTAAAATGACATAAAGAAACTGAATTCCCCATCCCTCTTGCTATAAAGCCTTTAAGAACTTAACCCAAGATGTTTGGATAGTTTATTGTAACATTTTTTCCAACATAGCTTCTATTGATATTTAGCACAAAACAGAAATGCTTACTGAATGCCACAAATTTATAAAGGGGAAAACATGGCTGCAACAGGTACCTATGCAACCTCTTGATTATAAAGCAGCGGAACCTATGAAATGTCTACCAAGTTCATATCTTGTAACCACAACTTCTTTTAGAATATTAATTAACATAACAGTAATGGTAAAGTTCAACTTTTATTTACAGCTTTAGCCTGAAATCAAATAATGCAAATAAACCACAATATTTCACCTAAATCTGCACCCTGACATGGATTTCAACTGGAAGACTGGTTTCTGAGTTTGAAGTATTGCTTCGGTTTTTGTGGGGGTTTGGGTTGGTGGCGTTTTTTGTCCCCAAAAGGTTTGTCACAATTAATTACCTTGATCAGCATAGGACCTCTGTGGCACTGCACAAACTCCCTGAAGACCATGATGAATCCGATCAAAGTGGCTTCTCTAGAAAGAGAAAAAAAAAAAATCCCCTAGTTTTAAAAGCTAACATCTATCCTTGAGGGAAAATAAGCATTCAGCAACACACAGCCGAACACAGTTACTGTTACCAGCTGACCAAAACAGGAACAGCACGACTGAAGCACAGTGGGCACCGACTGGAACAAGAGGCAGAAGTTGCTCTGTCTGACACAGTTACCTGCTGTGTCACCTCAGTCTGTCATCACACCTGTTCTCAGGTCAGTGTCACCTCAGGCTGTCTCTAAGCTTTCAACTCTTTATATGGGGCTTTCAAACTACAAAATGGCATAAATTAGACATCCAAGGGAGTCTATGAAGAGCCTTGTTCTGTAACCATCCCCTTCAGCCACTTCCTATTAACAGGCAGCTGTACCTCACAGGAGGTTAGGGAGGGCAAGGTTTTTTAACCTTTACGAAAAGGTAATAGGACAGCACAGGACAGCTGCTACAAGCATATCGAGGGCCGGTCAGCCTGTAACTAGAGGATGTCTCTGGAAGCATTTGCAAAGTCCCCGACACCCCAGCCCAAAAGCCGAGGCCGACCCCACTGACAGCAGCGCTTTGTGCAGCCACCACGGCCGCGGCCTCCCGCGGGCCGGGACACCGGGGACCAGCACCGACAATGTACACAGCAGCAAGGAGACGGGTCCCTGCCGCTCAGGGACCCCGAGGGCCGCCTGGCCGAGCAGCGAGGGAAGAGAACAGCGGAGCAGGGAGGAGAACGCAGCCAAGGCCCGCGCCCGCCTTAAGGCGCCGCTCCGGCCCCGCCCGCCCTCACGCACGCCCCCGGCGGGGTGAGAGAGCTGAGGTAAGCCCAGGCCCAAGCTGCACGGCGCGGCTCCCATCCCTGATCCCCTCCCGTCCCCTCGCCTCGCCGCCCCGCCGACGCCGTACCCGAGCGAGCGCGCAGGAGACGCGACCCCAGCGCTGCATGTCCGCGGTGCTACCGCGCCCCGGCCGCTCAAGGACTCCGCGGACGCGCGCAGGCGCAGTGCCGGCGGGGCGGAGGCGGCGCGGGGCGGGGCGGGGCCAGGCGGACATGGGAGCCTGAGGGCTGAGGGCGTTCTGGACGTGGTTCCGGCTAACCCCTGCCTGCGTTGGGACACCTGGAGCAGGTGATACGGGAGCGCGTCCAGGCGGGTTTGGAACGTCTCCAGAGGGAGGCTCCGCGACCCCCCTGGGCAGCTGTACTAGTCCTCTGCCACCCTCCGCGTAAACACCCTCCTCTTGTGTTTCAGTTTATGGCCA
>VZRR01008602.1:0-345160 GCA_013398015.1 Oreocharis arfaki
CCCCCACCAGTGCTCTTGTTGATCCAACACTTTGCTGAGTTCCCATGGATGACCTACATGTGTGTGTTCTGGCTGATAAGTCCCAGCTGCAGAGGCAAGCTTGGGTTGGTTTTTGCTTTCTGTGTTGTGTGTGCTGGAAAGGGAGGGCAGCGAGGGGGAGGATTTCTCTGGCTGGGAGCTGAGAGAGGAAGGATGCAGGCAAGGCTACAGCACTCAGAGTCCAAATGGGTCCAAATGGCTTAAATGAGATCTCTGGCTTCAGATACTGTAACTGAAGCCTCCCCAGCAGACAGGGAAGAACTGGTTTGTTCTGGTGTGTGCGCATGCTTCTGTGTGCGTGCACAAATTGAAGTTCTCCCCATATCCTCAGGAGTAGAGCGAGTCTTACTTTGTTGCTGATGAATTCCATGTCCAGCCAGCTGCAAACAAGCCGTGCTCTGGAATCTCCCTGGGCTTTGCCTGTCCTTTCACTCTGAAAATGTCATGCCTAAGGGTAGGGGAAGTGGTTTGGACAAAATCAGACTTGACCTGAGCATCTGCCCAGAACTGAAACCAAACGTCCGTCTTCCTGAATTTTTGGCTTTTCATAAAGCTCAGATAATTTCTCCTGCCACCTGCCCATCTTCAAGTATGTCTGCGCTTTATGGTTCCACATGGAAACACTAATCTGTCATGAAACAGGCCACGCATGCAGCTTCTGAGCTGGTGAGAAACAGGAAACTGAAAACCCACAGACAAGCACATTCACAAATATCCAGCCCCATTCTTACAGACACACACCCCAATGAGCAAGATGTGTACCACCTTACACCTCAATGAGCAAGATGTGTGCCACCTTGCCCTTTGCTCTTTCCTCAGTCTTCTTCCCTTCTTTCTAGTCTCTGTATTTCCTCTACCTTATTTGTACTTTTAAGTGCTCCTGAGGATGTCTTGTCCCCCCACTCAAAAAGTAGTCAACTCCTCTAAAGTGCAATCCTGGGGCCATTTCACATTCTGCTTAACAATCTATCCTCTTTCCTGCTCCTCTAAGCTGTAAACCTTGAACATTATACACTTCACTTCTACCCACGTGATGATTGAGAGCAGACTCCTTTACAAAGATGATTCCTCTTCTCCTCTACGGCATACTGCTGGAAGCATTCCCACGAGAGAGGTGTTATAAAGATGACTGCAACATCACAAGGCCCTAAAGCAAAGATTAAGTCACTCTGGCCAATAACGTTATCATACCTAAGGAAATGCCAAAGCGGCCATTGTGCGATGGATCAGGTAGAGATAAGATACTACGAATTTTCTAAGAAATCTATGCTAAAACTGGAGCAATATGAGGCCTGGAAAGCATTAACTCTTAGGTAAAGTTGGAAAGGATACTACAATTGTGGAAGGTATTTCAATGTCACACTTTTATTGTTCTCATGGTGAACAATAATTTTCAGGCCTACTCTTACAAAGTCCTAAAGGATAGATAGGCCCAGTAACAAAACTTTTGACAGTGTAGCTGAAGGAATGGCGGTAAGGCCAGTGAACAGGACTGCAAGAAAGTTCAGCCAATCTCAGCTTTGGCCTCTGGCAACCATTTCAAAGGGTTTCGTGGAGCAGAGTGCCCACAAGCCAATGAAATGAGACCCTTCATGTGCCATTTACTAGACTTGAACGGGAAGAATTGCCAGCTTTTCAAAAACACATCCACCTCCTCTCTCTTATCTTCAAAACAACTCCAGTGCTACCAGCTTCAGCAGTCTGCACTGCAAGCGCTTTCACAGTCATCAATCAGGTGAAAACCCTTTCCCCTATGCACACACTGGGCTTGAAACCATTACGGGCTGGCTCTGCTCCCACAGCCAGCTGGAGACAGAGGTGCTTCAAATGCATTCGACGGGAAAGGAAATAAAACCCCCACCTTTGCTGGCTTTTAATTAAAAAAAAATCTCAAGCCTCATTGGTTCTCAGGAAAACATAGAGCTGGCTCATGCTTAAAGCCATAGTATGGAAATAAAATTAGTATTTTAACAATTTCCATTCCCTATGTTAGTAAGACCTTAAACAAAAAGGCCGTTCACCATTAAAATAAGACTTTTTGGTCACTGGAAGGCAGGTACTTTGGATTCAAAAGAAGACTACTAAAAGAAGCTACTAATTGCCTCTTCTTTGGGATTTGTACCTATCTTTTCACAGACCTGCATTTCTTTGAAATAAATTCTAGGCCATTCCAGGGACAGTGAGCTTTGTTAGGCTGGATAAGAAGTAACAGATAGCAAAGCAATAGCACCAGATGGCAGAAAGAAGCAAGTGAGGAGCTGAATGCCACTTAGCCACATGGCAGATCATTTGCTGTGAACTACCATCACTGTTGTGATGGAAAAGGATAGATTCTTGTGAGTGGAAAATGAACTGGAACAGAGACAAGATTCCTTGGTTTGGGTGCAAATGGTGATTATAATAATTTTTCTGTAGTGTCCCATAGAGCAGAAATTAAACATGTGACAAGTCTCAGGCCTCTCTTGTCCTTGCTGAACTTACATACAGGTTTCAAATACCCCAGCCTAACCAGCATTCTCATTATCAGAATGAGCTGAGAAGCCAAAAATTGAATGGACATCCTTCGGGTCCCTGGACGATGAGGAAGGACTTTGAGTTTTGGGGCTTTTTTTTAAACAACCTAAAGGTAAGGAAACATAATTGCAAGCTCCTCTTGTTAACACCGAATTCTAGTCTACGGATGTATGATCCTCATGGCCTCTGCTAGAGAAAAAATTCTTAATCAAAGAGCAGCAGCAAGTTATCTGGAATGATCAACTCTTGGGAAAGACTCAGGCCTAAGCAAATAGTAGATCCTTATAAGCATCAACCTTTTATTTTTTTCTTTTTTTTTTTTAATTTTAGCAAGTTGTAACAGCTTCTTTCTAAGATATACTCCTGTTTCATAGCAGTCATGCTCTTACAGCATTAATAAAATGACAGCTCCCAATGAACAGTGCATAGAAGTTTGAGAAATGCTGGCTTTCATGGTGTTCTGCAGTTCAAAGTGAGGAAAGTTTGTCACTTTGGCAGAATATTAGCTGAGGGAAAGAAAAATGTGTGAAGGCAGTTAAATAAGGTTACACAGGTGCTGCTACTTGAGACTGTGGAAAAAATATAAATTATTATACATGTGAAAGAATATAATCTCCCTAACATTTGAGTCTTCTTACTGCAGGGATAAAACCACAAGTCTGCTTTAGGAGTGCTGCCCTCCTTTAACTCGCCAAATATCACACTGACATTCTTTAGCGACTTGTGGTTTGGAGAGATGGCCATATGCAAAACTGAGGTCTACACACTTCTTAGAACTAGAAACTATTTGAGTACGTTCTGGTAAACTTCGAGATGCAATCAAGCCAAAGACAATTTTACATGCTAATAGAACTCCATCTCACGATAAACATTATAGTCTCTTCAGACAATTTTATCATTTAGGCCACTCCTTACCCCTCACAAATCAAGAAATAGTTTCCAGTTTTAGGGAGGAAATGAGAAGGGCTTAAATGCTGCCAATATCAAAACAGAGCATTTTCAGAACTGCCAGAGTTTTGAAGCAAGTTCTGTGATTGCTAGGAATAGGTCAAACTCAAATTACATTTACAAGCACTCCAAAAGTTTAAAGAAACTTAGTGAGAGAAAGTAAAATGATGTCCTTACCATGAACTCATTTGTACTGAAGATATAGATACAATTTTACCCAAGAGATCATTAAAATTTAAATTGTTATTTAGATAGAATTCTTGCCTGGTAGTTCAGCAAAAGCCCCCCTTGCTCTGGACAGAACTACTGAACTGCTTTCTTCGGAGGATTGATAAATGAGATGCCCTTAATGTTTTCACAGAATAGACATCAGCATTGGGACTTGTTGCCATACATGGCATTTTCCCCCCAAATTTACTGAGTTTCAGTTGTATTAGACATCTAATTCTAGAGCCAAAATACCAGGTTTTGGTTTAGTGCTGTCAAACACTTACTGATTTAAAATGTCAAATTGCATTCCAACAGAGAAAAATGCCGGTATTTTTTGGGTTTTGGTAGCTTTAGATCTGAGGTGTATACTTTTAACTGCATGCACAAATAGGAAGCACACTGTTCTTTCTAAAAGTAAGAGGGAAGTGAAGCAAATATTTTGTCAGCCAGTTGCTATGAGACAATGAAATATAGCAAGATTTAAAAACCTCAGCATATATCTAAGGTCTGGAGATTCCTTTAAGCTATACCTTCCCACACGGATCTCCTCTTATGCCACACCAATTTTAAACCTCATCGTGGCTATTACTTCCACAGTCTTCTGCTTCAACAGGTTCCCAGCTCATCACTGCCATGATTCTACTGCTCGCTGCTTTGCATTCGGGCTCCTTCAAGATGCCCAGACAGGTACTGTGAAACTGGTGACATATATTCATTTCTTGTGTCTTAATACTGCCTTACAGTGACTCAACAGTTCTTAAAGGCTAGGAAAAGGAATTTCAGAAGAAAACGGACTCAGCCTTGTGCTGGAGCATGCCTAGAATATGACTATCTGTGGTAAATTTTTATGTGAAGATAAAACTCCTTTCCCTTTTTTTCTCCTAACACCCCATTCATCCATCAATAATGTGCAATCCGTGCCCAAAAATGGAGACCATAGAGCTTCCTAGAAAAGAAGAATTGCTTTCAATCACTTGTAAAACAACTACTTTCTTCATAACTCAGTACAAACTTCTAAAAGAAACTTTCTATCAAAACCATTCAGAAACAAGTCCCTTATATTAGCCTTTTTGGCTCAAATGCTATGGTAAATTATAATTAGATGAAAACAGGATTTTATAATGGAAGGTATAAGACAACTGCAACAATCATGGGGTGATTAGCTCTGCCTGTCCATCAATGATAAGCTGAGAGCAATTCCAAATGTCCAAGTGACGAAACACATTCAAAAATGAGCTTAAACTCCTCAACAGATCACTTAGGACACACGGATACACCCAGATGCTTCCTGCTCCCCAGATAACAGGGGCAATTCCATGCCTATCTCTGCACTAGTCTTAATACATTTACTTCCTTTGAAGGTCACTGCGCGGGCTTTCATGCGTCTGCAACTTTGTTGTAGATGCTTTCTGGTATTGCAGGTGTAGTGGTGCGTGCTTCTGTGCTTACAAACACAGCCATCCATTAACTCCTTATCATCCTCCTTTGCCAGGGATTACTCAACAGATACAGAAAACATAGCGAAAACAAACCAGGATTGCATGATCAAAGTTTTTTACTCTGTTCTGCCTGCAAATTAATGTTGCCCAAAAATAAAAAGCCCTAAGAATGCTGGGATCTAGCTACAAAACATATGAGGGATAAGCAGCAGCACAAGCTTCTCCACTGTCTGATGCTGCATGGTCACTCAGCTAAGGACAGGAATGATGTATTACCTCTAACTATTCACTCTGGGACTTCTCTGCTGACATCAGTGACAAAGGTTTCAGGTGGTTTTCTCTAGTTAAACTCACATTGGACCACTGACTCTTAGCAGAAGGACCAAAGATGAGAAGGAGTGTAGTTCTAGGTCCCACCCTAGATGTGCATGCTGCTCAGCAGTCCTGTATGTCAGCGTAGAGTAAGGATCCCTTATGGAGGGAATCAAGGTGATCAACTGCTCTCTGCTGGGAGGGAAAAGAACCAGACTACAGCAAAGAGAATTCTAACCCTTGCTCTTGCTAGAGACTTCTTCTGAAAGGCAAATGCCTTCGAACTGTAATTTACTGTTAGTGACTCTCACAGACAAAGTAGGTCCAATCTTACAGAGCAAAATATCTAAGTCTGGAGACTTACACTATCCTACTGAAACTGAACCCTTTGTGATGTTAAAGAGCTTACACAGCGATTAACTTAGGACAATCTTTTCAGTGGTTTTAAGAATACATACTAGTATTTTTTTATGGAAAGTCTTGGCTGCATCGAGAATTGCATTTGTAAGTCAGCTGTGAAACACAGGCCACCAAATTCAGAAACTATCCTGGAAACAGCACCAGCCAGAGCTGTCTCATGTAATGGGAAAGCTTAGAAGAACTGATGAACAATTACCTAAAGATGCCATTCCATGGCACCTTCAACCAGTCTCAGCTGAGCGGCCTGAAAAAGTCCCCCTGGATTGTTTTTCAGCCAGTTTAAGCCAGTTCGTGCAACTATTCAGGTCAGGAAAGTGCCAGTGCCAGAGCAAGAAAAGGAGAGGGAGCTGGGAGCTGAATGAGCAGGAGCACAGCAGACTGAGCAGTTTAAATTGCTATGGAGCTGAACCATGAAACTATTTGATCCTTTTCAGTTGCTACTGAATGTAGCACATGAGCTCCAACATGTTCACTTCTTAATGCTAAAGCACTTTTTCAGATATTTACAAAAAATTATTTCCCTGATCACCACAGAAGTAACTGGACCCTGCAGCACTTCCACTGAAGGCATTAGAAAGAAAACAGGCTGCTTTCAGTCAACAATGGCAAACCAAGCAAGGAGTGAAACTGAAAAGCAGCTGTGCAGAGATATCCTACAATTAGAATTACAGATAGTAAAGAAACCCTGAAGAGAAATGGCAAACGGAGCCCCTTTGGATTTTGAACTGAAACTTGCTCTCTTGAATATTCTGCACTAACTGGGAAATGGAAACGATGTACAGTAGACAAATCTCCTGATGTCTGACAGCTTGAATGTAGTGGATAGAAGCGGCACAGCAGTGGATAGAAGTCAATGCTCCTTGACTCATAAATAAAATCAACTGTGAAGTCTTTAGTAAAGGGCAAAGTGTGACTAAGCTGGTTGAAGGGACCCTAGATCGTGTGGAAATCAGCTGATGGAGAGATGCTCACTCCGCGTACAGCTGTCCTAGTCTGAGAGACTGCTGCCCTCCAGCTGCCTCTATCTGCCGCCCTGCTCAGGGCTGCTGTCTCCCCAGCAGCTGGCAGGGCTGCCGGTGTGAGTGCTTCCAGGCAGGATTTGTCACATCAATTTAAATGAGTGCTTTGAGCTAATGCACCTTCACCCTACACCCCAAAACGTAATGGGGAGTGTACACACAAACCCTGTCCATGGCTGAGCAGTTGGCAGTGGCCAACAGAGGACTGTGGTAAGTAACTGAGCTCAGCAACGCCTTCCAGCTGTGTCCGGAGGAAGGGGGTTGTCCATGGGTTTTGACTTCACTCTTGTTTACATAGGGAAATTACACTGCTTTAAGTAAATGCACAGTTTATATCCAATTTACCTAAACTATTGCAAACCCTTGTGTAAGCACTTAATGAAATGCAGCTTAAACAGAGGAGGAACAAGGGTGTGGCACAAGTTCCAGTAAACCTATTAAACTTATTTAAATTAAACCAGTGGGAATTCCACGTGTTAACAAATCTTTTGCAACTCCATAAGGGTAAATTCTCCCATTATGTCTATATCCATGCAGGAGTAAACACGTATGCAGCAGGACTAAATCACTTCAGAATTTGGCTCTGCACTAAGCTCAGACCAAGTTTTTGATTGCAACCAATCCCAAGCACCAAACCACAGCAAACCTTGTATTCCTTTACTATGACTCTCGGGGCAAACACACTACCTGAAATGTGCGGAACATGAAATTTTCTGGCCTGTTCTTATGCCCCCTGTACCTGTTTTCCTCAGGCTCAGGCTTTGTAAAGAAATGAGAAAGAGCCATGGTCTCTCATGTACATCAAAAGACATCAAAGACTAGAGGCCTTGCAAATCTTAATATCCTGCCTGCTCCAAAGAACGGAGCAGAGCTGGGTTTGGGTATGGGGGAGGAGAAGGGAAGTGCTCATAGGCCTGAATGCAACCAGCACATACAGTAGGTCTAATTCTTGTCCTATCAGCCTTGACGCAATGTGTCCTTTTCCTTCAGCTATTTTAGATAAACAGGAAAGGAACAGAAAAAAAAAAAAAACAGTGCTGGAAAAAATACAAGTCAGTTTCGAAAGAAAACGTTATTGTCAAATGTTCTAATGGCAATTTCAAACAATAGTGAGTACAGTATGTCATATGAAAACAGGGCTATTGCTATGACAGCTAATCATACCAGAAACAGAAAAAAGAGACTTAAAAAAAACCCAAAACAACAGTGCTACAATAAGAATAGATAGTGATTTGGAACATTAAGCATTACAGCTTATGAGTAACAAAGATTGAAAAGTGGTAATGTACTTACACCCATTTTTCTGACAGAGAAGGCTCTTTACAGATAGTTAAAGTGGTTTGTTGTGGTTTGCAAACAATCCCTGAGTGTACCTAGGCTACTGCCTGGCAAAACCATGAATAGCACTACCTTCCTCTAACCATTAAACTATTCCAAGAAGTATTCTTTCATTAATGTCTTTGTACACAAAAACAGGTGAAAACTGGTTACACAGTAGGAGTAATCTGGTTTGGCACTCAATATTACTTCCAGAAGCCAAGTCAACTTCCTGGTGTAACTGTGGGACCATTAAAACCGCTGAAGGGGCTCAGTCTACAACTGAAGACTAGAAAACATACTTTCACAATTGTTTTCGTACCTCTGGTGCAGAAATCCTTAACGAAAATAGACATAGGTTATGACACCATACCCTCTCACTTGATAAATTTCGAATTTATAAATTTTGTTTATAAAGACACTGGACCTACTAAGTAAAATCACTGGGCATAGCTTCATGTAAATCAGTGTAAACCCAGTGATGTGATGAAAAAATTTGACTCAATCAGTTTAATCTCTTATCTGTGGGTTTTTATCATTCGTAGCATGGACATGAGGGGATCTGACGAGACACATTCATCTGTTTAGTTAATTTAACAGTTTACACCACGTAGTATGATGTACTGTCACAACTACGAGAAATATGGAAACCAGTATCTCCAAAACATTTTACAGATGCTAACTAAATATTCCATGCATTTTCACAAAGCAGTCCAATATTACTAACTACTAGCTGAAACTGTTCACCAGTGTTATCCATTGTCCCTCAACAAGTCCAGAGCTGAGCAAACATTAGAATGGAGCTCCTAGTTTCTACCAACACCTTCTACTCATTAGACTATGCTTCTTACTCACATTCTAAAGGAGTTGGCTGGGAGTAAGAATTGATGACTATTTTTATCTCAGTTACCCATCAAAAACCTCTTTATTCAGTGAACGGGCTGTATGGCATGGGCTTCTATTCCAGTTCTTAGAGAATGTCTGTTCATAATACAAAAAACACCCTTGTTAAAATTGCACTTTAACGAGTCTCTAGAACTGTTAAGGATGGATTGGACAATGCTGACAATAGTCTCCTTTGACCCCGTTTTAGTTCTTCTGTGGAAGGGACTGTAAGACATTATTAAAGCTAAGAGAAGAAAGATGCTCTGAAAGGCATGTCTGGAGGATGCAGAGTTGCTGATGCAGGGTATGTCCTGGTCAGGTGACGTGGTTCCAGCTCTCCACTCATTCAGTCCCTGCACACCCTGTGATGCTGTACATGACTCAGTCGTGCTCTGCCACTGCCTGGGGTTGTTTTGTTTGTCCATCTGTTCAAAAGTCAAGAGTCAATCAACACTTTCACCTTCCTCATGCTCCACTATAATACAATTTTTGATGGAATTCTTGACTCTCCCCATATAGCAGGGCATGATAGTTGACTTTCTCTACTTGCTGCCTCCTGCTGACATCTTTCTTTTGTATTTCTTGCTCTGCAGCTTCTTTCTTTCCTTAAACCCAGTTGACAGGACTACCTTTTTGGGCTGTGCCCTTTGGCTGCAGGAGTAGTGAACTGTATTCCTAAGAAGCCTCAAGTCCTAAAACACAGGTTGAATAAGTTAGCACTTCTGTGAACTAAGTAGTCTCCTTTTATAATATTTTAAAAAGAGAACTTATTCACAAAAGAACAAAACACCAGAAAGGTTTATAACTCCTAACAGAAACCATCTGCTTGAACATAAAGCTGAGAATGTATTGGTATTTTCAATTCAGGCTCAAGAGAGCTGGGAAAAAGAACACCAGTCTGCAGGCTGTTACTCAGGCTTATCTTTCTGTTAATGAAACAGTTTTTGCAAGAGAAGTGTTACCATATCCTTAAAAAAACAAACTAAAAATACTTTCAGAAAACCCCAACATACTCTTTTATGAAGCTGAACATTTCCATCTCACACTCCAGAGAAAAAGGACATGCTGCAACTCCCCACAAAACACTGCTTGCCATTATAAATCAGAGGGAAGAGAAACGAAGAGCTGATTCTGTAGTTGTTCCTTATTAAGAATTTTTAACTAAAGTTATTTATTAAAATATCCAACACTGATGTTCTACCAAAAAAACAACCCAACAAAACTCAAGGCTGTGAATTTTGACCATTATGGGAATTCTTGCTTCTCCCCTCCTGAAAATAACATGACCCATGGCCTATTTTTCAAGCCAGATTTCAATCCTCTCCAGCCAGCTGTCAGGAAACCACAGAAGGTGCTTGAAAGAGCACAAGAAATGGCTGGTTCTAATCTGAAGGGGAAAAAAAGTTGAGGAACAAGGCAGCTACTTGTGGCAGAATGTTATTTTTTCTTCAGTCTCTGCCTGCATATTTTCCCAACATGTGTACTCTGTTACCCCATCACTTCCCTCTTTTCCTTGGGTAAATATCTCTGCTTTGGAATAAAAGAAGGCCCAGGGGTGCTACTTGTAAGGACTGTACTCGCCTTGATATGTTGTTTTTGAACTGAACACATACAATGGCCACATTTCAAACTTGGACCTTTGCCATCATACACGTTGCTTTTAGTTTAACCTTCTCAGATGATGGGGGGAGGCTGAAGGTAAGGAGGAGGCTGAGAGTGGGGTCATACACTCTATCCTTTACCAGATGTGGGATCTCGTGGGAGCCAAGTGTGGTAGTCCACACAAACCCCTCTAAGCACACAACATAATGGAGAGAGAGGGGAATGCAAGCTGACCCTCTACAAGTCAATTTTTTGTAAAATCAAATACAATGGGTGACTAGGTCATACCTTTGCCATACAGCTGCTCAGATAAAAAAAGGGTAGTGTGAATAATACTTTATTTTTGAAAAGAAATATCTGTGTACAAGCTTTATGTGAGAGAATCAACTAAAAGAAGATTTCTCTCCATTTGCACCCTGTAAACTGCATGCCATGTTAAATGACTGTGTTTCATGTATGTGATTTAACATGCCATTTGGAACCCAACAGATGGACTGAACTAGATTAGACACCTGTTCTGGAGAAGAATTAGATGCAGAATTGGGACCTAGGAAATTCTGGATTAAACTGGCTCAAAGGCTACCCTACACTCAAATACTAACCCAGTTAAGGACACTGGGTAAGACACACTTTTCACCACCATTCTCATGCATCAAATGACAATGCAAGAACAGGTAGGAGACGGACAAGAGCTGGCAATGGGCTCACTCTGTCACATGTGTAACTCATGCCAGGTTACTTCCAAGTGGCATGTGACTGAAGCCCGAAGCCCTGAAAGCTGCCATGTGTACTAAGCAACTTGGACATGGGAAGAGCTGCCAGTGGGGATGAGGGTAGTGCTGAAGCAAAGCTAATTTGGGAACAAAACAAAGTATTGAATAGTTCCTGGAAGGTGCTAGGAAGGTCAGAAAGAGTTAAGAATTCTCTGTACTACCCAGTATTGAGTTGAGCTCTGCAAAGTATTCTTGAATATGTATTTTACATGCATGTACTCACTTAATTTAATATACCCAACCTAATTTGATCTCCAACCTGGCAACAGGTCACCTGAAGAGTCATGCTTAAATGCTTGCTCTGTACAAATCATCTCTCCCTCCCTGATCTCTCCGACTATCCTAATCTGATCCCTTCTTCATCTTCCAAAAATAATACATCTAGTCAGGTCTTACTTTCCCAGCACTGCATCGTAACTTCTTTCCCAGATCATCCCTTTTTAATGACTTCTTTTCTCCTTGATGTTCTTTACATACTTCACTAACCTAACATATAATTTCCCTCCCTACTTAGTCACTTACCATGGGGCTATCCCACCTTCAGCTCTACAGCTCTGAGGAGTAACCAGCCATTTGTACAGAGCACAGATAAATCAGAAACATTATGGCTGCACACATGGGTACCTTTCCCTTTCTCCTGCCAAGTCCCATTCAAAGAACCATTTCTCTCTCTAAACCAGCAAGTAATTTGCCAGCATGCAAATGTAAAGATTAGGCAGATAACATTTAACTTTGTATTTACATCCAATGGGTGTGCTTCCATAGCCTCAGTATTAGATATCTGTAATTGTGATATTCACTAAAGATCCTTGAAAACTATGTTGGCACACTGCAATTCTCATGTCACATGTTATACTCCTTTTTCCAACAGTGCACCTTGTCTAGAGTACAAGCAGTGACAGATAGTCAAGTGAGAAGGTGTTGTAAGAAAAATGCTATAAATGGGCATATACTGGAACAATCACTAACATGTGTTATATGTACAGAGATTGAGCCAGTCTCTTGCATAGTCCTGAGACAAGCGGAATTAAAATCATCTTTATCATGTGCTTTTTACAGTGTAGAGGGATTTAGTGGACATATTCTAAATCTAGGTTTTGTGTATCAAAACAGAAGTAAAAATAGAAAAGCCAGTCACTGCTCGGTTGTTTAAAAAATCATTGTTTTTCTTGCTGCTCTGTCAAAAAAATACAGGAATGAAAATAGCCTGTAACTGGGAACCTATCAGGCTCTAGAACATTTTACAGCCTAGAATCCTGGAAGTCCAAAATAGCTCCACAACGAACGATATTTTCCAGAAATTGTGGATTTTTTTATATACACCCAACCTAGCTCCTTTAGTAACCAACTGAACTAGACACATTTCTTAAGTTTGTGCCAGGTTTTCATCTGCTAAGATGCAAACAACTGTGGAGCAAAACACAGCAGAGTACTTTGTAGGGGCCAAGCAGTGTTACACAGTGGCAAAAAACATATAAAGAAATCTAACAACATTACAGGAGGAGAATTTAGGTGCCACATGAGGTAAAGGAACATGAGATACTCTTTGGTAGGGAAGGGCTAACAGGGTTTTCACCTATCACTGGCTATCTTGCCAGCGATACAGGAGCCAGCTCTGTGCTGTCACAAATGGCTTTTCTCAGTCTAGTGAAGCAGAAGTCTTCTGTCCCGCTGTGTACTCTCGGGAAAAGAAAGGAGTTACCATGGAAAGGCACAGAAAGCTGTCCAAAGCACAGGCAATCCCATCAGTATCCCTGGCACAGCTGGCATCCTCTGGCACACACTGGACAGCTTATCAGGTGAAATGACAGCAGCCCCAAAGCTCCATTTCAACAAAGATGTTCCTGCTGCTCAGCCCATAAGGTGGGTAGCAGCCCTCATCAGGCTAACTCTGCAGTGGAAAACTTAATCTAAAAGGATACGCAAGAAATAAAAAGGTGTAAGGAACTGCCAAATCACTAAACCTTGTAGCATGGTACTAGCAATTGGTACATGTGCAAGAAAACAGGGCAACACCACAGACAGCTAAAAAAAGGTGTTGTCATGACCTGGTAACTTCAGATAAAATGATACAGGCCCTGCTGCTGTATGCCCTGTAAAGAAAGAGGGGACTGACATATATGCACTTCTTCACCAGCTCCTTTCTCACTTTTACAGTTTTGACTCGAGTAACGTCACCCTGTGAAGTGGCAGAACTCCAGAGTCATCTAATGAACCTCTGAAATCCACCGCTGCTTAACAGGGGGCCAAGATTTCAAGACATTAAAGGTAAAATAATTCCCAGTAGGTCTCCTAAGAACATCTTAATGTGTCTGTACTGAGCGGTATTTTCACACCGTTCCCTTCCTCTCTCCTTTGACTGGATAAAGAGCTCAGAGGAGAAAAAAAAGTACCTATGAATACCGATGTGCAGGGAGCCCTCGTAAATTCACTTCCCGTCAGTCCAACAAATGAGCTCCCCCTGGGAAGTCATGAGAGAGAGCCTTCTCACAACAGCCTGATTATCAAAAGTCTGTTCTCCGGTGAAATACTCTAATCTCTCAGGGACAAGTATAGTAATAATATGAAAGTATCATAATAGCTTGAGGACTGTAAATTACTTTTGTAACTTGGGATGTGTGAGGCACACTTTCGGCAGGTTGGTTCCCAGTGATGCTGTTTGCCTCTCTGTATCACTTGAGAATTACCCCAAGCATGAAAGATTCATGTGCTGTAAAAATTCAATTTCAGAATAGAAATGCAATTCTCCATATATCAGATTTCAGGCAGTCACTGCATCCATCATAATTTTAGCAAGCTGGCTTTATCACTGCCTTGTTATCCTCAGAAATATAGTGCATGTTACCTGCTACAGTCCACCCAGTATTTCAAAATTTTCTAGAAATAAGCTGCTCATTGTTTTTGTTCTTCAGAGATTGCCTTAAGTCTACAGTACTTGAGTACTGATGGCATTTCTGTCAGTTTCTAGATTTGCCTTTCACAGCTCTCTGTCTTGGATCTTTTAAATTTTTGCAGTTTTCAGATCCATCCACATTTACCAGCTATTTGGGTGTGCAAGCATCCTACATAATAATCTGAGGAGTTACCTCCTGCTTTTGTTTTATTTCTTTCCAGTCTCCTTAGAGCTTCTGAGGCAGAGCTTTTTCATGTCCGTACACAAAGATAACCTCACCTTTATCCTTCTCCTAACCCTAAAAAAGAGACTGCCTTTACAAGCATGTTTCATTTCAGTTGTATCGGTAAAACCCCAAACCCTGAGAAACCAGAACGAACTAGTGTAAATCAAATAGCGCTCTTACCACTTAGACCCGCCCTGCAACCCTTTCCAATCAGGGAATCTAAAATTACCATATTTACAGCATCTGCAGCAGAGCCAAGTACAAAACAAGATGAATAGCTGTGACGCACGAGGCAGAGTGTGGAAGTATGCAGCTGGGCCTGCGAACAATATAGGCACTCGGCGCTGAAGTCCATCTAATGCTTTTCACAGACCAGAGTGACTAAAAGGGGAAGGAGGGGGAGGGAGGAGAAGAGAAATTCCAGGAAGATGAGTGAAAACACAGCAGAAATCCCAGGCTGCTTCACTAATGGGTAATTGAAATGACTCACAAAAGGTCTAGTAGGGAATTCAATTAATTAGGGACGTGACTGGGCAGAGAGGAGGAGGGAAAGCAAAGAATGCCGGTGATACAAGAAAATCACTCCTCTCCGTTCACTTAGAAAAGGGTCTGGAAGAAAACCTCAAGGAAAGAAAAAGCCAAGTTTTTTGAGACAGGGCCTCTACCCCTTCTTATGCACAGAAAAGAACAAATAAGCACACCCCTATTGCTTGTCCTCCTTCCCTCAGATTTCTAACGAAAAGGAAGAAAAAGGAAATTTGATATATTAAATACATCAAGGCAACTGGAAAGAAGAAAGTATGACAACAAGACAGAGGAATGATGCAGAATAGATCAATGAAGTGCTTATAACACCACTGCTTATTCCATGTGACAATGAGGGGAGGGAGATAGGAAGCAGTAGGAAGATGAGTAAGTTAAAAATATGTGGGGATGTGTGAAGGAAAAAATACAGTGCTGGAAAGGAATAGGGGTAGTAGGAATAGGGGCATGTGAGAGGACTGAAATTGTCAAGAGTGGGGAGAGAAAAATGGAAAAGGAGTGGATGGAGGGAAGGTGAAGGGAAATGGCAAAGGTCATGGGTGAGAGAAGCAGGAGGGGGAAAACCTGAAAAGAAGGAGAGGAGCAGATGCAGGAAGGGTCAGGGAAAGAATGATAAGATTCACAATCAGCCAGCAGCTAGGACTTGCTGTGGTGAGTATTTGAGAACAGCCATGTTGATTCAGCAACTATTTATTGACAAATACTGCTTCTGACCAAGCCTCAGACACTATATCTACACTAGTGCTAGTTTAGAAATCTTCAAGAATGTGTGACCTAAACTTTCCAGGCCCACAACTGGTCATTCCTGGTAGTGGAACAACAGGGAGAGATACAATGACCAGGGGCAAGTGCTCACTCACGGGATGGAAAGTGGGATCTGCAGCCTTTCAGAATAAAGTTACCACAGCTTGAAACATAGATCGTGTTAATTCTGACTCGGAGCTGTTATTGCCAGGCTGGCTGTTCAACAGCTTTACAAAGGAAATTCAGGGTCATTGTTTACCTTCATGAATCATGAAGAGAGCTAACAAAAAGTACTTCTCTAGGCCCTATCAGGTTCAGCACTGAATGCCCTCTGAAGGCTTAGATATGCTCTCACGCTCAAGGATCAAGATACTATCGCTGTGAAAGGTTGGCAAAGTTTGCAATATGCTGCATGTTTGGGCAATTAGCTGAATATTTCTGTTCCCAGGACTGTCAATCTGACATCTTAGGAAGAAAACATATAAATCAAACCATATACCTCTGCCAGTGAACTGACCATTAACGTCAGCTCCACTATCAAATAACTTTCAGAAAAGCAAAAGATTTTTATAAGCTTTATATTTTCTGTAATAGAGCAAAGAAGATACAACACTGCCCAAGAAAACACTTTTTAGGCAGTTAAGACACACTGGACCAGAAGGAAAAATATACTGTTTAGGTAACAAGAACCAGTATGAATGATACTAATATCTTTTTACTGCTGTAAATACACTAGTGTCTAGACACAGAGATTGCACTACTGTAACTAAATCCAGGCTTTCACAATGTTTTAAGCTACATTCATGCAAAACTGAGTATGCAGAAATCCCCTGCAGCTGATTCTGAATTGACCTTCCAACATGACACTAAGGAGCATTATGTTGCTGCAGGAATCATTTTGCAGAAGAGGTATAAAGTGGAAATTCATATTCCAGTGGGCTGCTCCAAAAAAATAGCCCCTAGAAATTTTGCAAAGACATTATTGTTGGTGTTCTGGATAAATGTAAACATACTTCAGCCAGCTGGGCTGGTATTTTCTATGGAAAAGGACTACAAACTGTGGGCATTCAGTGCCTAGGTTCCTATGCAACAATGTGATTGTCATACAAGAATTACAATACAGCTATAAAACGTCAGTTAAGCCAGGCAGCCCCAAAAGCAAATTCGAGCTGGGCAGCCAGAGCACCACCTGACACAGTACTCTTTCTGGCTTCAAAGCTCCGTTCTTTCCAATTCTCTAACATGTCTGATGAAACAGACAGTGCAATGTGCTCTGAAGGTCCTCAGTTTCCAACCGAAGGATCTCCAAAATTTATCAGGGCCTTGATTTCACTGCCAATATAATTTTGTCTTTTTACTGAGTCTTCATCAAGTCAAATTCATGAGAACAGCAGGCTTGGTCAACACGTATCTTGAGGCTATCTGGATTCTGTTAAGTCAGGCTGACGCATTTTGTCCGGACCCTCCTCTCCGTCTCTTCAAAACACTCAACAGAAAATAAAAAAATTCCCCTCTTTCGTGCAGAATTAAAATAAATTCTTTTTATCTCTCTAATTAAGTACCATCCTGTATTTAGTCAGTTGACAGCACCAAAGAACAATTTTTCTGTATTCCACAATGTCATCCCTCCTCCTTGGATCTATTCAAAGCCTCTTGTACATACTTAATCACTCCTAGCCAGGCCTAGCTAATGAAATGCAGGGCCTTGCCCTGACCTGACCTTGCTATTTCTATTTTGGCTCAGCACATCCTCTGCTAGTTGGGTAAAAAAAAAAAAGTTGTTTCTTTCTCTTGGTCTTAAAGGTCCTGTTACTGGCAGGGGGTATGGTCAAGGACACTGCTGAAAGCAGAACAAATGACTGTGAACACTGCTTTGCACAACTACTGTAAATCAAAAATGGACTGCAGCAACCTAAGCGCAAAGCTTTTTCCCTCTTTTTCTTTGGCTGGCAAACACTTATGGGCACTGTTCATCTACTGGGAATAGCTTATGGTTAGATAACTCTGCAAGAAAAAGGGACTGCTCAAATGGTTTGCAACAGTCATAAAGCACTGGTATTTGTTTTGGGCACTTACTGCAACTAAATATGCTGTTCTTGGTCTTCCCTATCTGTCTTTCCTATTTGCCAATACGGCAATTTAAAAATACATTTTCCCTTTCTGAGAGCTTGTAAAGAAGTGCGATCCTATTTATGAGCACTTAGGAATCCTGGATGTTAGGTTAGCCCTTTTGTCAAATGATGTTGGTTGCAGGAATTTATCAGCATGCCACAGAAGTCAGAAATGTTTCCAGTGTAAAACAGGACAACATTTACATGGTGATCCATGTGGACTTTTTAAGCTGCTGCTTGTTTTCAAGTGGTTTGTGATTTTGTTGACCATTACTTTTAGTGCTCAGTTTGACATACCGGGTTGCTGGATGAACGATAAACCATATTTGAAGTCAGCAAGGGCAAGGGCCATCGTTTTATTCTTTGTGTGTACACACTGCCTTACATTGTGGAGCTCTGGATGCTGAATAGGGGTCACAGATGCTATCACAAAACAACCAGTAACAGCACAAGGACCTTTAGGTACTCGGACTGTCATAAAAATCAGGCTGAGCGGTTCAATTCACCATTGTTTCTCAATTACCTCTCAATGGAGGCACGTCAGAGGAAATCATGCTGAATAGGACAAAGATGCCTTAACTAGCTGCCCCAAACTAACGCCCTACATCCCATGGAGTACTCTCAGCCTTAAAAGCTGCCTAAGGACCACGGATATAGACCGTATTTCTAATGGCCAGAATCAGTTTAACACATCCCTATTAGTCCTTCTTCGTGTACTGGAACAGATCTAAGAAGAGTTAGACTGGTATTTTGTAAATGCCCAGTCTTTTCTCAGCTCAACTAAAAACAATCAGGTTCAAGTTGCAATCTTCAGATGAATTGAAGCAGTAGGACATTAGACATTGCTTGAATGAAGAAATGATAAAACCATGTTTGCAATCACTAAAGTCAAACAACATAGTTGTGTCATTTTCTTTTTAATACTGTTTATCAGGTTCTTTTTTAGTCTGTTTTTCTACACAGACACTTTTGCAATCACATTCTGTACCCCACTAGCTTTTATCCCTATAACTTTTTCAACCAAGCCTGACAAAAGATAGCGGTTCGCAAACATAAGTGAGGTTACAGAAATTCAGCGAAAAGCGATGACCGAGTAGAGAGCGACCGTAAATATCCTTGGCTGACTTACTAAGTTGCCCATTATTAGATTCCATGAAATCCACAAAGAGGACTTCTGAGTACCAACCACAGGAAAGACCTGTCGATACAGTCAACCAACCACAATGTACAGATCTGTACCAAGCCACATTTTATTAGTTTTTACTACACTCATAGATTTGCCACAGTTTACAAAAAATCTTGAAGCTGCCCTGTTTAATAGGAAAAAGTGGAAACATACAGCTTTGCTGGGATTCTGCTATCAGTCTTTTCCACCACTGCAATACAATACCAGCAGCTGAGGGTATGCTGTCCTGACACAAGTAGCTTTACTTCATTGTCCCACATGGTTTGACACTGGAGCCAAATTGCTCTAACTGTGAATGGTTAACAGAAGATATGGCCCCATCTCTCTTTCACCCAGCCTTACCTGATTCCCTTGCACTAGTGCTCATCTTACTCCACAAGAAATCAGTTCAGGCAGCAAAGGTGACAACAGGCTAACCCAAAAGCACCAAGTGAACAGATTACTCAGCTCCCACAGACAACTTGCAGAGGGGTTTGATGAGTACCAGAAGTGATGCAGAAGTTGGCCTTGGTTTGGACACCTGTTAACAACCACGAGTTGAGAGATCAGCATTACTACAACTTGAAATCTGGCTATGGTCTTAGGTGGGTGGTCACAGTCAAACATCTGCATCTGGTGACCCTCATTCAGAACAGTTGCCTTAAAAAGGACAGCAGGCAGTGCCACTGAGCGAGAAACAAACCTTTGTGAAGCTAAAGGCAAAGGCAACAATCAGCCACTCTTTTTCCCTCTCCAAGCAGGATTCTGACCCACCTGGAACCCCAGGCCCACTGCAGTTGTACAAAGTAGAGCCAAACACTGCTGTGTAGAGCAAGCACATTGACACTGACTGTCTAAAGACTGTGTCTTTGGTTTCTTTGTGTTACAGTCTTCTGCAGGCATTTTGTTTTAATTTTACACTACAGACATCAAGAGCATTGAGGGCTGAATCTCCCTTGCTTATGCTGCTCCTGATGTTTGGCAGAGCTGGAGAATGCTACCTTGGGGTGCTCCTTCCCTCAGAGATCTGGCGGGATGTTGCAGTTAAGCCACATCCCCACAGCTTAAACCACAGAATGTAAAAACAGCTGTGAAATCCAACTGTCTGAGCTGCCTCGGTGTTTGGCTGGCCTCTGTGGGGCCAAATTTTTTTTGACTCAAAGTAAAAATACGAATTAGCATAATTCACGAGACTAGGCAAAAACATTTTTGGGATAGTCATTCCAACCTACTTGTAACAAACAAATTTGGGCAACTACCTATACATGCCAGAAAAAATGTTTATCCAGCTTAGCCAAAATTGAGCAAAATAGATTTGTTGGCAGCATGGACAAAGCTTTAGGCTTTTTTAAAGGTCCCTTCCTAATTTCAGTTTTCCACTCCTCACCCTTTGGAGTTTCTTTTGAAATTCTTTCTCCTCAATGGCTTTTCGGTTTTGGCACTGTCCTTTAATTTTTTCAGCCTTATGGTTCTTTTCTTTCCTTTAGTCTTCTTTTGCTTTTGTTTTCTTTCTGTCCTTTCTCATGGAAACATATTAAAAAACTTCCTATCTCTACCATTCTTACCTTTTCTTTGCCAAACTATTTTTCCTTGGCCAAAGATACAATCTTTGATACCCCTTGATTAAACTTCCAATGCATTAAAAGATTGGGAAACAGGAATCTTAACAGTTGTCTAAGATTTCCAAAAGAGAGAAGGAATTTTTTATTTACATGTCTCTAAATAATGCAGATATTTATATATAGATACATACATGCTAATACTCTCACCAATTCCTCAGAAACTAGCACAGAGAAGATACACATAAGGAAAAACGGACTAAAGTAGGACTTCTGAGCAAGACAGCTTCAGAAAGAGAGGAAAATAGAGAGATTCAATGGCATAACAAGGAAAATTGAAGTCTATTATTTCTAGGCACACCTGTAGTTTCCTTCTGAAACTACAAACTTCACATATTTCCCATGCAATGGACCTCAAAACTCTTATTTTTTAGCATTAACTGCTTGAACCATTTATAAGATGGCTCACACTCCCAAGAATCAACAGGGAAATTCTCAGCATTCCAGTTCGAACTTTCTAAAATTTTATTTGATTTTTTAAATTCCAAGTCAGACTCAGTCTCATACTGTTCACAGTAAGCACCACATGGTTTTGTGTGCATTTCCAAGGCTACTCAGACTAACCTATAAAGGCCTGAGTATTCTCTGCTGGATATGTTTCCTAAAAATTGTCTCACTCTCTCCAGAGACTTGAAATCACAGTGGTAACCAGTTGTCTTGGGAATGACAAGAAGTAATTCTGCACAGGCAGTTGTTCAAGAGAGCCTCCCCAGTGGATTCTTCTAAGAGTTCATCTCTTCATGTTTTAGTAAGAGCCTCCAACCATTGCTTCAGACTCACTTTTTGGGATACATGAGCACTTCAAATTAGTTCATGCTAAACTTTTCAAGGGCTGATTTTATCACTTTTTAATTGAAAGCATCTTACTAAAATAATTACCCATGTTGAGGATGCAAAAGATTTGGGATGGATATGACAAGTCATTCAAGCAACACTGAGTGTTCAAATAATGCTTAAAAGCTCAAAATACAATGCTGCCCAGAGGAAGAGGAACTCTGCTTAGGCAGCCTTTATGCATACTTCCCAGTCACATCAGGACTGGCCCACAAATACAAAATACATGCACATGCCATGCTAGCCACCTGTCAGTGTTTATCACTACTCATCACAGGCTTAGAAAATACAACGAAAAGCCAAATTACAACTAAAACCTTTTCATTCTCATGGTCAATTGATCAACAACTCAAGAAAGAAGACTTTGTTTTGTTTTGATTTTTAGGAGTCCCACTGGAATCACTGATAGCATCTTCAGCAACTGCAGCACTATTGTGGCGACATGTATCCATGGTGGCTCTTGGCAGGTTCAGACAAGAAACAGGAAGACTGATACCACTTTGTTGCTGCATATGTTACTGTGAGATCCAAGTCCTTGCTGGGTCAGAAATCACATGGTGTATTAAGGGCTTAAGATTAATTATGGAGATTTAAACTCCTGTTTTGACTATAAGCCATGAATGGAAATGGGCTATGGAAAAAATAAATCTGATGATTCTGGGCCACGGAATAATAGAACGTCCTAATCAAGGAAAAAAGAATGAATTAATTAAAGTGATAGATATGCTTTTAGCATCCTTGTCAAGTAAGTCACATCATTACCTTGTTTCAGGAATCTGACAAAAATTGATAATATTAGGTATTTTATATTAGAGGAGAGTCTTTGTAGGGGTCTGTGTATTCCATTCATGTTGACAACCTCTACATTAAAAGACCAGGAATAATCTGCTCCATTAAAGAACGGAATGAAATAACTCTCTTCTGGTTGGTAAGCAGTCCTTTTTTCTTCTTTCTGATGTAGCCCAGATCTTAATGTGAACTGACTATTAGGTGACAACTCTGGTGTCCATTATCAATACCTGAAAATGTCAACATGTTTTCATCTCTGTACAGCCAATACAAACTTTTTTTTTTTTCCACTGGGGATAAAAAGTAGTGAATACAAAAGTAATGTCCAAACCAATCCCCAGCCTTCAGAAAACTACACAACACGCATGTGACCTCCTATACTCAGGTAATACATTTCTCTAGATGATAGATGAGGAGAGATTTCAGATGTAGGGATGTAGGGACGTAATTTTAACATCAAATACATTCCAACTCCCTTATCTAATCTAATGAGCCATTTAACAGTTTATCTATCAGATCAAGTCTTCGAATCAGTTTTGTGCCATGGAAGTAAAAGATGACTAATATTTAAATAATCATCTTTTTTGACAAAGGTGAACTTGATCGGTAATAAAGATTGTTTCCAATCAATGATCTTCAAAAGATCTCTTCCATTTCTTTCCAGATGACTGGAAACAAAACATCACAGTACATAAAATACCTTGGTCTAATCCACTGCCACTTATTTTCCTCTTTGTCATTATTTCTTCAGCTTTATGAAGTACTTTTGTAAATGTTTTGGGCCTAGAGAAAGCATGCTTTTGCTTTCATATGGGAACTGTAAGCACTGTCATCCCTCCACTGCCAGAAGAGACACACACACACAGCTGGCACATTCTTCTAATCACAAAAGTAAAAAAAAAAAATCACAGCTGCAATATTAATAGCAAATATATTCTGGTTCATGTCTGGTTACACTCAGGTGAACACTGATAAGTCATGTGTGAGGTTCTCATATATAGCTCTGGCACTGCAACACCAATCCTAGCATTGCAGGCTCTTTTTAACATTGCCGTACAACTCAGTCCTGAATGGCTTCTTGCTGATCCACTCCTCTCCACTGGAGATTTATTAGAGTTTGCCATAGCTGGTCTTTGCTTTTTATAGAAAAATAAATACATGAGCCTTCATCTTCACTCAGAATCTGAGACTTCAGATTGGCAGGTGCGCCAAATACTGCAGCAACACTTCCTTCAAATGACAATTTTCAGACATCATTCCTGAATGCTTACAGAATACATGATGAAAAAAATCTGTCCTAGTTAAGCTGGTTCAGGTGTCCTTCCAAATGCTGAACAAGTGTTCCAACAAAGTATATAAAAAATCAAATTAAATTACCATGTTAAAAAAACCTTTCTATATCAAGCAAATGCATCCCAGATTAAAGTAGTGAACTCTATAAGCACCATCCAGGCCATTTTAGGTCGTACACAATCTGCCTGGTTTTTGGCTGATCTGTATTGCATTTCTAGAGTGGGGAAATTGCTGTGGAAGGAACCCTGGTGCCATTTTTCAAGAGCAGGCAGGGTTTGCCCTTAATGTAATAATGCTGAGGCAAATTCCATTATGTTCCCTTCCAGCAGTCTTAGTACAGCAGTTCTTCACTACTTGCTACACTGGGTGTTTATGGAAAGTCACTGCATACCTTGAAGAAGCAGGTGCCTCACCTACCCACAGCACTCTTCTCCAAGTGTGCAGTACTCCTAGCACAAAATTAAACACTGGGGACTAGCATGCCTTGGCATTCACAGCAGGGCTTTACAGCACACTCGGTTACTGTACGCCCAGCACAACGTACCAAGAACAAAACAGTTCAGCAAGAAACACTGAAGAACAGTGGGCGAATGGCATGGTATCTTTAGAGTGCTGCCAAAGCATCAGGTCTTCATAATACTAAGTAATACACAAAAATAGAGCTTAACATAAACAGGAGGAATGGAAAAGCATTGCTAGACATTTCATAGCACTAATGAAATGCTAACTTTCCTAGCTTGGGAAAATTCATTCATCACTACAAAGGCATTGCTTTGTAGCTTGATTCAACAGCAGAGAAGGACGCCTATAGAATTCCTTATAGTTATTAAGAACTTTATAGGTCCTTCCTATAAAAAAGGTAATTTTTTAAACATACCAGGCTCAAGTCTAATGTGCAATCCTATGAATATCTAATCAGGTTTGCTTTCTTCCTCTTCTCCCTTTCAAATTCTGGTTTCCTGGACAACCACACAGCAACAGAAGAAATTTCCAGTAGTTCAGGACATTTTTGCAATTACTTAAGCTGGCTTAAATGACATTAGGCTAACATTATCACACATAATAATCAGCTACCGGGAAAAAGCTTTGGCCTAAATGATCAATATTCTTTCAAAAAGAATGATGGAGATTGCTGCCTTTAAATGTCATCACTGTACAGACCTGCTTTAACTTTCCCCTCCCTGGCCTGAGAGGGACTAAATGAGATAAAGGGGCATAGCATAGCAAAGCTGGGCTGTGAGATCTCGTTCTTCCTTTAGGGTAATTAGGCTGCATCATGGTCTGTAACTCAGTTTCTGTGTTCAAAGCTTACAAGGGAAACGCACAAAGCAAGAAACAGACAGCACTGGGAATGCTATGCTATGCAACTCCTGATGTGTAAGTCAAATTGAATTATATAGATAGAATTGCAAACACTCAAAGGTCCCCCAAATCCAGGGTTCACTCTTCTTACAGTACATGCTAACGACTCTAAAGAAAGCAGCTGCCTTTCTACATGCCACCATGGGTCAAAATAAGCTGCCCATCCCAATGTGAGTGACCAAACTCAAGCACTTTGCCTCTGTTCCAGGCCCCTGTAACATGAGCAGTCTACAAGGGGATGGGGCACCACGCTGGATGCTGCACTCAAAATGCCTGTCCTTTCCTTCTGGCACAGAGAGCACCACTGTTCCTTTTCGAAAATCCCCTGCTCTTAGCAAGGTTTGTTTTTCTAACTGGTTCCCAGAAATCTCTTGGGCGTTCCAAGCCCAGAAAAGTAATTACAGCATTACTTTGGCCACAGACACAATATCAACCTTGTTAGACTTGGCCTGTGGAGAGAGCCAAACACCTGCTGCTGCAACATTTATTTGATAAGCTTCATGGTTCGCTAACTTAAACCTGATCCTGCTGACCTGCAGGAGGATGAAAAGGAGTTGGGGGGAAAGGGTGGAGCAGGTAGGCAATCTCACGGCCCTCTGGCCCAGCAGCTTACAGCCCTCTCTCCCAGCAAGCTCCCATTTCTCTTTGCTTTCTTGTTTCCTGGTGAGAGCTTCAGAGAATTGGTTTTCCCCCTGCAGTTATGCAGGCAGATGTGGATAGGGCTAGGATTCCCATGCCTTATGACGGATTAACTGACAAGTGTGGGATCAATACAGGAATTGTTCTAGCTCTGGCTGCATCTGTAGGCTTCCAAAGCAGACAGAATAGCTGCACACACTCTCGTTGGCATGGTGGTGTGCACACTGAAAGGCTGGCTTAATACCAAAGTCCATTAGTTATCAGCAAGGAGGGAGGGGAAGAAGGGCTGCAAATCAGTCAAATCAATAGATACAAGGTTGGGGAGAAAATCAGATATAGAAAGAGAAACTTGATTTTTATTCTTCAAATGACATAGTTTTCTTGTCTAGTATTAAAAAAAAGGAAAAAAAAAATTGGGAGTGGGGGGGAAATAAAGGTTTTATCCCAAACAGAACCGTATCTTCCAGCTGATAATGCCAAGAAATATCTGAGGAAAAAACCACATGACAGGAGACTTAGCAGGAAGGAGAAAATCACCTTCCCAACTATGATGCTCAGTATGAGGAAAGAAAATCATTCTTGTCTGCTTCTCAGTGCCATCTTTTTCTAGGCAGATAAAATAAAAACCAGACAACCTAGAACCAGTAAAGGACATTTCCATGTATTTGCTAGTTGTCACTTACATGGAAAGGTTTGACCTCAGGACAGTATGTTTTCTAGTGTACTTTTTTCATCATTCTTTACCTGAATGACACCTCTGTCAGGGTATGTTGATAGTTTGTCTTGGAGATATGCAGTGTGATTCACCTCTCGGGAGACAGTGAGAAGCAAATGAATCACTGTGGATTACATCACAGCCAGACCAAACTTTTATATGAAACTTGGCAAAAATCTGAAGACTAATCCTCTGAAAAAATGTGAAGTTGTCTACATGAGCATCTTCTATATTATTTCACCTTCTTCCGCTGGCTCAGAACTTCAGGAAATTTTATCCTGATGGATAAAAAAACCTGCAAAAATTCAAATAATATGCCACAAGACATTTTCTGGATAGATCCAACCCAAATCAAAGCACAAACCTCAAAAGAAAACTTCTCTTGTGGAACCTCAAGCACAGTTTTGCAGTTACATGAAATTCAGGTAACGAATGATAAACAAAGTTTTGGACTAACACCAACACTCCACTTTTGTATTCACCCATCACAGGCTGAAGCTACAGGACTCACAGCATCAAAGCATAATGCTAACTAGACTCAGAAAACCAGCATGACTGGATTCTCAAAGCTCTACTTAATACAGACAACTGTTCTTCAATTCCTGCTTTTATTGACTAGACTGTTTCTCTCTGAGCAGTATGAGACATTTTTTAGAACTAGTAATTAAGGAAGGGAAACATAATCTGATATTATGAGAATACTTTTGTGGAAAGTGCTGCAAGAAAGAAGAAAAGTGTAAGAGAATTTGACCTACACTGGGAAATCTACATTGCTTGGAAGTCTGAGTGTACCAAAGATCCACAAAGTAAGTGCTGCCCAGCACGAAAATCTTGAAAGCAATGTACAATACATCCAACTCCTGGAAAATGCACCAGACTGAGCTGTCTTAGTTTTGTTAAAAACTGCTGATGACCAAAGCAAATAACTTTGTTCTTCCTTCACCATTTTGCATTAGGCTGTATGCCAATGTTCCCCAACACACTAAAAGCAAAATGAAAGAACTCCAAATGCATTGTTAACCCACCAGGCAGAAGTGATAAGGAACAACTCATGGCCTGTTCCTCAACAGCTGCTAGAGAAACCAGCAGCAAAACTCCCAAGCTAAGAACAATTTTATTTCTTGGAGCTCTCTAAACAATAAAGCCATCTCATTTCAGAAACTATTAAAAAGCATCCCAGGCAAAGTATGGCGATGACTATAAATATCCCCCAAATGGAATTTCTGTAAACCCTTATTGTATTACAGGATGCTTGTCTATGTTATTCTGCCTTTTATTCTTAAGCCTAGTTTCAGACTGTGAGCAGATGTACACCTCGTACAGCAGCTTCTGCTCATTGCTTCCCCAGAGCATCACAGATGCAGAAGCCCCCCAAAGAAAATATGTTTCGTGGTAAAATACTGGTAGACTGTTACACCAGCAGTAATAGTTTTTAAGAAAGTTGAACAGCTTGACAGCAGCCAGGGTGAACTACTCCTGGTTATCTGAGAAGTGGAACCCAAGGAGCTTGACCTGACACATCAGCAGAGTACCCTGAAACCACACTAAGTTTGGAGCACAGCAGAGCAAATGACAGCCACACAGAGTATCCCCAAGAGAGCAGCTCTATGCTTACAATGAACACTGCAGCCAAAAGGAACCAAAATCTTACAAGAGCTTCTTAAAATAAACCCTCCCAGTGGGCCCTGCTTCCTGTCCTGTAACAGCCACCAGAGCAGAGGAGTGAAACTTAGTCCGAGTCACGTAAGTGCACGTGTGCTCAGTGCACAAGAGCACTGAGCTCTGGGTGCCTTGGCACGCGTGGGTGCCCATGCGCTTGCGCAGCCAGCTACAGGACCATGAGAAGGACATGAAAGCAGGATGTCTCTCTCTCTCTCTCTCAACTTTCTTCATCTTAGTCTACTTTATGTAGTAGAAAACGGAAAAAAAATTTGAGATCTTTCCTCTCTACAGGTAAAATGTGAGCAAATATTGCAGGCCCTTAACGGTGCACAGGTAACTAGAGCTCAGCCGGGTAAAAACACATCACTTCTGCTGTGCCAGATCACTGGGAACCTCCAGGATCAACACCTTAGCACTACTCCATTTTGTATGACAGCAAAGGCTCAAATTGGACACAGTCACAGAAGAACATCAAGACAAAACTTTTTTCATGGTAACTGAATATTGTGCTCTCAAATCTTTTCTCTCTTTTTCAAAAGTGCATTTCTAGCTTTATGGTTATGATGACAACTTTCATGTTGGGACCCGAGAGTAAGTAATGTAAGTAGCCCAAGTCTGCAAACACACTAAAATAGGTTTCTCAAAATTGTGTCATAACTTGATGCCTTGAAATAACTGAACCCCATCCTTCTTATGAGTTTTTTGTTTGAACTATCTGGTTTCTTCAGGTTGGAATCAATAAAAGAAAAAGACTGGCTTTTTGTTATGTCTTGGGTTAAAACCTATTGAAACTGGTCGCTCTAGCACTGCATTTCCTTTCAAGCTAAATAAGGCTACAGTTAAATACCGCTTTGTTTAGTAATTGCTAAAAACAAAAGACTACAAAAAGACACAAGCTGTGCAGGGTCTGGACCTCACAAGACAAAGGGAATCATGGGAACAGATGCCACAAATGTGGAGATTAGGGCAATGAGAAGCGCAGCTCTGCTTCTAAAAATGTTGGGGATGAATATGGTATCTTTGTCAACAGAGGAAGCATATCTTAACATGTGAAGCTTACTGTAAGCCAACATTAGTTACACAATTTTTACTATATCTAACTACTGTAATTACTTCTTTGGTAATTTGCTAGCTGTCACTCAAAGCACGTGGAATAGTAAAAGCATACAACTGTTAGTTTTACTTTTTGTTTTTGTTGGGGTGTTTGCGTGGGTGTAAAGAATACCAAAAACAAGTTTCTTCTTACAAAAGTCATCCAAAGCCATCCAAGATTAAGTTTACTCTCTCAGAATTCATTAGGTTACTTTGAGCCTTAAAATATATCTCTGGCCAAGTCCTAGATGGCTAATTACTTCCAGTTATTTCTAAATAAAGTTTTAACCACTTCTGTTGGAGTCATCAGTATCAACGGGTTGGGGTAAAGGGGAGAAAGTGATCTGTCTGAGCATTAGACAAATAACAGACTTACTGGCAGAATAAAAGCAGAAGAACAAAACAAAGTAACCAAAAACGACAGCAAACCAATTTGCTTTTGGCTGCATTTGAGGAAGGCCAAAGCAAAAAGTGAAACACCTTACAGTATCCAAAAGCCTTCAGGTCACTTTATTTCAGCTACATCACATCTTAAGTTTCGGAAAGAAGAAGTACAGGCAGGAAATGCTAAAAAGATTTCCAGTACATCAACTCAAACTTGATTTATCTATAAAAAAACCCAATCTAACTCCTAAAAGCTCTGCAGCAGCTCTGGCCTGTTTTCAGAGCACTGTGGCACACAGGAGGTGAACCAGGTGCTGATGGGAGAGGTACAGCATGTGCTTAAGAGAAGGAAGGACTACAGGATAACCCGATGGAAAAACCATGTCCTGCTCAACCTCGTCTCCAGATGACCTGTTATAAACGTGAGAGATTATTTGTCAAGCAAAGTATAAGGGATTCTCTGTATTTAAACCTTTGCTTGACCTGCCTCATAAAGAAAAGCCATGAAAATGCAAAATTCACTTTGGAAAAATATGCCCAGACAAGGATATATAAGGCTTCCCAGATAACAATGCAGTAATTGGATCATATGTATACAGAATTTAACGCTGCAGAAATGGACCATCCTTCACATAATGCTGAACATTTGAGCATCTCTCTAAATTAGAAAAGAAGATGGAAAGCAGGACATGGTGAAATTCTTTTGTCCATTATTACACAAAACTGGCAAGAATTAGCAGTTGAAGCCAGATATCCCCAGACCTCAGTCTTAAAACTGTATTTTCTTTGATGCTTCTCATTCCTAGGGCACATTTAATAGAGCAGTGAACAACAGGTGCTGATTGTTGTGGTTTACTAGCCAGTGATAGATATGGGCCATGCCTATCCTCATTTCCCATAACAAATATTTGCTCATGGGACTGAAGCACTGGGAAGGCATACATACACAGCTATTGTCTCAAGTCAACCCTTCCTTCCAAGGTCCAGTTCCACTCCCTCCTCCATCTCAGTCCCTTCATTAATCTCCCCATTTGCCTTCTAGTTTTGTTTAGATTACAAGTTATTGTCACTAAGTATATGAAAACTGTAACCAAAGACAGCCTGTGCCCAACATAATTAATCAAGTAATTTCCAGCTAATGATTTACTGTTTGCTTCACTTCTCCACCCACTGTCTGGCTTTTTAAGGGCAAAGACATAACTTCTTGCATGCTGCTAGAGGACTACACACAGTAATGGGACTAAGAATGCAATAAAAAAGATTTAATGTCAAAGGGGATGAATAGAATCAGAGTATTTTCCCTTCAGGAGAGAACAGTACATTGCTACTTCGGTGGCAAAGGCTCCTATGCCCAGAAGAAGCTAAGAACTGCCTTCTGCGAGTGCCACGGCAGGAGAAGCACTTTTGGCTTGACTTGTTTTGGCCCATGTGCCTGCTATTCTGATTCTTCAATGAGACAATTCACTGTCTGTTTCTGGGGACAGAATGAATGGAGGAGTTAGACCAATTATCTGAGAGTCTTCAGGATACACTATGACAGATGATGAAAGGACTCTAATATGTAATTGAAATACCCTGTACCAAAATGCTCACATTAAACCTTGGGTGATTACACACAGGTCTGAGCTATCTCAGACCTTCAGAACAGGAACTGAGTTGTTTATCAGTGAAAGCCAAACTTCTAAAAAGCTGGCTGCCCACTACAGAACCTCTGTGTTGGGTAAATTAGCTTCAGGAAGAGAATCAAAATGAATTAAAACCACATGGAGATCCTCTCCCTTTACCCCCCCTTTTCCCCTTTCCTCTTGCTATATGAATGCCCTCACCAGGAGACAGAGGCCAGTTCAGTATAATTTAGTCCAGTGTTTTTGTTTCCTAAAGTCTCAGTCTTGGGCTGAGTCCATTAATAGGCTGCAGCTGATTTTAATCTAGATGAACTCAAGACTTCTCTCTTCTTTGGTTTTAAAAAGATTACAAATTGTGTGTTATATAAATAGAGGGAAAGGGGGAAAAGGAACCAGAATGAGTAAAAAAATCTGGTCTCCATTAGCTGACCTGCTGAACAAGACTGTGATTCAAATAAAGATGAGAAATGAGAGATGTGGAGAGAAAAATACACAACTAAAAGCTCTAGTGATACTGCACCAAGACACAGTGGTAAGAGGAGATGCAGTAATGTCTGATAGCTACCATTACCATTGTAACAACACAGAAGAGATACTAATGGGACTCCAAAAGCAACAAACCAGATGCTTCAAAGACTGTTCTGATAGTTCGCAGCAACCCCACTCCATTAAACATAAAATCACTTTGATTAGCAGTTATGACCTCTTTTTATCTCAGGTCTCTCTGGTAGCTAAGGTGGAATAAGCTGGTCTCAGACTAGCTCCTTGTAGATATTTTAGAGTGTGAAAGGGTGCCATGATACTCACATGGATTAATTTGAGCAGGATTTCTAAATAGAGGTGCTGACCCTAGAGAGAGCTGCCTCAGATCAGTGCTGAGGTAATTTTGGGTGGGAAGGGGCTGGGCTTCTTTTTTTTTTTTTTTTTTTCCTGCCAACTTGAATTCTCTGTCTCCTAATGTCACTCTGGAGCTCTACACACTGGAGGGCTCAACAGTGCATGAATCCACGATCTTGAAAATAATTGCTATAGGCTGCAAATGTGACACTCATTTTTATTGATGCTCAACCTCAGTGCTGATGCATTCATTAGAGGACTCTCATAAACAGCTCATACACAACTGCTCCATTTAAAAAATGGCCACTGCAGCTGAGCAGCAAAGCCAAACATGAAGGGACAATGAACAGCACAGGAGTTGAATATAACTACTCACAGTACCATACAGGCAGGTGTCTCATGGTGGACAGCAACAGGATGGCTGCCATTTGGAAAAACGAGAGTTGTACAATTCTCTGTAACAGACTTCTGCTATGTAACTCCAGCTGAAAAATATAGATAAAAAACTGCACTCCATCCATAAGAAAAACAAAATATCTTTCATAGCCTATGAGGAAGATGTTAAGTGAGCTGTACGCACAAAAGAAAGGTGCCAAAGAAGCTGGAGTCTCAATGTCATTATAACTCAAAAATCTCAAAATAGCATTTGGTTCCACAGATTACATTTCAGAAGTCCAGAAATGTTTTTCTCTGCTTGCAAATGCTCTCATTTTGGGAATTGCACACATCTGTTTAACACAAAGAGAGTTTATACCTGTATAAAGTAAAAATCACAGCTTTGCCATAAGAAGGAAATAAAATAGATGTAGTAAAAGTGCTAGTAAATCAATAATAAACAGTAGATATGCAGAGAAACAGATGTACAGATGACATCAGTAAGAGGAATCACATGGTTCTATCAGATTTACCTGAATACAATCCCCAGTAAGTTTCAACTGCAATGATAAACGTGACTGGATTAAACCCAGTAATTTTTCATTCCTTGCTAATGGGGCAAATGTAACTTGGAAGGTGTCTGTATGCAATCACTGGAGGTTTTATTTGTATAACTTTTCTGGAGTTTGACTATGACTATATTTGATTGCACGTGGGTGGCTGTGGGACAGGCAGACAGCTGGGTGAAAAACTATGACAAAAGGAATCTTGTCCCATTTCCTGCCTGTGCTTCATTCACTAATGAGCACTGCTCTGGGTCATTCTCAAGATTTCTTCATCTGTTGTTGTCTCGTCTGCAAAAGCGGCACCCCGGCAGTGGAGCTGTTGTCAGCTTGTCTTGAGAGTTTATTCTGCTGCCTCTCACCCTTGCAGCTGTGTGGGATTTTAAGTGCCTGGCTGTAAACAACTCCATATTTTGTGCTTCTTTTTGGATGACTTGTAGGCCAGCCTAAGGCCAGATGTGTTTGCTGGTGCAATCTGTTTCTCATTTCTTCTGATAGATGCGTATCTCAACAACTAATAATAAAGTGAAATCAGGATTTATCTGTTGTCTTCTTCAGTTTGATTTCTATTGGAAAGAAAATGTTAATATAACATGGCTAAGTCCTCAGTCTCTGCCTTCTTCCTGGAGTGCTTGAAATGTTCACTGAACATATCCCTACAAATAAACAACCAGGCTGGTGAATCTGATGCCATTAGACTCCTCCTGTAGCAACCAATATCCCTCTTGTTAGCTTGTGGAAGCCAAACCATTTTGCTTCTTTAAGAAACAGTTTTTCAGTAACACTGCGTCATCTATTCTTGTTTCTTTTGTCAGACCAGCTCACTTCATTTCTTCCTGGCAACAGGTTTACTCTTTCTGACAGGATTCTTTTATAAAAGGCTTCTACCTGCGCACAGGCAGGATTCAGCCTTCTCCCGGTGCAAACTGTTATCAAATCTAGTCCACTGGTGAGAAAACTCATTAGAGGAGGCACATAAGGACTGCATGTCTCTCCCTGTGCCTAGGGTTCAGTAAGTCTCTATGCAAGGAAAAGGAAGACACCACACCCAATTTCATTGTATCAAAGACTTGTCTTTTGATTTGTGTTGTAAAATGGTATTGTACTAGCTTTCCCCTTCCAAACAGGTGTAAAGGTGAGGCAGTGGGAAAGGGAATGCTGCAACAGCTTAGCCTACCCCCTTCCACTAATGACCTGCAAGATGTGTACTGCTGCAGTGCAACACAGAACACTGCTGTCCATGATTCTCCTCTTCTTTCCAGTTAGATCATGGCCTTATCCGCTGCCATGCCTCCTATCTATTATAATGGGACCCTAACTCTTAATTAAAACCACTGCTTAAGTCTGTCAAAGATATTGCTCCAAGTAAAAGCAATTCCATTAGGCACGGCTTTCATAGCAGACTTCCAATCCTCTTGTAACTGCTATATGTTTTTTTACATCCTCTGCAAGTTGAAATTATGATAGATACGGATGATCATAAAAACAGTTTCTACAAAGAAAGCCATAGAGTCGTCCTTTACCCAAGAACCCTTTCAGATAAATGCTCTAGTTTTATCTCAAAGGAGATTTTGCTGAGCCCTCTAGCCCTAGGAAGGAAAGGAAACCCTTTCCACTGTGCTAGGCAGTCCTAATTACAGATGCATCAAACCAGCACCTACTTTTATTGAAGATAATTGTTCCCTGACAGTACTCAGAAGCTCATCTATTGTCTTCAACTGCACTAATGAATGTTAGTTATTCACTCAGCCTTGTTAGTTCTGTTCAGCAAAGAGGTCACCAAAAACCAAAGTAAATTCTATTTCTTCTGTGCCTCTTCAGATTTATTTTAACACCCAAGTACAAAAACTGTAACTGTATACATAAACCACCATGACTGGCATAAGTGAAGACAACTGTTCAAACTGGCAAAGACACAATTTATTCTATTAAAAACACTCATGATGATATGTGAGACAGAAAGAAGTCCTTTTAGCTTTTAAGAAACAAATAATTTCTAGGGTTAGTAATTAGGAAAACAAAACAAACACAAAACATTTGTATTTGCAAACTGAGTATACTTGCTGTGGCTTGACTAAAATGTGCTAAATCTAATCTTGGATTTTTTTTCTTCAAAGAACCACCACACTTCAAGATGCTAGTAATGTAAGAAAACTAAGTACAGGCAGAGTAATTCCCTCACTGGCCCATCTGGATTTTCAGCATTTTACTGAGCTTTCATATCTATTATGTGAAATAAAGACCAACCTGTTTTCTGAAGGCTACTTTGGTGGGTGGTCTGAATTAATTTTATTTCTTAATTTAATTTCCCAGAACATTCAGAGTTTTCTTTCCATTTTCTGTGTTGAACTTAGTGGGTTTAGAGAGCCACAATACCAACAATGCAATATGGAGTATTCGTTTTCTTTCTTGCTGTATCCAGCATGGTTTTACACACAAATTGATCATACTCAGAACCATAAGAAGCATATCTAATTTAAGTCTGGCCCTAATTCTTCTGCCTTCAATGGTATATAGCTGATGTACTATGATCCTTTAAAGAATATTTCTTACACTTGACCCTCTCTCTAGTTTCATGGGATTCTCCCCATTCTCTTTGCATTTTTACCAAACGCTTTCACTCTGAAAAATCACCATGCCCTTAGATCACTTACATTAAACAAATCAAGGCTATATTTTCTAATTAATGTTCTTGCTCTGTCTACAGCAATGCTGGTAGAACCTTCACAAAACATACTGTTGTGAGAACAATTAGATTTTGGGATTATGGAAACAGACTCTAACATAGATGTGTGAAAGTGTCATCTTGTACATCATGCACCATGGTAACCTGTGAATTAATAGGATATCAATGCAGGGATGCACCTTGAATGGGATGCAAAGCTGACATGTATTTGTGGGCTGCTTTTATTTTCTGTCCAGAAATTTCAAAGTATCATATACAAGGAATGAACTCTGTATATCAGAATCAAAATACACACCTACATTTTAAAAACATCCCAATACCACAGCATTGCCTTTAATGGGATGCAAATCTGTTTCTCCAGTGTCTCTTGGTATGTAGAAGTGGTACATGGACTAGACAAAGCTGGAGTAAGACTAACACACAGGCAAGCAAAATTTCATGATTGCCAGGGGTATCTTTAAATTGTAACCTGAGGTTAGCTGATTTTCTGAGTCATCTGAAAATATGAAACAATGGCTCTGAGCATGGCAAACTTTGTCACTAATCTGACAGTGTGTCATCCTCATGACTTGAAGGATGGGGAGAGGGGTGGCAGGAATTCTGCCACTTCAGCAGACAACTCTATGGGTGGAGCAGGAACAGAAAAGTACAGTAAACCTGACTCAGTCTCTAGCAGATATGTTCAGCAACATGACTGAACTTTACACTCAGGACACTGGGTGCCTGTCACATTCCATAAGGAAATGGCATCTCTTACTGCTCCTATGGTGAGCAACAAGGCAGAGGAGGAATCAAATGGCAGAGAAGCAGCAAAGCAGAAGAACCAGAGTTTAGAACCAGGTTTTTAAAACCTCACGTGACCTAAATAAATACTAGTACTTACATACTTGATTTGGAGCTGTCATGAAAGGGAAGCCTAGTCTTTAAATAAACAGTGCCCACCCTTAACCTCCTGATCTATCAATTTTCCTCATCTAGTACTGCAGAAAGGTTATGTTGCAGTGCCCTGCACTTCCTCACATTTAAAGTTAGGGTAGCCAAGGGCAACAAAGACTCCTTCCTCTCCAGCCTGATAGCAGAGCTCTTCCTTCCTTTTGCTCACATGAAGAACAAACACTGAGTTGAACAATAACAGTGGATGCTTCATTATGATGCTCTCTTGGGCACCCAGCCCTGGTAAGCATTATCTTACCCCTTGGTTTTGTTTTAAAGGAAACTGTGAATGGTCTTTTCAATTGCTGGTGTTTCAAGATCAACATTACCTCTAGTTCCTCTGTTTTCAAGTTCCCTTATTTTACCAACAATATGTGGCACTATGGAAAAAAAAAGACACGGAACAAGCAGAGAAAGCTTCCAGTCTGAGGCAAGCAGTAACAGAAGGCCAGTGAAATGAGCTTACTCTGAACCAGTTAAGCTACTGATTCTGAGCACTGGAAAAAAAAAAAAAAACCAACAAAACACCAAACCAAAAACAAAGCAAGACAAAACAACTTAATCCTTGGCAACTATTGAAGGAAATGGACATGAGGAACACAATTTAGGCCTAGAATATACTTTATTTGAAAACATCCAGGCATGTGTTCACACTTCCTGAAACCTACATCAACAGCAGACCCCTCCCTGTCATATCTCCTACTTCATGAAATAAAAGATGATTTAGTTATTTAACAAAATCCATACCCTCTGATCTGTCACAGATAGATGGCAAACCTGATTTACCACAGTTACCACTTGTGCATTCCTTCAGACTTTTACTCTTCCCAGAGAAGTAATTCTTATGGACAAGTTACTAAATGATCTCTCACTTTTCACACTTCATTCACACAGGTGGACAAATCTAAGGACAATTGGGCAGTCCTCTCTGATGCAGGCATAGTCAAGCACCTACAATGAAAACAGGTGTTGGTGGACACAGTTCACAGGACCACAGAATTGTTAAGGTGGGAAAAGAACTTTAAGTTCACCAAGTTCATCCATCAATGCAACATCACCATCATGTTCACCATTAAATCATGTCCTAAAGTGTATGTTTTTTGAACACTTCCAGGGATGGTGATCCCACCACTTCCCTGGGCAGACTGTTCCAATGCTTGACAACCCTTTACATGAAAAAAATTCCTTATCTCTAATCTAAACCGCCCCTGGCACAACTTGAGGCCACTTCCTCTTGTCCTGTTATGCTGCCTGAGGGAAGAGACTAACACACACTTCCCGTACAGTCTCCTTTCCTGTAGTTTCAGAGAGTGATAAGGCCTTCCCTAAGTCTCCTCTTCTCCAGGCGAAACATCCCAGGACTTGAGCTCCAGACCCTTCACCAGCTCCACTGCCCTTCTCTGGACATGCTCCAGCACCTCAATGTCTTTTTTGTAGTGAGGGCCCAAAACAGGACACAGAATTTGAGGTGTGTCCTCACCAGTGCTGAGTACAGGGAGACATGCACTGGCCTGGTCCTGCTGGCCACACTATTTCTGATACAGACCAGGATGCCATTGGCCTTCTTGGCCACCTGGACTGCTGGATCATGTTCAGCTGTTGACCAACACTCCCAGACCCTTTCCTTCCAGGCAGCTTTCCTGCTGCCTTCCCCAAGCCTGTAGGTTTGCATGGGTTGTTGTGATCCAAATGCACAACCCAGCACTTTGCCTTACTAAACCTTTTGGTTTAGTAAGGCAAAACAATTGGCCTTGGTCCATGAATTTAGGCCAAAACAATTGGCCTTGGTCCATGAATCCAGCCTGTCCAGATCCCCCACAGAGCACTCCAGCCCTCCAGCAGATCAACACTTCCACCCAACCTGGTGTCATCTCTGAACTTGCTGAGGGGGCACTTGATCCCCTTGCACAGACTGTCGATGAGGATATTAAACAGGGGGACACCACTGGTGGCTGGCCACCTGCTGGGTGTAGCACCGCTCACCACCGCTCTCTGGGCCTGGCCACCCTGACAGTGTTTCACCTAGCAACCAGTACACCCATCTGCACCATGGGAAGCCAATGGCTCCCTGAGAATGCTGTGGCAAACAGTGCCAAAAGCTCTGCTAAAGTCTGGGTAGATGACATCCACAGATGTTCCTTCATCCACTAAGTGGGTCACTTTGTCATAGAAGGAGACGAGGACGGTCAAGCAGGACCTGCCTTTCATACACCTAGGCTGTCTGGGCCCGATCCCCTGGTTGTCCTGTACATATTGCATAATGGCACTCAAGATGATCTGCTTCATGACTTTTCTTGGCATCAAGGTCTGGCTGACAGCTCCCCAGATCCCCCTTCTGGCTCTTCTTATAGACAGGCATCACATTTGCCTATTTCCAGTCATCTGGGATGTCCCTACTGACCAGGACAGCTGGCAATGATTGGAAGTGTCTGAGTGATCTCTTCTGCCAGCTCTCTCAGTACTCTTGGGCAAATCCCATCAGTATTCGTGGACTTGTGCCGGTCTAAGTTGCATAGCAGTTTGCTGATTATTCCCTCTTAGGTTATGGAAGCAAAATTTGTTTCAGTTGTAAGTGGGAAGGAGAGCAATTCAGGGCAGACAGCTTCATCCTCAGCCAAGGCTCTTTTTCTGCAAAGAAGTGTTCACAAAAAACCCCACTCTTGAACTGAGTGTGAGGCAAGCTGGCCTAAATTAATGGCACACTGCTGGCTGCAGCCCTCAATGGGCCAGCTCATTTACCCCTTCTGCAAGAAGAGGCCTTGAGTTTACAAATTCAGCTTGTGTATTAAGTTCCCCTGTGCCCTTAAGTGATAGAGCAGTAAGTGGTGTCCTTCCTGAGCCCAGACAGCTGGGACCAGGACACCCTTCTCCCGTTGTGCTCAGATGTGACAGTGGAATTTAGTTCATTCTACACTAGAGTAATCAGGGCTTGCTCTGACTTTTATCCATTACTTAGGAACCTTTCCTAGGGCATGACAAGTCTTCCAAATGAAAATCAAACTGTGACTCAGGTGACTGCCCATCCTTACTGCTGCTACCTTGTACTGCTAGCCAAATTGGCCCATTTGGCTATGGGTCAGTTGTGTGACCACTCATTCCTCAGTTCAGCCTAACACACATTTGAGAGAAAAAGAGGGAGAAAAAACTGTTTCTCAAGGAAAAGAAAGTATTCTGGATGAATAAAAGTTAGCTCTGCTAAACTCTAATGAAGTCCTATCCAGGGTTACACAGCTGGAAGGACTGCCGTGATGAAACAAGGCAACAAAACTGTAGAGGAAGGAAGGCTGAAAGGCAAAGAAGAAACAACATACCTCTGAGCTCTTGTGTGCTCTGCATGAGGCCCTGCCTCTCTATCAGACATGAAGGTGGCCAGGATCACATAACAGAACTATCAAAGTTATGCTTTAACCATCCTGCTTTAGTGCTTTTGCTAACACATTAGAACACATTGGCTTGATTTTCAAAGGTAACGAGCACATACAGGTCCCACTGCCTTTGGTGACAGCTGCAGCTCTAAAAATCAATTTAAGATAGTTTGCATATTGAGAAGAACTGAAGGAAAATAAAAGGTCTATTGTGTAGATATGAAGAGTTTAAACACTGCTGATTGGTGGTCTATGAGTCCCTTCCCTTTTCAAATGAATTTCACTTCATGTTTTGTTTGGTTTTCCTGTTGATGCATCCTGCACCCTTCAGTGCTAAGCTGGTGGGATCCCACATACTTTTCCTAGNCAGGATGCCATTGGCCTTCTTGGCCACCTGGACTGCTGGATCATGTTCAGCTGTTGACCAACACACCCAGACCCTTTCCTTCCAGGCAGCTTTCCTGCTGCATTCCCCAAGCCTGTAGGTTTGCATGGGTTGTTGTGATCCAAATGCACAACCCAGCACGTTGCCTTACTAAACCTTATACAATTGGCCTTGGTCCATGAATCCAGCCTGTCCAGAATTTCCACAGAGCACTNGTAAATAGTGCCAAAAGCTCTGCTAAAGTCTGGGTAGATGACATCCACAGATGTTCCTTCATCCACTAAGTGGGTCACTTTGTCATAGAAGGAGACGAGGACGGTCAAGCAGGACCTGCCTTTCATACACCTAGGCTGTCTGGGCCCGATCCCCTGGTTGTCCTGTACATATTGCATAATGGCACTCAAGATGATCTGCTTCATGACTTTTCTTGGCATCAAGGTCTGGCTGACAGCTCCCCAGATCTCCCTTCTGGCTCTTCTTATAGACAGGCATCACATTTGCCTATTTCCAGTCATCTGGGATGTCCCTACTGACCAGGACAGCTGGCAATGATTGGAAGTGTCTGAGTGATCTCTTCTGCCAGCTCTCTCAGTACTCTTGGGCAAATCCCATCAGTATTCGTGGACTTGTGCCGGTCTAAGTTGCATAGCAGTTTGCTGATTATTCCCTCTTAGGTTATGGAAGCAAAATTTGTTTCAGTTGTAAGTGGGAAGGAGAGCAATTCAGGGCAGACAGCTTCATCCTCAGCCAAGGCTCTTTTTCTGCAAAGAAATGTTCACAAAAAACCCCACTCTTGAACTAAGTGTGAGGCAAGCTGGCCTAAATTAATGGCACACTGCTGGCTGCAGCCCTCAATGGGCCAGCTCATTTACCCCTTCTGCCAGAAGAGGCCTTGAGTTTACAAATTCAGCTTGTGTATTAAGTTCCCCTGTGCCCTTAAGTGATAGAGCAGTAAGTGGTGTCCTTCCTGAGCCCAGACAGCTGGGACCAGGACACCCTTCTCCCGTTGTGCTCAGATGTGACAGTGGAATTTAGTTCATTCTACACTAGAGTAATCAGGGCTTGCTCTGACTTTTATCCATTACTTAGGAACCTTTCCTAGGGCATGACAAGTCTTCCAAATGAAAATCAAACTGTGACTCAGGTGACTGCCCATCCTTACTGCTGCTACCTTGTACTGCTAGCCAAATTGGCCCATTTGGCTATGGGTCAGTTGTGTGACCACTCATTCCTCAGTTCAGCCTAACACACATTTGAGAGAAAAAGAGGGAGAAAAAACTGTTTCTCAAGGAAAAGAAAGTATTCTGGATGAATAAAAGTTAGCTCTGCTAAACTCTAATGAAGTCCTATCCAGGGTTACACAGCTGGAAGGACTGCCGTGATGAAACAAGGCAACAAAACTGTAGAGGAAGGAAGGCTGAAAGGCAAAGAAGAAACAACATACCTCTGAGCTCTTGTGTGCTCTGCATGAGGCCCTGCCTCTCTATCAGACATGAAGGTGGCCAGGATCACATAACAGAACTATCAAAGTTATGCTTTAACCATCCTGCTTTAGTGCTTTTGCTAACACATTAGAACACATTGGCTTGATTTTCAAAGGTAACGAGCACATACAGGTCCCACTGCCTTTGGTGACAGCTGCAGCTCTAAAAATCAATTTAAGATAGTTTGCATATTGAGAAGAACTGAAGGAAAATAAAAGGTCTATTGTGTAGATATGAAGAGTTTAAACACTGCTGATTGGTGGTCTATGAGTCCCTTCCCTTTTCAAATGAATTTCACGTCATGTTTTGTTTGGTTTTCCTGTTGATGCATCCTGCACCCTTCAGTGCTAAGCTGGTGGGATCCCACATACTTTTCCTAGCATGTGGTGTTTAAAATAAGAGACCTCAGCAATCGGATATCCTCAGCATTTCCAGCTATTGAACACAACCATGAGTGCTGTGATCCAATTTCAGAGCAGAAGACGAAAGATATAGGGTAATACTCTCCCTGTGCTGGTATGGGGCAGACAAAAGAAAACTAAGCAAACAGGATGTTCTGCTCCTCTATGGACTTCAGCAAATGCCAGGGCAGACAGGATATGGTCTAGCTCACTGCTAGGACTCACAGCTGCAATGTCTGTGCCTGGCTGCCCAATACCTTGTTTTGGTAATTCACTCACAGCCCAAATACAGCATGAAGAAAAGTAAAAGACGTGGCGTGCAGTTCCCACCTGTCATGTCTCAAGACTGAAGTCCTTCATCAAGCATATGCAGCCTGAAGAAGGAATGTGATATTTATATATGCTACTAAGAAAGAATCTCATCTCTAAATTCACTCAGAACATCACCAATGCAACACTTGGTGTTCACAGCTTTGGATATCAGCCTGCTTGTTCTAAGCATATCCACTGAGTAGTAAGGCACATCTCAGCTGAGGTCTCCACAATAGCACACAGCACTCAGTTCAGACTATTCAGACTCTAATATTCCCCAGCATTTTCTAGAAACATCACTCCTCACATCTCTGCTGCTGCTTCTGGAAAGTGCACCTTCACAAAGCATTGGACAGTATGGGAGATTGTTTCTGTAGTTGAAAAACTAGGAAGTTTAAATGAAAAAGAGATTCAGTGGACAATAAAGTAGAATCTTTTCAACAACAAGATCTCATTTTGAACTGCTAACCATAGCATCATTTGCCTTCGCTTCCTCTTCACCCCTGCAGGCATACATGTGCTGCCTTGCCTGTGTGCTGAGCCCTAAGGCAGACCCCCTAGGGTTATTCAGGTGGCAAACCAAGGAACAGCCTGGGCTGATACACCACACTCTAGCAAACTGCTGACTAACCTTGTTGCCTCTCTTATCTCTATAACGCACCGTTAACTCAATCTGGCCTTGAAATTTAATCTCAAAAGTTTTTCAGGAGTCTTCACAGAACTGAATGACAAAGGACCAGATTTGGTTTCATTACAAGATAAACACTGAGGAGCAGTGCTAAAGTTCAAAGGAACATTGCAGAAAATACTTTACAGTAACAGCCCAATATTACGAATTTTAGGGAACGACTGTAATGAGAAAAAGCACTTGAAGTAAACCACTGTTTGCTGAGAGGGTGCCTGTCACATGTGCCTGTTTCTAAGGAAGTGCTATATATTCCTATTCCATTTTATCAAGATAGACTTAAGATCATATGAGACGATAATTTAAATCTGTAACAGGGCAAGTCAACACATCAGATGCAGAGATACATGAGGTTGTTTGGGGTGGGTTAATTCTGGAAACTTAGAGAAAGTTTCAAAGAAAAACAGCACTGGGGTCAAAGCAGTGGAAGCCCTATTTGTAAAGTGTTATCCCTGTGCTAGTAAGCCCCTCCTCAAGCAGTTTTCTAGTTTAGATGAGTGCTGTTCAAGTGTGTTTGTCTACACAGAATTGCACTCTGGAGACTTACAGAGTTTAGACTGTAGGTAACTGTTGGATCTCCACAGCACCCTCCCTCCCCAGCAGAGGGAACAATAAAGTGTCCAGTATTTCTCTTTGGAAAACAGGCTGTACACTTAGAGATTTTACAGGATTCTAGTAATATATAAACTCCTACAGCTAAAGAAAAGCTGCATGTATTACCAAGTAATTTGGGTCATAATCCTCTATTACTATCGTTTCACAAGATCAAATGACATCAGTGATGGCTTCACCAAACATGTTAGTGGTGAAGCCAGAACAGACATAACCTTTGAGGATTGCAAAAGAAATCTAGTTGTGCCTATGTGAGAAAGGAAGAAATTACAGTGAGACTTATCTGTCTTTTACTTTTGTAAGCTGCACACAAAAGCACGAGACTTTACTCTGGCTGAAAAACATGTTTTTGAACAGACATTTATTTGGCTTCCTACTCATGAATGTGTTCACTTTAGAACATTAAGTCCATTTTAGGTACATTTGACCTTATTTTACAAATCTGTAATTTGAAACATGTAACATCTACACTAAATCCAGGCATTACTAGTAAAGTCTTAGTCTTCCATGACACATTGTTCGGTTCCCAGAACAATATATTGTCACAAATCACAAATACTACCTCTAATCAACAGACAATTACACTCCTTATGTTAAAAGCCTCTTGGAAAAAAGGCCATTTGCTTTAGCACTATGCTGAAAACCCAGGGGAGCAGCCCACTTTGATCAGGAATTCATTTAAGAGAGCCTGGTAAGGAGAATATTTCTCTGAAGTGAGATAATTTTGTCCCAGGAAGCCTATGCCAGCCTTGAAAAGAGGGGAACAGACTTACACTCTTCAGCTCATTGTTTGAACAACACCGGATTAAAAGAAATTAGTTTTGATTCACACTTGTGTAAATGAGAACAAATTTTGGCACACAGCTTGCACTAAAGTTTTTTTTGTATTACATTTAATAGAATTTCAGACAAATTAAATGCTGGCACTCTAGTTGCAATCTAGTAAAGCATTTAGGGACATGTTTGGCTTTCAGTGCAAGACACCAGTACTGTATCTTCAGTATCTTTACAAGCATCTTCAGAAATAAGTAGGTAATTCAAAACATTGTGCTAAACAGGATTTATCCAGCGTAACTCTCACAAATTAAGCTCACCAAAAAAAAGTATGGCCAGAAACTTTGCCAATCTACTGCCTGTCTACTATGCCACTATGTGAAAGATCATGTTTGCAGAGAGAAGCATTTAATTTTATTGAAATGACAGTTTATTTGGCTTCTACTGGATCTAAACCCAAGATACCTTGAGTCTTCCTTCACCATTAAGCCATTTTTCTTCCATTTCTCTTCATTAACATTTTTAGTTGGTTTTGCATCTGTGCTCTGTTTCTCTGACATTTGCCATTCATTTGAGAGCTGTGGAATTTGGCTACTCCAGCAAGGCTTTGCCAGTGCTGCTGCAGAGCAGTAGAGCAGTTTCCACAAGCCCATCTAATGGGGACACCCTCACCCAAGTGAACACCAGGCCAGATTTAGTAACCCACTCCTCAAAATGCCATGAATTGCCTGAACAAAAGGACATTTTCATTGATGTCAGCTATATCTGTGTGGGTGATGTTGCTGGCATTGGGATGATGGCAGTCTTATTCTTTCTCGTGCCTTACTGCCAGGATAGAATTAACCTACAAACTGATAGTGTTTCTTTGCTCTCATTATTACAAACCTGTTAGAAGTAGCATGAGACTTTCAGTCCTGTGGGGAATACAGCAAAAACGGTTCCACCCCACAGAGATCCTAACAAAGATCAGTTCATCTTTATCCCTCCAATAGGGCTGGAAATCACCAGCGGCAGTGCAAATCTTTTACCATCTCAATAGCAATGCACAACTCTACTCCCATTAATCTGTCTTCTACCCATTCACACATAAAGTACAACCCTGCTTCATTTTACAGATTATATCCATGTTGCTCCAGACAAAGGTCACTTTATAGTTACAGTTCTTCAATTGAATAAAAGCTTTTGATGCAGTAAATCATTGTATTTCACTGTTCAAACCCACACAATACAATACAAATAATGCTGCCCTTTCTTTCAGAATTCCTTTTCTACCTCACTACTTGTTTCTTTACAAAATAAAATGAGGCACTTTTCACTTGCTTCAGCCATAGAAATTAGTTATAGCACTTTGGAGACAGTTTGCCATGCTGCACTACAAACCCAAACCCTATGCTATTTGGAGATCAACATGAGCCTCTTTGGTGACAAATGAAACATAATGTACCAAGGTTTCCCTAGATTCAGCTGTTACTAGATCTCTTCCTGTACTACTGTGAAACTTAAGACTCTCTCTTCCAAGTGCCACTTTCTTTTGTTTCTACATATAATAAGCTACCAGCCTCAATAAGACATCACATGCAAGGTGAGCACGTTTGTGTTCTGACAGGTTGTGTGCATTGCAAAAGAGGGCAGGAGAAAGGGTTGATTAATCAACTAATTATCCAATCCTGTGGCACAACCCCCAAACTATTCCCTTTAGCAATACAAGCTATTCTACTCTTTCTTTGCGTAGTGAGAGGAGCCAGTCAGCAGGAGACAAAAAAGTTTTGAGGTTAAATTTATAGACAGTTATACCTTTCTTTCAAAAGGAAGAGTGAAACAAAGCAAGATAAATCATAATGCCAAGTACACTCATGAAAAATGGCAACCATTTAACAGCAACAGTGCTTTTTTTGGCACTGAAGGTCATGACAAGAACTGAGGCCAAAAGCTGAAGGCATACAAATTCTAATCTGAAATATAGAACAAGGGTTTAGCAGAAAGGCAGCTAAAACTTGAAAACACTGTCAAGCCAAAACAGAAACTCACATTTCTTTACGTCTGCAAGCAACAGTGAATACTTTTCTAGAATACATGGTTCAGTGCAACAAAGTTACCAGGTACCCGAAGGAAACATATATGATGTATGGGAGGTCAGTGTGGAAGAACTGATAATTCTATCCATCTTCAAACTTATGAAACTGAAAACATATCATTACTCAAAAGCAAGTCCCAGCTCACTAATATAATTTGCCTTACGTTTTCAGTGTTTCTGAGCTTTTTCAGTGAAGAGCAGCGTTAATCACTTAGTTAAAGCATTCAGTCCCAATACACTATTTGGCTGGCAAACAGCCACCATGTCCCCTGTCTCCTTTTGCAGCACCATCCTCTTGGTAACAGAAGGCATTTGCTTAAGTAAGATGGAACGAGGCTTCCACAAACAGCTGAGCTATTGGTAGCTAACAGCTAGGCTTGTTGCTAGCTTGGATTTATACCCTAGAACACTGCTGCTTTTAAAGTAGCCTTGGACGGTCACCCACAGAACACAGCTTAAAACCAGTTCATTCAGCCTTTTCCGCATACGTGCGCACTAAGCTTAGTGGCATCTTCTAGTTCAGCTGACCTAACCCAGTATGTGCTGCATTCAACTTCAATGAAACTACACTTAGGCAAGAGCAGCTCAAAACTTCTTCTTACTGTTATACCAGAAGAGAATTACCAGCTACTAATTTCCAATCAAAACAGAAATTGTATCACTGCCAATGAGAAAAATCATCTTACAGCTTGCATTCTTAATTGAGTAGATCTGGAGCTCTTTTAATTTTATTCTTCTTTTCAACAGTGTAACTTCACTCACTTCAACTGGCATATTGAAATAGGGAAGCAACCTCAAGTTCTTAAAACAGCAAATGTAAGTTAACAGTAAAACTTCCAATACGTTGCAGTGCTTAGATCCAGGTTTCTGCCTTTTTGTCTAAGATCTCTACAAAATAGAGATCTGCGGTCAGACTGGATTCTGCACGCCCAATTCAGGTTCATCAAAGAGTGACACTGTACAGCATGGTAGAACATGACATTGTATTGCAATGTAAAGGCAACTGAGGGTATTTTTGGGGTTGCTGTCCACTCCCTCTATAGCACAGAGCAATCTGAAGCAATGGAAGGAGAAGGCTGAAGACTTTTCCTACTAAATTTCTGACTGTCCAATCTTGCTTTTCAATCATCACATTTCATTTCTCTATCCTGAAAGTGGAAATAAAAGAGTGCATAAATGGATTCTCTTCATCCCTGAACACTTTAAGTTTATAAAAGCAAAGAAGTTTTCTCCAAGGGACCCTCGGGCAGCCTGGAGATCGCCTCTGACAATAAAAGAGAAGCAGTTCTGCCTTCACTAGGGTCTCCTCCAAAAGTTTCTGTGCTTGCACTGAGGCCATGAGATGCAAAGGTACCAGGGAAACAGAGCAGCGATTTACATTGACAAAGAGGATTTTGATACACTCCTCCAAATGGGGCAGCATTACCATCTTAATAGCCTTTTGCTCTCAGCCCTCTTCCTGAGGACGATGGAGATTTTTGCAAATGGAGAACAGTTCCGCTTCCCATTTTAACTGCAACAATAGCAGAAGGGCTCCTTAAACTGCATCAAATAGCAGTCTGTGAAATCCCTAACTAGCTGCACAGCCTCTCCTGCCGTTTTATTATCCTCCAGCCCACAGAACAAAGCGGGGGGAGCTCCTCCTCTTTTTTTTTTTAGCCTATTCCACACATCCTAATCCCTCAGAGGTGGCAATGGAAATTGCTTGTGGAACTGTTAAATCACACTTTCACTTTGTCTTTCATTCCCCATTCTCCCTCACTAATCAGGGAGCTTCCAGCCACATTTTCCGATATCAATTTGTTTATGGCCTATTGGTTAATGGTCCTGGGATGGGACCCCCTGAGTAAAAAGAAAGAATCCTGGGCACTTCAGCCAGCTGCTGCTTCTCACCAGTTCCCACATCCATCCACTTGTTCCCATCAGCCACGGTGAATGTGCTCACCTCCTGATACCAGCGGAATTACACAACAAAGCCTGAATGGGAGAGTTGCCTTTGCAATCAGGCTGCGGGACAGATTCCACTTGTTAGCGCTATGTGATGGCTCTCAAGCAGTCACCGGCTGGCCTGTGGCTAGTTGCCTTACTGTCATCCAGCTTCCCTTTGGAAAGAAGCACCAGGTATAACTCTCAGAAAAACTCTAGCCTCTCTTGAACAAGGCAGCCTGGTGCCACTTTCTGCATCTTATCCAAACCAGACATTTCCTGGTGATTTGCTCACTTCCCCTTTCCACAGAAATAATGATCACTGAAATGTGGGATGAGACCATGAAATATTTACGTTTACAAACCAGCGACATGGCTCACGTGTAAGTGCTTACAAGTCTCTGTAAAAGAGTCTGGGGCACATTATCTGAGGAACCATACCCTTCCTTGCTACCGATCTTGGAGAAAAATATCTAAAATAGAAACATAATGATGTAGTCAGAAAATAATAAAAGGTTCACAAAAAGAAGACATTCTAGTTGCCTTTCAAAATGCACAAAGAATGCCTGATATCAAGACATCAATTACTTTAAGAAATCCAAACTAGTATCTTATTTGTTTGCAGAAAAATGGTGAGTGATGTTTTAAATGTACACCCCAGAAATACATAGGTATAGGGAAAAGAGCAATTGCCACACTTTTAATACAGTGATATCCTCCTATCAGAGTGCTGCTCCATCATCATTATGTGTAACCAGGCCCATTTGTTCTTTTAAGGTATGGTTCAGTCCTGGGAAAGCTAGATTCATGGCTCACAGAAAAGAACTGAAAAAATTAAGATCGCCTCTGAACAAATGCTCCCTGTTTCTAAAATGGGAAAAGTTTCTTTCCCAAAGTTTCACTACATTAGTGCCTGAAGACAGAGCAGGAAATTGTCTCCCTTTTTTAATAATGATGAGAAAGATCTATGTAACTCAAGATAACCAAGATAGAAAAATAGCTCATCATCTACCCTACACTGAAACAAAACGTGTCAAGACCAACTCTTGCAAGTAACCTCAGTTTAAAGTAACGAAAATTGCTTCTAGTTCCTGTAGACTTTTAGAATTACTGGTACCAAATAAATCAGATCAAGTGCCCAAAATGCTATCTAAGAATATACTGAAAATAGTATAAAGGCTTAGGAAACACTGTGTGGACACTTCCCCCCCACCCCCCCCCCCCATTATAATTATGTAGATGTATCAAATGGAAGCAAAAATGCACCATAAAACATCTTCATTTCCTTTGTTTTCTGACATTTTGCATCACCTGAGATGGAAGCATACTGAGTCACTAAGAAATATAAATATGTCATTAGTCTGGTACAATCTGTTTTCATGTGAGAAATGTGCAATCAGAAGGAGAACTGTTCACATCCCTTAAAATATTCATAGTGCCTCATGGGATCAGTGATTCTCAATCAGTGGAACCTGTGAACCAGCTATATTCACTTGTCTTATTGCCATGGCTGCATATCACGGTGTCTTCCCTGAACAGGAAGTGACAAGCACTGACTAGTTTTATTCAGTCTGTTAAATTGATGCATTGATAAGGAGCCAGGCTGCATATCAAAAGACATCAACTCAACAAAACTGATCTATGAATGTTTGTCAAAAAGTAAGGATGTTTGCTGGGATAAATGGGGAAAAGAAGGAAGGAGTTGATCTTCCCTCTTTACTGTGTCTAAAAGTACATGATTAAGGACACAGCCATGAGGAATCCTAGTTCCCTGTCAACATGGTAGTAATATCCAGCTTTTCAGTATACCACTTCATATCCTAGAGAATCTGAGGTTATTTAAGACCACAGGGCATTAGCATTAAAATAAACACAAAAATACAAAACAGATATTAATTTCCTGTATTTTCAGTGATGTCAAGGCATTTGCTAAAGAAGAACCATTTATTAGAGCAGATTATTAATGACAGACAGGCATGTTTCTTCTGAATAAACCTATCCCTTAGGACCCATGTTACCCAAACCATTCCACTTTACCTTGGAGTAAAACAGGGGGCCCTGGTTAATAATTTCAGGGCCCATTCCTAGATCCATGGCATATGCAAGAACTAATTTAGTGTAATCCAAGAAAAAACAGTGAATTCAGCAGAACGCTGCCCTTGTCAACCAGAATGTTTAAATGTGTGGGGTTTTAGTTCGGTATAAACAGCACTATTTTCAACAATAGTTGTTAGCTACGTTCAGTCTGCTTAAAATTCTAATTGAAAAGGCAAAACAACCAGTGTTCTGGTCTTACCCTGAAGAACCAAGCCTGATTTCTCAATGGTGTAGAAAAAAGCGGAGAATGGAGCAACAGGGGATTTAGCAACCAGGAGCTGCAAAACAAATGTATGATGTAAGTATGCATCTTTATAACTTACTGATCAAAGCTCAAATCTGCAAAACAATCTCACCAGATTTAACTTCCAGAAGTTGTAAAGCACACTTCAGAAATAACACGCAGTTATTGATCTAGCTACTTTTAAGTAGTTGAGGTATTTTCATACACATATATAGATTATGCTGCAATTTAAAAATGATTCACAGCTCCTAAAAAAAACCATCATCATGAAAGCAGTAACGAAAGCAGTAAGTTTTGCTTGTCTTACTGGCATCCTGTTAAGCTTAACCATTCTTGCTGGTTCAGGCTGTTGCACTCAGAGATGATTTTGAACAAAACTGCCGCAGTGCATTGCAATTTTTAACTACCATTAGCCATTCCACAGATATTCCCCCTTGGCTTCTCCAAGAACTCCACCCACTGTCTTCCTCCAGCCCCTGGAAGCAGCATGTCCACTCATCGGTCATCACGCTGGGGATGGTAACATGCCATTGCAAGTAACTGGATGTCCTCTTTTGCAAAAGGGGTAATGACCATGTCAAGCTTTATTCAAGGATCTTGTCCTTGAAATATCAAAATGGGAACTGGAATTGCCTTGGGTTGTATAGTGCAATTGAATTTAGCTTTGTGTTATTAGTGCTTGGTGTTATTTAGTGCTTGGTGAATTTAGCTTGGTGACACCAGAAATAAACCAAGCTCCCTGGCTCCACTATGGAAGAACTGTGCTCTGTGGAAGATGAGCTGCAGCAGAACTGCAGAGACAGAAATGGGCTTGTTAGAAGGGTAGAGAATGTGGGACCTGCGGGTGGCAAACTCACACAAACATGCCAAGCTTTATTGCTTGCCTGTTTGATTTTTGCTCATTGCCAAGGACTGCTCCTCCACAGCTTGCCTCAAAATAACCCTCATTCTGTCACCTACATGAAAGTGAGATTTTAATGACAAATTTAATACGCTCTGCCCAAAATGTGATCAGCACAAACACTGATCTCATGGTGCCCATGTGGCCCTGCTTCAGTCACTGACAGCAGTGACAGAAGCAGAGATTTTCCTGTAGCACTTTAAATGCTAAGGGTGTCTCTAGAGCAGGTAGTTTCATTTGTATTTGTATGTAATCCGCAGACAGGACCATGCTTAGTCTTGCAACTCTTTCTCATCTGACTCTGATCCAGGCTGGATTAAAAATGTCCCCATATCTGGTTCTTCAAACATAACCATCATTACCGACAGCTAGCTAACATTTTATGGGCTTCAGCATTTAAACCAAACACAGTCTCCCTTCTTCTTTGAAAGTGAAAAATAAAGGCAGGCACATAAAGACCACAAACACAGTCGGAGAACATCAGACCAGTCCAAATGTCAATGTTTTCCTTTCTGTTTTATGAAGCTGGCAAAACCACCTCAGGATATGATACCGTGAATACTTTGTGAATACTCTGTGAATACTCCAACCAGGAAAACTGCTGTAGTAGCACTTTCCCCCCTTCCATGTTAATTACCATTCTCTCTGGGATTACCTCCTGGAGAAAAGAGGGGCAAGTCACATCCCATGTGCCCAACGCATTCTAAGGAAACCTGAATTCCCTTGCTGTCATTATCACAAAATCACAGAATAAGCTGAGTTGGAAGGGATGCACAAGGATTATGGAATCCAACTCCCAGCTCTGCACAGGACCATCCCCAAGAGTCACACCACGTGCCTGAGGGCATGGTCTAAATGTTTCTTGAACTTGAACAGGCTTGGTGCTGTGACCACTTCCCTGGAGAGCCTGTTCCAGTGCCCAGCCATCCTCTGGGTGAAAAACCTTTTTCCAATAGCTAACCTAAACCTCCCCTGACAGAACTTCAGGGCATTTCCTCAGGTCCTGTCACTGGTTACCACAGAGACAGCACCTCCCACTGGCACAGCAGGAGGAAGACTCTGCCAGGAAGAAAGCAGAGTGAAGAGGAGTTGCCTCCAGGTGCTTCAGACACTCCCTCAGCTCTGAAAACACAAGGGAGAGGATGGGGTGGAAGAACTGTGCAAACACTCAGGTAGAGTCTCCCACAACAGCTGGATATTTAACTGGAAAGTCCTGAAGTGAAACAGTTACAATTCTGACATCTGAGGTCAAATTTTTGGCATTCCATGCACTACCATGCACATAAATACTAACCTATATATGCATGTGCACTAGGCTCAGTTATACGTGCACATGGATAGACATTCAAACAACTCTATGTACATTCTGTTACTGCATTTTTATGCAGTTACAATATGTGCATAACTAAGTATAGCAATGAAAAAACATAATAAATCACATCCTTTCAGCAGCACATCACAGGGCCCCTCTGAAAGGCGGCTGTAGCACAGCTACATCTGAGGTTCTGAATTAGCTTCCTTTTTGAAGTGAAAGGGAAACAGCTCAGAAAATTCAAAGGTACTGCTTTATTTTGAATGTTTGCTTAGTGAGAAAAAGACCCTTCAAAGTACAACTACATATTTCACAACCAGATAGAGTACATAGAATTAATTTTTATAACATCAAACTATAATATTTAACATAACATTTAAAAAGAAAAAGAAGTAAAGCTAGTATTTGACACTTTTCTATGAATTTGAAGATGATGCAAGATAAGTGAGAAGCAGCAAACTTAGTCCTCCTAAAGGAAGAGAAAAAAAAAATAAACTAGTGAGTTGAGGCCCGTAACCTGATAGTAGCATGCAGGGCTTTAGAAAAAATTTTGAAGTGAAGAATAACACAACTTGGATGCAGGACTCAAAGGCCTAATAAGTACATTTGCTGATGATACTAAATTGTGAGGAGCTGTTGACTCTCTCAGAGACAGGGAGGCCTGGCAGGGAAACCTTGAAAATTTAGGGGACTGAGCAATCACCAACCATACGAAGTTTAACAATAGAAAGTGCTGGATTCTGCACTTGGGATGGGACAACCCTAGACGTATCAACCAACTGGGGAACGAGAGGCTGGAGAGCAGCACTGCAGAAAGCGACCTGGGGGGTCCTGGTCTGTGGCAAGTTGAACATGAGTCAGCAGTGCGCTGGCAGCCAGGAGGGCCAGCCCTGTCCTGGGGGGCATCAGGCACAGCCAGGCAAGGGAGGGGATTGTCCCACCCTGCTCTGCACTGGGGCGGCCTCACCTCGAGTGCTGGGGGCAGTTTTGGGTGCTACAATATAAGAAAGATACAAAGCTATTAGAGTGTCCAAAGGAGGACTACAGAGATTGTGAAGCATCTTGAGGGGCAGCTGTATGAGGAGTGGCTGGAGTCACTTGATCTGTGCAGCCTGGAGGAGACTGAGGGGAGACCTCATTGCAGTCTACAACTTTCTCGTGAGCATAAGAGGAGGGGCAGGCACCAATCTCTTCCCTCTGGTAACCAGTGACAGGACCTGATGGAATGGCTGAAGTTGCAGCAGGAGAGGTTTAGGTCAGATATTATAACAAATAGTATCACCAAGTATACAATAATATCAACATTATAACAAATAATATTCACCTAGAGGGTGGTGGGGCACTGGAATACGCCCCCCAGTGAAGTGGTCACAGCACCAAGCCTGTTCAAGTTCAAGAAGCATTTGGACAACACTCTCAGGCTCATGGTGTGATTCTTGGGCTGTCTTGTACAGGGCTAGGAGCTGGACTCCGTGGTTCTTGTGAGTTGCTTCCAGCTCAGGATATACTATGATTCTATAAACTAAAGCCTTAGAAAATGGGGTAAAAGAAAACATGGGCATCATGCCAGACATACCTGACATCCTAATTTGATTTTTTTCTAGAAGTCTGATATAAATTTGAACTCATCTCTTAGGATCTCTGTAAAGCTTTTAACACTGCTAAATGAGAACTGGTAATGAAGAAAACAGGGATAAGCATAGAAGCTGTAAGACAAAAGGGGAAACAGTCAATTATTGGAAAGCAGACACTTCCTGGGTGTATCTGAGATACTAGTATCTCACTTAGATTGACCCATAAGGTGATGTAACAAAGACAGTGGCAGATCCAGTTGTACGGTGCACTGTACCTGGTAAAACCTGAGACACGTGGGTGTTTCTGTACAAGATACCAGCAAGCTTTAATCTGGGAGGCCGTGTACTGCATGGGTCACTTATGAACTCAAACTGCAAGAGATGGGCTGTATGCTGGCGAGGAGACTGGAGTGCTCATCTGAGATGCCACTAGAAAAACATTAGCTCAGTGAATCTGGCAGAAATGAAGGCTGACAGTGTCTGTGTATGTTAGTGAATGGGGAGAGAGGAAATCAGAGAATGAAGCAGGAGGAAAGAGAAGAACTTCTCAAGCTGACAACACTGGCAGAAGAACAGATGTGCAGCCATGAAGACATTTTGGCTGGAAATTTGAAAGTTCATAACTATCAGTAAGGGGGGACTCTGGAAGAGCCTTCAACGCAAAGAGGCAAAGTTAAAAAAGTTAATCTTTGTTTTTAGGATTCAGATTAAAATATTTATGAAAGAGATATGAAGCAGTGCCCAGGGAGCACTTCATGACCTCTTAAGTCTCTTCAAGTCCTATGGGCTTCCTGACAGCATCGAAGCCCTGCCAACCCATGATTTATGCAGACAGAACTGACAGAGTTGGAACAATACATACTAACAATGTCCTTTGATGGCCCACATGCAGCTAAGGATCTTTATGGTAAAAAAACATAAAGGAAAAGTTGCTGGTTTTCAAATACAGAATCAGTAATTTAAAGTCTTCTCATCCATATCCTCTGGTGAGCATCTGCTCCTCACCATAAGATTACAAACAGCCACCTGAGGATGTGGAGAACACATGGGATCTTCCAGAATAAATCAGAAGCAGGCAGCACAGGCAGAATAGGAATTTATAAAACTCACATATATTCAGCTCTATGTCTTGTTTCAATTCTAAATCACTCCTGGCTGAAAACTGGGGAGAGTACAGAGGGATGTATTATCTGAATCTGGATCTGAATCAGAATCATTTAATAACAAGCTGAAATACAGACCTCTTTCCACAATCTTATTTCATAAAACTTAAGATCATGAAGCTAAAATTTCAGTCTAACATAAAAGATTTCCTCAGTTCCTTTTTTGCTTCAGGAACAGAAAGGAAAATAGAACTCCACTAATATTCTTGATGTATGTAAAGGAATTTATTGCACTGTTTCCTAGCCAGATAAGAGAAAGACACCTTTAGTGACAAGCACTATTTAATCATAGAATCAAAAATTAATCCAGGCCCCACCTGGATTTTCTTTCCTATTAACAAGAGGAATTTTTTTTCCCTTTTAACACTTCAGTGCAGTTAGAGTTGCACCTAAAGTAGCACACATTTTGAGATGATTAAGCAGTAATTGCAAGTAATAGCCTAAAGAAATTAACAGGCATTTAGATTACAAAAATTATTTTTTAAATAGTGAAATTAATAGAAAATAGACATAGAAAAATGATGAAACAGTACTTAGTCCTTCTAATTCATCCTATGATACTTCTGAAATGCTCTCCATGAGCTACCCACGAGCTTCTGAAACGGAATGTAAAATCTAGTCGCAGTTATTCTTATGCTGCTGTTCCTGTAAAGTTTGAATGATAGAGATAGATGAGGGAAATAAAAATGAATGCAATTTCAAATTTTGCCAAGTCCAACCTCTACAAAATGGTCAAATCTTAGTTTCCTTTCTTTCCTTTCTAGCACCACATTTCCCTGTGAAGACGTTTGTAATAATTATTTATTATTTGACAACAATGTAGAATAAATATGAAATGACTGAAAAATCATTTCTGCCATGAGGCATGCTAAGAACACAAAGGTACTATGGAAGAGGAAATACATCATCTTGATGAAAAGTGAATAGAAATTGGATAGATGCCATTAGATTAGATAAAGGAAGATAAATATGAGACAGGCAGAGCAGTTGAAAAACAAAAGGCTTAGAGAGAATTGATGATGACAGCAAAAATATTGTACATTAAAGTTTGTTTTAATTAGGGAAAGCATTTTTATTAATAAATTTTATTGTTTATAAGCTTTATGGAAGAGATGAGTCACAGAATTGATTGTAGAAGCCCAGCAGAAAATACTAATTATTGGGACAACACCTCTGTCAATAGCAAGGAAAGTGATGAATTGGAAAACGTATTGGATGAACTTTCAGAAGGATTCTTATAACCAGACATGAAGCCAATGTCCTGCCAAAAAAAAAAGTAAAGATGATGAGGGGACAGAGTCTTATATTAAATTAGTTATCAAAATGCCAGGATGACAAACTACCAAACAGTGAAATAACAAGATGATTTTGACTGAGCTATTAGCTCTCAAATGATTAAAAAATTATGATTTTATAATGGAAAATTAATGATTTTAACAAAACTAATAGACAAAGAAATTTCAATGAAATACTTGAAAAAATTGCTGTATTAACATTTGATACATCATTTCCATTTAGACTGGAAAGACAACTAGTTTTGTCCCTATTTTTTAATGGGAACTATTACAAGAAATTGGCTTTTAGCAATGACAGAGGAACATAAATAAAACTATCTGAAGTCTCCTTTAAAGTATGTCAATTTCTTAACAGTGAACAGATTCTGCTCTTTTTATTTTATTGTGTCAAGCTCTTTCTTACACTATATTTTCTCCTAGACTTATATTATTCTTGTCTATTGTACTAGCAAAATGCATATACATGCACTAAGGACTGAATGAAAAACAAATCCACATTTACAGTCAATAAATATTTTGGAATTCAGGTCTATTGACTGAATACCAGAGACCTGTGAAAGAAGTCTGGGTCTCATTATGCTTGTGGCCCTTACTGAAACAATGCTGGCTTGCTGAGATATTTTGCTAATTCATGTTGTTCTATTGCAGTAAACAAGCCTTGCTAATAGCTGCTGCATTTCAGGAGAGCTCTTCAGTAACACCACATTCACTTGATAGAGCATGAGAATTGAGAAGGAATTGACAGGGTCACTCAACAGGTAGAATACTATCTCTCAAGGTTTGATGAGACTCATGTACTAATAAAATCAGTGCTAAGCTAAACAAATCTTTCCCATAATTGTGCCAAATTGCCTGGGTGGACAATCTTCACACCAGAATTTCCTTTCTTATTGTAGATCAGAAGGGTTGTTTTTTCAGCTGCAATAGAGCCCAGGAAAAAGCCAGTAAGGAAAACAACAAAGTTGATTTTGCATCAGATATCCCAGCAGCCTTCATAACTGTTTTTTCTGCCCTCCCTTCTGCTTCTTCTTAGGCTCAGTGTGCCGGAATTTGATATATTCTAGAAATGAAAGCAGAAGTCCTTATTCTGCAGATAATTTACTTTTGAGCAGGAACTGCAACCCAGTTCCCAGGGCCAGCTCTGTTTCTCAATTCCACAGCTCACACTGCCTCCAGCCCACCAGAAAGGCACCCAAGGAGAGAACCAGGAGTTCCCTAAAGGGCACTAACATCAAGGTTTCACAGAGCAATATACCAGTTGTTCCCCACTCCTTCTTCACACCGAAGCATCCTTTAGGGCCAATGGGATGGCTTTTTACAACGTAAGAGAAAAAACGGTCGTGTTTCCTGCCAAGCCTTACCAAACACTAATGCTCATTCGACCTTGGAGCTCTCTCCCAGCTTCAGCCCTGCCATGGGTTCTGATTTGACTTGGGAGATAACTGTCCCTTGTTTCAGAAACAAAAAGTGACCCTAACATCTTTCCAGTGTTATGGTGGGAAAAAAAGTAGTTTAGGTTTCTTGCAATCATTTCCTAAGCTCACAAGATATACTTACAAACAATTAACTGATCTCTGATGGCAAATGACTCTCTGGATAATAACATTTTGCTTATATATGGTACTTAATCTATAGATTTTAAAAAGGCTTTAGAAGGGTGGGGAAAAGATAACCCCATTATGCACATGGGTAAATTGAAGCTCAGAAATTAAATACAGTCCTAAAGATTTTATAGCTGATACCAGTACCAAAATCTGAATAACATGCTATTAAATCATATTGCCTTCATAAGCAAATCACTGCAGAGTTTGACTTTATCTGGGCCTAGCGTTTTCTTATGGAAACAATTATCCCCTGCTTTGTATCTTCCTCCAAATCCCACTGCAAGCAAAATTCTCTATGCACAAATTTTCCCCTTTTAAGCAGAAGAAAGCTCAGCCACTCCAGCTGTACTGTCTGCATCCGTACACTTGTCAGTAAGAAAGGCTACAGGCTGGGCAGGCTGTGCAATTATTTGGAATAAAGAGGTAAAATAGGCTGAGGAAAAAGAGATATATGCAGTCATTCTTCAGCCTTCCCAAACATCGAGACCCCACACATATACTTCCTTGTTATAAAAAAAAAGAATTAGTGGACTGAAACAGGGAATGCTTAAGATGTCTTGAGCACTAGAGAGGAAACTATGAGAAGTGGGGCTAAAAACATGCCCCAGTACTGGGAGTAGACATGGAGTCCCTACTGCTTTCATACATGCAAAAAAAAAAAAAAATTAAAAACCAATCATGATTTGGATGAAAATGATTTCTTAGGAAACTATAATTTAATTTGTGCCATACATAGCATCTGCAAGATGTGGTTCTCTGAAGTCCAGCTGTTTGAAAAAGCTTTCATCAAGGCCAGGTTAATGGGCCACAGCTCAATAAAATTCTTTATAGAGCAGTTTAAATGGATTGTATCTCCCCTTTCCCCACAAGAAAATCCCACTCAGAGGAAACTGTTTAGGAACAAGTTTCCTTTCTACCACTTTACAGAAAAGCAACAATGGCAGCTAGAGACACTTCATGAGAGGCATTCCATAAATCCAAACCAATTAGAGCAGAAAAGTAGGCAAGCAGAGTTTGTGTACATCCTAAAAATGTCCATTAGCACACATTTGAAAAAAACACTGAAGTGAATGGACTCAAAAGGCAACTGACCATCCTGCTGTTGTCTCCATCCCTCAAAATGCAGCAGTACATCTGTTTATTTTCTTTTAGTGCAATGCATACAAATTTCATATATTAGAAACACTGCTAATACTGCAAAGCCAAGGATTCCCTGTTTATCATCTTAAGAAAAAGTGATGGGGGGAGGAATGCAGATGCACTTAAGACACTTTTACAGGGAAAACAGCAACCATGGGCGCTGATTTGAGTAAGAAAATTAATGAAGAGAAAGTCTTCAAAAGCCCAAGGGAAAACATGAAATGGATTCAGCATGGGAGAAAGAATCCAAAGAAATCTCTATCCTGAAACATCAGCATGACACTTATATTAACAAATGTAAATTAATATCAAAGAGATCAAACTTTCTCAGCTAAATTACAACAGATTAACTTTAATTATAAGAGTCAGTGCTAGTGCGAAGCAGAAATTTTTGAAATATTTAAAACGAGTCTCTAGAAATCATGAACCTATTCAAGAACAGCCAAACTTCAGATAAATAACTTCTTGTCTTTTTGTTTCTTCCTAGCAATAACTTCTAGAATATGATCATATAGTCTCTTGTGTAAGCCTAGGCAGACCACTTCACTTTCCTCTCTGTGCTCCACTCTCAGAAGTGGTTAATTATTAAAAATTAATTCTACACCTCCGTATTTCTAATGTGAAATTACATAGGCTGCTCACACACCTAAGCTCTAGCATACATTTATGTTAAGGATATGTTACTAATTCAACTACCAATAGTTTTATTATTTATGCTACATATTCATCTTAAAGAAGTACCAGGAATGCCTCACATGCCCTTAAAGATGGGACATCATGGTCTTGCCCACGGTGACACAGAATATGTGATAACTTGAGAAAAAAGTGAGGATTACTTATCCAGTGTGAAGGCTAGAAGTGCAAGTCAGATAGAAGCATTTTATAATACTTTTTACCTGCCTTTTCTGAATCAGCATTTCATCTCAGGCAGACCTGGCTTGGTAATATTCTGGCTGTACACGTTATTATCCTAAGAGTATATAATAGTAACCAGCGACTCTGTTTGCACTTTGTGCAACCACAAATTCTTCCCCAAGCAGAGGTCAATAGAGTTGCTTAGGTGGCAGAGATGTGGACAGATTGTTGAAAAGCTGACCTGAAGAGACACCATGCAAAGAAGCTGAGGGGTGCTGAGATTCTGCTTTGTAACACCAGACACAACAGGACAGTCAGGAGGCAGTACCAGCGTCTGAGCTCCAAACTCTCGATGTCTTAATGATGGCAGTAGATACACTCAATGGCTATGGACAAAACAGGACGTTTTACAAGAGAAAAAAAAGCTCTCAGATGTTTTTTTTTTTGTTAGTGCAGCTCTTCCTATAGTAATGAATAACAGTCACAGGCAATGACTCCAATAAAAATAAACCATCATTGCACGCACATGTGGCTGGGCTTACTCCCACAGGAGACATTCAATACTTGCAAAGGAAAGAAGTGGAAGGAAAACAAACAAAAGAAGGAGATAGAAATGAAAACCAAGAATCTTTTAAGAATAGAGGAGAAACAGAAAGGACAAGACCAGGAAAGAGGACACTGCAAATCTCAAGCCTGTTATACCTAGCTGGCTTCAGGTGTTCCTTATAAAAAGCAGTATATGTATAGAGCACTTATTCACAGTGCACAACGCCAGGAACTGGGAATCAGGATTCATGAGTATTCTTCCTAACTTTGTCACTGTTTTATTGAGCAACTACATGAAAATCATATATGGAGATAAGACATCTGTAGCAACTTCCCTGTATTAATTTTCTGCCAAGTAGGCACAGCTCCAGAGGTACCCTACTTTCCTGTACCAGAGGGTACAATCCAGAAGGACCAATAAGCAACAGCTCTGCTATCTCTTTTCAGTGGGGTCAATTCCTCCCCCTATCATAAAACCAGAACAAAAGCATGTGTTTTGGCTGGACCTATCCAGGCAGTTGCTAGCAACAGATGACCAGTCTGCAAATTGTTTCAGTCTTTGAGGTGTGCCAAACACTGGATTTCAAGTGAGAGAGGTCAGCATGAAATATGTAGTGCCATTCAGGCATGGTTTTAGCATCAGGCACTATAATGAGGAGCTCTGAATATCCTTGGACTGGGTAAACACAACTTCAGTGGAAGAAAACCATCAAAACCCCAAATGAGTATCAAAGACAATCATAGACAACAAAACCAAAACTTTCCAAGGCGAACTGTCCTGATGTGCTCCAGACCAATGACTGTCCTGAATGCAATAGGCCAAATCTAACAAAATACTGCTTTTCCTTAACTGTCCTTTCCCAGGCTGCCAGCACATTCCTGAGCCCTTATACCCAGAGAGCCTTTCTTGCCTGATGTACACAACTTTACAATAACTTCAGAGCCAGGGAACTGCAGTACCCAGGCAAACAGCATGTGACTTCAAGTTTTAATTGGAAAAGAAAATGAAATCCCACATGTGTATTCAAATTGAACCTGAATTGCAGCAGCATATCCAGGGAACTGCACAAAAACAGGCTGCCTCTAGTTTACTTCACTGAAGTCAGACTTCTGGTGAAAGATCCCCAGGGTGAAATACAGAGCAGGTATGCAGGGCAGTCAGCTCCCTTCAGCTCATGAAACACCAGATCCTATGAAACCTCTCTCCCCAGAAGCATTTTCTCTCTGCCACATGCCTTATTCCCTAGTTTGTAAAATGAATTTCATCACCTTTTCCGTTTCTGAGTCTCTCCTAATTTTCCCAGTGGAGAGTCCTCTATAGGCCAGGAAACTTCAGAAGAACTTGGCCATGATGATTTCCTATGCTATAATACTTTGGAGGCTCAAAGCCCTGATAATTGTCCAGTGAGAAGGGTAATTCAGGAGAAAATGCTTGTAGCTTTTACTAAGCAGGAAAGAAGCCAGCCAGCAAGAGTGTCCTGCTTACCACAATAAAACAGTGCCAAGAAAAGGGATCTGAGGATGGTGCTGTGGCTGGATAAAGTAGTTGGCCAACATAAACACAGCCTCCTATGGGAATTCTCCTGTGTGGCAACTTGTGGTCACTCATGAGATTTACAGTACACCAGTAGCAAGAACAGAAAATAGTTTATGTAGTTTTTCAGAGCCTTCCACACTGTTCCATTTCACTCTAGTTCTGCAAATAAGAAAAAAGCTGAAGGATACAATACTTATTTATGACACATATTGGAACACTGCTTTGTCCCAGAGTTCTTGTGTCCCAAGTCATGAAGGACTCCTAGGGGAGTACCAGTACAATAGCACCAGAGCAGCTCTTCTCAGAATACATGGCTGCTTCCACCCAGCCTGCCAGACATGACTGGAAGAGATGGGACCAGCAGGGAGCACAGCTCGAAAGCCCAGCAGCTGCACACTTCCTCCTCCAGAGAGCTGCATGCTCAGAGAGAGATGCCACTGGCTCCTCTGCCCATGTCACTGCATGGAGTAAATCAGCTCAGTGTAATTCAGCAGCACAACGTGAGGAATATACATTCTTAAGTATGTAATTAGCATGCCATCATGATTTATTACTATTATTATTCTTTGAATATCTATAATAATTTTAGCAACATACTTACCATATACAGATATGAAAGTATCCTCTGTAAATTCAACCTCAACACCTGCTTCCAATGTGTCTCAAGTCTTTATTTACATAATACTCATTCCTTTAACTTTCTTTTGGTTTTCTAAATGATGAAAAAGACCAACACTATTATTTATAAATTGAAAGAATATGAATCCACTATAAAATAGCATCAGAAGTGGGCTCTTCCTGGTCTCCACTCATAAGTTTTGAACATCAGTAAAAACAAGTGTCCTTCTTTGGTGTAAAGGCATAATCCTAAAATCCCAGACCTGGGCCAAAAAACTTGTGATTCAACCAAGCTGAAGTCCTAGATCATAGCATAAATATTTTTCACCCACACTAGTGGCTGCAAAATGCCTTTGACATGAAACAAACAAAACCCCTTTCCAACTCTGTGTGTTCACTTTGTTCCGTTCCTAAAAGCAAAGTCCCTGGAGATAAGCTAACAAAACACTGCTAAGTTCACATGTGAGAGACAGCAATATTATCTTACGTAAAGCCTCAGCAGAGTGTATTTTAGAGTCCACTGGGCATCACACAACAAGGACAAGGAAAAAAGTCATGCTAACAGATCTATGAGCTAATACATACGGATGCAGTATGTGTGCTTTTGGAGTACTGTCATGCTCTATTGATGTTAAGAAAAAGGTGATAGAATTAACTTATAATTTAATTTCAATCTTTCTACAGGAGTCAGATTTTCTCTAGCAAGAACATTATTGGGAGAGGTTTTGCCAATGAGTTAGGAACCAATGGCCTTACAAACATCATCTGTATTGCTGAATGTACAACCATTGCATTAAAAAATTCTAGAAAAACTTTTCTAGATGAACATGAACTGTTCTAGAAGGCTTCATTTACATTTCTACAGGGTAGTGGATCCCCAGCCCCAGCAGGCAAAGGCAAGCATTCTTGTTCCAGTGCATGGCACAGATGCACTAAAGACTGGTCAGCCCTTTAAGACCTGAAATATTGCTATATAACCCATCAGGTCTGAAATTTTTGATGACAACATGCCCCAAACAACGATCAGTAGGTTAATAAACCTTTTTATGTTTGGAGAAGAAACAGAAGCAAAGATCATATGTAATGATCATTCTTTTCACAAAATTACTGGGAGCAGCATTTATAGCTCTTAGATATTCTCTAAGAATGCTAAGACAACTTCAGACTTTAGGGATCCTAACTACACGTGAACTTTAGGAAAGTTTAGTTATGTTCAAAGGACAAAAATGTAGCCATTACAAAGAAAATGCAAAAATGCAGGGGAAAAAAAAATCTCAACCTCCTCTTTCCTGCAGTGGCACCCAAATGGCAACCTTTAGTACATATCTTACAGTAAGCTGTTTACCTTTCTTTTATATATTTAATACCAATTAAGTATATCTGGTATTAGCTTAGTAAGATTAGTAAGAAACTCTTTGATTTTTTGTGCTTATTTATTTACTTTCATTTTCTCTTTTCAGCTTGCTCAGTTATTTGAAATGAAGACTGAGGTGGCCCTTATAAGATCACAAGTGAGAAGCAAGACAAAACATATGAAAAAAGGAGAAAAAACTAGTTTCCTTTTGGTTTTGATATGAAATGTATCCTGTCCAGCTGTAAATATCAACACAACCTAAGAGAGGATTAGGTGATTTTTTTATCTGTAGTTTGAGATGACTGGGGGTACAGAGTTTTATATTATTATTAGATAGATAAATAAAGGCTGATGCTAAAAGAAACAAGTTCAGTGACGTACAGCAAAGAACAAACATGTAACTTGGACCAAAACCGTCAATGTGCTGAAAAAAAATGACAGTGCTGGCTCAGACATGATGAAATTTTATTGGCTCTGTCTCCAAACCAAACCTTCTCGACCACTGTCAGCTCCGCACAAGGCCAGCTCAAGTGTTCTGAAGTCCGTAACTTCCACTTCAATGCTGTGCAGTATATAAACACCCTGAACTGCAGAAGATATCTGCACAGACAAATTAAATCAAATGGCAGAAAAAAATTAGGCTGATTGTTCACTCAGGACTAGTGCAAGAACTTCTGCCAGAGATTCCAGACTCACTTGTAGGAAATGACTGATAAGAGAGACCATGAACCATCACTGTTACGCAAATGTGAAAGGGCCTTGCAAACCCAAGATAAGTCTAATGAGCTCTTTCCAGTGGAGAACTTCAGTAGTGACTCACACACTACCCTGCAACCTAAGTTTATCACTTTCTTTGATGAGATAGGAGGATTTATTGACAAGTGATCTCATTAGTTATTTCCAAGTTGGTGTTGCTCCAATAGAAATACTCAAGGAAGAAATAATTCATTAACTGAGCTGTATTTTACAGTACTTTTTACCAGTATTCGAAAAGTTGAAGATACCCATCAATCACAAGTGTGTCAGAAACACCCAACTTCAACATGGATTGAGGAATTTATGGCTTTCTGTCAAAATACGTCCAAAGGACGTATCTCTCCCTAATCAAAGCACTTGGATGAGAGCTGGATGCAGGATGGCTCAGGTAGCTATCTATAATGCCTTTTACCTTTTAGCCCCAAGTATCTTCCAATGTTTCCACCACGTGGGTAGAATACACTACCACCTCCTGTACATATTCTTTCCACACTGATTGAGCAGCTGTCCTAAAACCCCATGGTATTTTTCCAACAGTTAAAATAATCAATCCAAGGAAACGTAATATTGTGAAAACTATTTATTTTATTATCTTCATGATGCATTATGATGGGTAGATACGATAAAGTCGACCAGGCAGCTCCCATTAAGTCTGCAACACTGGAGATAGCCAAAACCCCAGTCCATCTCAGGCAGTGATATGTCAAAACGTGTTTTATTCTCTTAAGTGGGTCAGTAGTCTGCATTTAGTTCCTAAGCAGTTAAGAGAGCTTCTTCTTTTTCAGCCTATTTTTACATCACAGCTAAAGGTATGGGAATTACAGAGATCGAAAATTAAAAAATCTATGTAGAGCAAACTCCTCTAGATGAATTGATCCTACTCAGGGTAGATATACTGATAAAACTGAAGAACCCCACATTGTTCTCTCTACAGTACATTTTAAAAACCACTTATTTTGTGATTATACTGGCTGCCATTCTCCGGTGTTGTAAATCTAGAACAGTTCAATGACTTCAGCTTCATAAAGTAAGCAAAAATTCAAGTTCAGAGTACAATATCCTAGATATACAAACTCCTGATATGATTCTCCCTTAATATGTTTAGAGAATCATAATAGTTGTAATGCCTGAACATGAGAATCATGTCTGGTCCCTACCTTTTCACACAAGATGCCACCCATTTTGCCCACTGAATTCAATATGTCAAAAATTGTCTGGTTTTAAAACTTTATCTGAGGTTTAATTTTTTTACCAGTACCAGCTCAAACTTGTTACTATGTCAATAAACATATTCTGTCTAGCACAGAGCTTGCCTGGGAAGAAAGTAGATAGCGAATAAAGCAGAAAGAAGTTTGAACAAACATTTCCAGGCCATATACAGTATTCCAGAGATGTCCCCAGTGCCTTTCCACAAGGGTACAAACACTTTTCATTTGAAAACACCTTGCCTGATCTATTCTAGGATAGCTCAGACCCTTCTCATGGTTACATTACAGTGTTGAACTAGTCCTTCTGTGATAAACTAAACTACGGCAGTATTAGCTTTACTTTGAACTTGTATGCTCCTTAAATAAAACAGAAACTCATTTGTAATGCCCAATATAATTTTGCAAATTATTTCTATTAGCAATCTTATATTCCACTATATTTTCATTACTTGAGCTTGTCCAGTTTACTCAGTGATTTTCTGATATTTTTCACTACTAAGAATGTCTTTAAGTATACTATATTCCAAGAAAGCCTTAGAAGAACTTTTCTGAATAATTAATACTTAAAGTAGAGCTAGGCATTGCTGCCCTCTGTTTTCAAATTTAAAAAGAAAAAAAAGGCACAAAAAAGAAAAAAAAAAGGAAAAAAGAGGAGAATCTGGTAGAAGACAGGAGGCAAGGGTATTTGCCAAGTCCTTCCATGGATAAACAACTTTGGTCACTGTCACTCTTTAGGAGTGGCGACATTTCAGTTATTGATGAGAGAATCTGCCCTAGGTTAATTCCTCTCTGTTTTGAGGGGAAAGCTCACACTGAAGTCAAATCACAGAAAAGTGATTCTGTATAAACAGGATGGGAATTTGCATTCATTCCCTCTGTGCAAAAAAGCTTACAGAGCATTCTTCAGACAATTCAGACCAGAGCCTAAAAGTCATATCTGGCTCTTTCTCTCTCCCATTTTTATGCTGTTTTACTTAACTGTAAGCAGAGTGTTTATAAAGGGTGTTGGATTAACAGCATCACATACGGAAGTTCTCTGTATTCACAACAGATTTTGTTACAGTAATCCTTACCCCTCCCATCCTGACCTTTAAGTGGCTCCCAATAAAGAACAGGAGGCATAGCCCAAATTTCTGAAAATTGCTCTCTGATTAATATGAAGGTGCACAACCATCAATTAGACCAAGGCAAAAGACCATTTCCTCAGTTACAGAGCTGAGAAAATATGTAAAAATTAAAACAATAGCACCACTGTGACTAAGTAGGTCTCATCAAGGTAACAATTCTATTTTCTGTGGTGTGTTTGAAAGAGGGGAAAAAAAGGTATCGATAGTACTAGAAATGTTGCATTAACCAATCCTGGAGATAAGAGGCTGGACAAGTATTCTAATAATCTACAAATTTAAGTGCTAGCTACTGTCTTTGCTGGGTACTTGCAGGTTGGAACAGTTTTGATGTCTGCAAAGAAGAGAGACATAGGAATGCATGGCGACTTCTAGAGCTGAGGCTTAGAAAAATCACCTCTGGTATCAACAGAAACTGGAAACAAAGAATTAGAGAAGAAGTTCTGCGATAAAGCTCCAGTCACAGTCTCAGTTTCATTAACCTTCACTGATGAAGAAAAGTTAAGTGAGGCTAAAGAGAGAGATTCAAGACCAAAGTCCGTGACCACACTGAAAATCAGTTCAGTGGGTGAGTTAATCTACAAAGCAAGTTGAAGCAGGAAGCAGGAGTACCTTCACTACATAGTACCAGGAGATACAAAGATTTGTAAGTGCCTGAAACAAAGACAGTAAAGGTTAAGCAAGATCTTATTGGTACTCAATGGCAGAGAAGAGATTCCAGCTCTGCTTCCAGCTGCAGAGGATTTACTCTGGCCAGTCACTTAATTATGATTCAGTTTCCTTGGTTATGAGCTCCTGGCAGGGGCACTGCAGAGATCAGTCTGCAGATACTTCTGCATAGTAATTTGAAAATATGACATAATATGAGATGGTTAACTTGTAATTGGTGTAGGTTACCAGCAACTAGGGAGGAGTCTCTTCTGAGAGCTGACTGGTCTGTCACTCAAGGATACCTACCAGAAAGAACCCACCTCTGCCACCAGCCTCAGTAGGAATACTCAGTGCAGCTTAATGACGGAGTGTGCCTCTCTGCCTCAGAGATGTCCCTGCTCCTCTGTTTAGGATGCTTTGAAATACAGGTGAACGAGTTTGAAGTTTGTACAGCTGCACCCACATTTTGTCTATCTGACAGTAGAATAATACTCATTAAGAAAATTTGCAGTAGTTATTAAAGAAATGACAGAGAAGAGAATAAGATTAACTATTTCAAGGTTTTCTTCTGTTCTTTTCTATTTGACCTAGGGTCTTTCCATTTCTATTTAGATTCCTAGATAACAAATTGATTAGTGTTTTGTAAGCACCTGAGTAAATTAATTCTTGTTCAAGAGTGATGGAAAGGTTTCTCTCTCCAGAAGTGTCCTGTTAAGAGGAGAGGGCCATAAATCCAGACCCATTTAATGTAAACAGGGCTCTAATGATGGCTATATGACCATCTCCCAAAAGTTCATTAAGAAGGAGGCTTGCTGCAAAGAGAGACATGAACAAACACTCAAGGCAGGAAAGTAAGTCACCTGGTGATGTTTGAGCTCCAAACACTTGTTAATTAACCATCGCTGTTTTCCTGGCATCCTTTCATTTGGCACTTTGCTGGATTAAGTCAGTATCATACTATGTCCATAACCATCTGTTTATGCTACAGTTGTGCCTTGTGTCCAGTTTCATACTGTTCTCATGCTACTCAAGATTATATTGCTGCTTATGCTTGCATATGATCTACGGATAAGCAAAAGATTTCTGTCACAAGAGTTATCAGTTGACAGCCTTTTTAATCAGAAAAAACCCCATAAGCTTATTTATGCATTTTTAAGGATGGTTTGTAAACATGCATGGAAACTTGAAGCCATAACGACATTGTGTCCCGATTCAAAATAGTCAATCGATAGTTGAGGTGAGGCAAAAGTCTCTGAAGTAAGCTGTGCATCCTAGGAAAAAACCATTTCTTTAAATGGAAGGGTTTGCAGAATTTGAATATGTATTTCTGCAGTCTTTTCATAGCTATTTTTTCAAAACAAGCATGGTGGAGAACCATAAAAAATTAATCTCATCTGAAAAAAAATCTACTTTCCTGTAAAATTTTCTATTACTTTTTTTCTTTCCATGACTCCATATCATCACTCTTAAAAAACATTATAAATACATCTCTTTGTGTTTTTACAGAATTGACCTTCCACATGTTAAGCATATCTTCTTATATATAAGAAGATGGCCCAGAACAGATACACACTTTACAGCACTTCCAATAGCCATCTCCTGGTGAAGTTACAGCCAAATATCTGTAGATTTTGAAAGAACTGCTTTACTAATATGATAAAAAAATATAAGGTAAAGAATTGCAAATCACATTAATGTTAAACAACATCCTCACTCCCCTTGGCTCTCTTCCAGCCCTTCCCCCATCCAGAAAGTACCAGGGTTACTCCACCATTGCAATTTTGGAATGCTTATTCAGGGCTTATTCATATGATAGTAAGCAGAGCAAGATGAAACAGCTGGTCTGTAACCAAGGACACAGCAAAAGTTATGTCTGGCATTAGTCTGAATGAGATAAGGGGGTTTTGTTTTGTTTTGTTTTATTAAGAATGAGTCACCGTATACTTATGCATTTGAAACACTTTACCTGAACACTTTACCATTTTACCAGGAAAATTCCTGCCCAACAGCTCACTTAACACAGCTTGAAAGCTTCAGCCTATATCTCGATCCTAAAACCAGTTGTTCTCCAGGTACTCAGACTCCTGATCTGGAAGAATTGGATGGGAAGCAGAATGAAGCCCCCATAACCCAAGGGGAAATGCCCAGTGACCTGCTTTGCCACTTAGACACACACACAAGTCTGCGGGGCCAGGGGGGATCCACCCGAGGGTACTGAGGGGGCTGCCAGAAGAGCTCACTGAGGCACTGCCCATCAGTTACCTGCAGCCCTGGTCAGCCAGGGACGTGCCAGGTGATGGGAACCTGGCAAATGTGACACCATCTACAAGGGCCAAAGGAGGATCTGGGCAGCTACAGGCCAGTCATCCTGACCTTGGTGCTGGAGAAGGTCGTGGAGCAGACCATCCTGAGTGTCAGCACACAGCACATGTGGGACAACCAGGGGATTGGGCCCAAGCAGCATGGGTTTGTGAAAGGTTTGTTTCTGTCCTCGTCTCCTTCTATGACAAAGTGACCCACTTAATGGATGAAGGAATGCCTGTGGATGTCATCTACCCAGACTTTAGCAGAGCTTTTGGCACTATTTGCCACAGCATTCCCAGGGAGCCATTGGCTTCCCATGGTGCAGATGGGTGTACTGGTTGCTAGGTGAAACACTGTCAGGGTGGCCAGGCCCAGAGAGTGGTGGTGAGTGGTGCTACACCCAGCAGGTGGCCAGCCACCAGTGGTGTTCCCCAGGGTTCGGTACTGGGGCCAGACCTATTTAATGTCTTCATCGATCGTCTGGACAAGAGGATCAAGTGCACCACCAGTCGATGTTCAGGCGACAGCAAGCTGGGCACGAGTGCTGATCTACTGGAGGGTAGGAATGCTCTGCAGAGGGATCTAGACAGGCTGGATTGATGGGCCAGTTATATAGGACTCAATAAGGTGAAGTGCTGGGTTCTGCACTTGCATCACAACAACCCAGGCAATGCTACAGGCTGGGAGAAGAGTGGCTGGGGGTGCTGGTCGACAACCAGCTGAACATGATCCAGCAGTCCAGGTGGCCAAGAAGGCCAATGGCACCCTGGCCTGTATCAGGAACAGTGTGGCCAGCAGGACCATGAAAGTGATTGTCCCCCTGTACTCAGCACTGGTGAGGCCACACTCCAGCGTGTCCTGTTCCGGGCTCCTGCATACAAGAAGGATATTGAGGTGCTGGAATGTGTCCAGAGAAGGGCAACAGAGCTGGTGAAGGGTCTGGAGCACAAGTCTGATGAGGAGTGTCTGAGGGAGCTGGACTTGTTTAGACCAGAGAAAAGAAGACTCAGAGCAGACTTCATTGCTCTCTACAACTCCTGAAAGGAGGTTGTAGGTGGGTAGAGGTCGGTCTCCTCTCCCAGGCAACAAGTGACAGAACAAGAGGAAATGGCCTCAAGTTGTGCCAAGGGAAGTTTAGATTGGGTATTAGGAAAAATGTCTTCACAGAAAGGGTTGTCAAGCATTGGGACAGGCTACTCAGGGAAGTGATGGAGTTTCCATCCCTGGAGGTATTTGGAAGACATGTAGATGTGGCACCTGGGGACACGGTTTAGTGGTAGACTTGGCAGTGCTGGATTAATGGTTGCACTCAATGATCTTAAAGGTATGTTCCAACCTAAATAATTCTGTCATTCAAAATGCTCTTCCTTGAAAATACCACAAGAAAACGCTGCTTTGTTATAAAATAACACTTCTATATGCATTTTCCATCTGAGAATTTCAAAACATGTTACAGAGATTAACACAATACTATGAGTTTCACAAATCCCTTGAAAATTATAAAATAAACCAGGCCCATAGAAGTTGCCATACCAGATCTGGCCAGTGCCTCATTTAATCCAGCACCCTGCCTCCAATGGACAGGAACAAAACGTTAAATATAGCATTGCAACGTATTTAACCCTACCATGCTGACCCCCAAAGACAGCTGAGAACACATGAAAAACAGTAACCTTGAAGTCTGCTGACTCCAGTTCAGGACAGAAGGATAATTATACGCATAGGGGTAAACTGAGGAGTCTGATAGCTTCTAGTGCAGCCCCACTGGTTTTGGCCCAAACTCAAAGGGTCTGCATGTTTATGTATGCATCTCAGGAAAATAAATATCATATAAATATCATATATCTTATAACTACTTATAAGAGTGCTTAGGGAGAACCAAGTATCAGTATCCATAAAGATAATTCCCTTCAGGAAGGCATTTGTGTGAAACAATTAACTTTTCCCATGTTCTCACATGTTCTTGTGCCACTGAGCTGCTGTTAAAATTGTATAGCTCAGTCCCACCTCAGTAGCTAAAAGACTCCTGCTATTAGCTACTGAGGTGGGACTCCTGCTATTAGCTACTGAGGAGGTCCGTGCTTGCGGGTTTTGGGGACATAATGAATTTAAATACAGACTGGATATCTCTTTCGGCCCTCTCCCAGTGGTGTTGCTTCTGTCCTGGAGAAAATAAAAACCAGAACCCTGGCGGCTAGAAGGAAGCAAAAGAGCAAAGTTCATCTGTTTGTTCAGAAAGTTGTTCCTATCCCAGCAATAAAGCAAACCTAACTGATTTTCAGGCAGGCAGGACATCCCAGAAATTTCATTACTTTGCCGAACTGGATGCTGTCTTATTAATGTTCACCAGACACAGGAAGGGTGGGGTGGAAAAAGGGATAGTTGGCTGGAAAATATCTACTGGACAAACAAAATAAAGGCATTTTTTACTTAATATATAAAAAAAATCCCAACTGTGTAGGAACTCTATGTTCAATTTCCTAAGGTTTGTTACATACTTGTTCTGCCACCTGCTGCCCTGGCATTCCCCAAGATTTCAGGCGCAGGGACTTTGTCCGTGAATTTTCCCAGAAACAAATACTGCATGACTAAAAACAAGCATCTAGCAGTCCAGTGGGCTGTCCAGGAGATACCATAGTTCTGTAAAACAGCTTGCTTGAATCCTCCTGAAAGACCACATTATCACTCCATGTTTTGAAGAATACCACCCTTGGCCCAGCGCTTCTCAAGAGGTGCTTTGTCTCTTGATGGGTGGGAGTCTGCAGCAAGGATCAGCACGCTGGCCCTACCACCTTGCAAGTCCCTCAGACTGTCACCACTGCTCCAGCTCCTCCAGGGAAAGAAAGAGGGAAAGTAGATCCAGAAAGAGAATATTCTGGAGATCAAGTGAGTGACTAAAGAATGAATTCTACCTTTTGAAAGAACAAATTGTATCTACTCTGGAAGGAAAAGGGAAGCGTATGTCCAGTGGAAGCAAGGTCAGGTGACATGGGAAGAATACAGAGATGCTGCTTGCCATGGCAGGGGGAAAATTCATGTGGTCAAAGCTCAACCGAAGATGAAGCAGTCCAGAACTGTGGAGGACAACAAAAAGAGTTTTTTCAAACACATTAATGGCAAAAGGCAGTGTAGAAATATCATCATCCCATTACAGGATGAAGATTGTCACCTCACAAAGAGGGATGTGGACAAGGCAGAGGTGTTTAAATGCATTCTTTGATCTTGAACATGGATGATGGGCCACAGGGGCCTCTAGCCCTGAGCTAGAGGACCATGACTGCGAGAATGATCAATTCCCCAATTGTATGGGATCTGCTGGTCCAGCTGGATCCCTACAAATCCATGGGGCCTGATGGGACTCCTCCGAGGAGCTAGCCGATGTCATCACAAAGCCTCTCTCAATGATTTTCAGCAGTCCTGGGAATCCTGAGACATCCCAGCTGATGGGAGGCTGGCAAAAATTATCCTGATTTTCAAGAAGGGCAAGAAGAAAGACCCCAAAAACTACAGGCCTGTCAGTCTTAATTCAGTGCCAGGTAAAATCATGGAAAAGATTATTCTGGGAAGTACTGAAAAACACCTGGAAGACAACGCAGTCATTGATCACAGCCAGCACAGCTCCATAAGGGGAAAATCCTGCTTGTCGAACCTGATTTCCTTCTACAACAGGGTTACCCACCTAAATGACCAAGGAAAGCCAGCAGATGTAATCTTCTTGGACTACAGCAAAATTTTTGGTATCCTGTTGGACAAATTGTCCAGGCCACAGATGGATAAACATATGCGCTGAGTGAGCAGGTGGCTCACAGGTCAGGCACACAGTTATAGTGAATGGGGTGACATCAGTGTGGGGTTCTGCAGGGCTCCATCCTCGGCCCTGTGCTCTTCATCACCTTCATTAATGACTTGGACACAGGATTCAAAGGAATACCAAGAAAGTTTGCCAATGGCACTAAATTGTGAGGAGCTGTTTACTCCCTCAAAAACACAGAGCCCCTGCAGAGAGACCTCAACAAATTAGAGAGATGGGCAACCACCAGCTGTATGAAGTTTCTACAATTCTATGAAAACACAGCTTATTCCTTGTACAGTATTGATTCTGTAAGGTTACAAATATGGAAAAGCATGAAAAACTTGGTTTTGAAATGACTTTTCACCCAGATCTCTGGGCCAACTGTGTGCTTTTAGTAATTTCCTGGGGCAAAAATTCACTTCAAAACCATGACTACAGATAATCACAGGTTTCTGGTTGTTTTTTATTTTTGTTTGTTTGGTTTGGTTTGGTTTTTTTTTTTTAATACAGTCACATGAGAATTTGTAAATGTGATTACTGATTTAGTAATTTTTGAATCTTCATGTTAAACTTCCTTAAAAAGTGCTGGCTTTCAAAGTACTGATATCCAGTACATCCTGGGAGAACCACTTTAGGATGACTGAAGTGGCATCTCAAGAACTGAGGCACCTTTACTCACAGTTCATTTCTGAAAGTAGGTAAAAAGCAATTATAAAGGAACATATGTGTGTAAAAGTATAGTAATTTGATCAATACAGTGCTGCGACAGGTAGGGTAACTCTAGATGCCTTCCTCTAACTGAACTGCATGTCTACCTGAAAGATTTCTATGAGCTAAAGGAAAGAGAATTTATCTGAAAAAAAAGACACAGATACCAGCTATCAGCAACAGGAAAATACCTACAGGACATCATGGACATATCACATTTCAGTCTTGGACTTCACAGGCACATCACTGTATCACACTTCTGCTTCAAATTACTTTGGTTTTAATAATATATACTAACATTTACTTTAAAGTTGTTTTTCTCCACTGTAGCTTTAGTTCCTTCGCTTAATTGAAACAGAATGATCCCATAGCTTCACTTGTAAACAAGGCGGTACACCTGATAAATTCCGTCAGGAAGAGAGGAAAACTCACTAAGCAGACCATAATTTTAAAGGCTTGAACACAACTTTTCATATACTTCTGATCTATTACTTCTCAAACAAAACCAGGAAAAGCTACATGTAATATCTGAATGTTCTTTAGGAAAACTGCTCCCTTTTTCCACCACCGGAGGAATGTTCTTAATCCGTTTTAGCTGACTTTGTGCATCATGAAGCAGCACAGAGCCCAGTTTCTGCCCTTTACCCTCTGCCAACTCCACCTCTCATGTAACTCCAAAGTGATCCAGGAAATTTATGAACAGCTTTGTATTTTGCAGAACTTAGTATTTCTGTCAAAAAGGACATTACAGACCAGAATAAGAAGCAGTACATAAGAGAATTTCTAAGATCAGCAGCAGTAAATTTCTATGCATAGCCTTTAGAAGTAGGTACAGAAGATGCCTTTTGCTACCTGCATTTGACACACTTAACCTTCTACCTCAAAGTCCAGAGGACTACTGCTGCTTCAAAGTGCCAAATACTTGAAGAAACAGGAGTGCTATCACTATAATTTCACTTCTAATAAACAAATTTCAAATAAAACAGGATGGCTTCCTCTCCTCTGGCTCTAAAGACTACAATCCAAAAGTGAGGAACCTTGTGTTGCGGCAGTAAACCCAGGAGCACCAATTTGAATGCACATAGGTAGTAATGGTATAGGAGTAAGACGGTACAAATACCGCGCAGCAATTTTTCTGACAGCTCTCTACTTCAACTGGCAGAAAATCAATAACATTAAGACTGAGGGTCACAGCCTCTGGAAAGAGTTACATCAATGCAAAAACAGAACAGACAAAGCCAAAAGAGATTATAACCACAGATATCCCAAGGGACAGATGAAATCATACGTTACGATGTTTTTGAAAACAAAAAAAATGTCATTCCCTCAATCATACCCCAAATGTCTTGTCTCCCAGTTTTTCACAGTTTTTTAAATTAAGAGATGAAGACTGCAGTAAAATATGCTACTAAATTTCACTTAAAAGCATAAAGTCTCTCAGTGAAAAGGGTAACTATTCTCGTACTCTCAGGCATACCTCTGGGAAATCGGTACCATGCTTACTGCTCAAAGTTAAGCTTGCTGGTGCAGGCAGCAAGCTTCTATTCACAAACAGCAGTCACAGAAGAGTGCTCCCTGTCCTAAGTCACAGCTGAAATTGGGCACAAAGAGTGGACAGCATGACAGCAAAACAATCATGGCAGTGAAAAGACGAGGTTTCTACTCCTGTCCTAAAATTCCTGCGCAGGAAAGCACTTTAAGGATTACCTTTCACCTCCACAATGTAGAATGCACTACAGGCTCAAGAAATTTGTACGCCTGTACCAATTGTGACTCAGAAAAGCCCATTCTAACACATGGAGGCACTGAAGTGCTGGTCATCCCTTATAAACAAAGGACACTGACTGACCCCCACCCCAAATAAGCAACTGGGCTCTTGAGTGCCAAGTTCTCAACACGTGTAGCATAACCAGAGAGGCTGAAGGACACAGCCCATCTGACTGCTGGTGTACCTTTATTTAAATTCTCTTTTCTGTTAAGTTCTCACCTGTCTTGTCGGCAAGTCATGATATTGCAGAATGAGCCTGGTGTTGACGCTGTGACTCCACGTGTTGCCAAGGGCTGCTGTCACACAACCAGAATCCCTCTTCCCACTTCCAGAAGATCCTGAAGATAAGTATGACAGAAACTGCATCAGGACTGTGGCACAGAAAAGGGTTCAGCACTGAAACTTCATCAGTCATCTCAGATTATTCCCTAAGCTAGGTAATTGCAAATGGCACTTAATAGATGGCACTGCTGCACTAATTTCCTATCTTTCTGATTTATTAATACAACTGTAGCGTGAGTTCTCCATCTCACCCCCTGATATCAATGGAAAGTGCCAAGAATTAAGGAGATGTTGCTAAGTATTAACTACCTTCTTGGAGAGACCAGTATATTTTCTAAGTATCTAGGGGTGCACCATGCATGTGGGACACTTGCCTATTCCTCCTTAGCTACTCTATCCCCATGCAAACCAGCTTTCTTTGGGCACAGAGGAGAGGGAAGCAGGCCAGCAGAGTCACGGTGTATAATGACATAATACAAAGGGAATCTAAAGGAGCAGAATGTGCTACCACAATACTCTGACCTAAAAATCAGAATACTGATTCATGGCATCAGGCATCTACACTTTTACTAAGATTTGCAAAAAAGAGAGCCCCTTAGCTGTAATTACCATTCTGCTGTCCCTGAAATCATCTGAACTTTATACAACCCTGAAGGAAAATGGACTTTGCTGGAACCAGCAATGACGACACAAAGAAGTGTTTCCAATAATGCCACATGATGCAGCTTGCTTAACTGCCATTGCACCGGAGGTTTCTCAGACTGAAACCAGAGACCCACACATGCACACGTACACACATGCAGGCAGGCAGGTGCCTGAGACCTTCATCTTTACTTATGGTAAGTTCTGTGTAAGGTGAACAGATTGATGGGTGACTTGTTCGCACTTCAAACGACACTTCGAGAACAAAGTAAGACAGACAAACCCCCGTAATTCAGAAATAAAATCCTAGTTGTTATGTGGGAATAAATGATCATGTGCAATTTGAAAATTGAACTGTTTGAGGTAGACAGTCCATACTGTTAAAAAGCCATGAGTGAATGAGACACAGTTAGACTTGAAGTCAGGTAACTTCCTGTCACCTATCAGGCAACAAACAAAATTGCTTTCCCAGGACAGTTGTGAAACCCTCATCAACTAAGTCAATGAAAGACCAGACACTGTAATAAAGCAGTCTTATGTTTCTGTCAAAATAATCTGTAATGCAACAGTTAATGTTGAAATCTAAATTATAAGTACTAGCAAAACTGTACTGAGAAGACAAAGTTGTCTTGTAGGCCAGCAGAGTTTCTGGAAGATGCAGGTTTAAAGCACTTCATTACTTTGACATTTGCAAGGAAGTGGGCTTTGTTATTTCCCCCCCACCTGCCCTTCTAACTATTCAGAGCAAAAGCTTAATTTCTTGATTCACTAAAGCTTTTATTTTGGAAAAATACTCAGTAAAGAATAAGACCGAAAGGGTTGACATGTAATGATAATCATTATTTATATCACTGCTGGTATATTTATCTCACTGCAAGCAATGAGAAGGACATTATTAGACTGCATTAGGTAGAGGAGAGCAGCAGGATGCAGAGAAGGGCCTGGGATGGTTGAGGTGCACTACAGGATTCAGCTGAAGGCCTCAAGCCTTCCCCAAGTAATAAAAGGTTTAATTAATGTCAACTGGATTTGGATTAGGTCTTTAAATGTTTAAGGTCTACAAAAGAAAGGAGTGAAGCACCTGGTTCAAGCCAATAGTTTTACAAGAGTCTGGACTCTGTACTTGTCTGAATTATTTCCCACATCACAGGAGTTCACTGGGACATGCACAATACCTGCTTCTCCAGAACACTTGTTCTAGTCTGAAAACAGGCTACAGTTGTGCCATCCAGCAAGAATGACTGCTTTTTTGTACTTAAAAAAATATCTTGATAAGCAGCAAACTTCCACCTGAATAACTCACTAGAGAAGCATCTAACTGGAACCTTCAGTACTAGGAATGCTATTCTGTTAATCAGCCTAGACCATCTCTATTGGGAAGGTGGATGTGCTAACAAGAATAATTTATCTTCATCTATGTTTTGGATTTTATTTTCCAGTTGGAGGAGTGAACATGCTCAAGTGTTAAAACAGGGTGCTGGGAGGTCTGAGTTCCATTGCCTTAAAATGACTCAAAGCAAGTTACTTAATTAAGTTCATTAAGTTCTACAAATTTTGGGGTTTGTGCTAACACCACAAAAGTAAAATGCTATTACTGTACAAACAGGATAATGGAGAATATAAGACACTGAAGCAGCTTTAAAGTTTTGAAAACCTTTCATGTGGAGTAAGCTGCAGTCAACACAGTCATTCCCTCCCTACCCTGTTAGAAATGGTTAAGAATCACAAAATTTAAGTGAGGCAACTAAGTGTGAGTTCTAGTGGGTGTGGAGGTGTTCCCCTCACAGCTGATGTAACTGCATCCCTGTTTAAAGCTGGGAGCCACCATTCCACACCACCAAGAAGCAATTCACGTGCCCCAGCTTGTGGGCCCGTCACCCTTTCCAGGTAGTTAGTGTTGGCATAAAACAGTCACAAAATTCACACCCAAACTTCCCTCAAATCATGTGTCCCCGCTATTAGGTAACAGAGGAGTAACATTTCACTGTTGCAATCCTGAGCCAGGCATTTAAGTGGTTAAATGTCTGGAACCTGCTGATATTACACTGTGGAGATATCACTCCATAGCAATTCCTAATTCTGCATTCCTTCAGGCCTAAAACCTGTCCCAAAGTGAACAGAAATGCTGTATGTGTAAGGTTTGTGGCAGAACAAGCTAATTGCTGTAATTTATTTTATTTTCTTATACAAGAGAAAGTACACTGTACCATACTGTGTCAGCCCCTGTCTGAAGAGGGCAAATCCTCTTCTGTGAAGTTATTAAAATTTATGACTTTGGTGCAAAGTAGTTAGTAAACCTGGAGAAAATTTACAGCAAAGACTTTTTACAGGGTGGAAAGGAATGCCTCTCTGGAAAGGTTTCCATTTTATAAGGGATCCTCCTGTGAGCTGATGCATTAGGCAGATAGAGAGGTAAAACAAGAAGTGAAGCAAAAGGAGAAGGAAGCAGCGCCAGCTTTGCAAAGAAGTTCAAGGACAGTGACAACACATGCTGCATTCCTTCTTCTTGCTCTAAACACAAAAAGATAGTAAATGTCTCAGAGGAAGGAAAGCGGATATGTTAAGAAAACAGATTCATGTTGAAACATGGCCTTAAAAAAACCTTGGACTTATCTTTTCTGTTATTTCAACCACTACTTAGACATTAATGAACTGGACAAAGGAAGCGGATAAATAACACTGTTCAGAGAGAGTGATTTTTTTTTCAGCATGCATTGCCTTGTGCTTCCAAACCCTGATATTTTCATGCTTAAGAGACGGAAGTATCAGACCAACATTGGCCCAAGAAGAAAGCAGGCTTATAAGACTTCGGTCTCCGCTCAGAGGTCCCCAAATTCTCCAACTTGAACCACTTCAGAGTAGTATGGAGTGCTTACCCATGCTGTGGGGTGGATGCTTCCACTGCAATGTGCAGTCAGCTGATGGGCAGCAGTTCCAGTCTCTCCAGCCTGCTTAAAGCCAATTCTTACTCCAGCCACTGCTGGCATGATGGTTTCTGTTCAGGACACAGGTGATACAGGGAGTGCAGGGATTAGAGAAAGTAAGAAAACAGAGCTGACATACAGATGAGAGAAAGGTGACAGATCTCAGTATATGGATGCAGTAAGGCAGTGGGTGTCTCACCCAGAAGACACAGAGATGGGATCCTAGCATGGGGAGGTGAAGGTGAAAGTTAGAAGGCTAGAAGAAGATGTCTGAACAACCTCCTGCTTTCTGTATCAGGTCCACCGCTAGTAAAATGGGTGATTTCAATTCCTGTAAACACTCCTTCCTTCCTCACACAAAAAAAAAAGAAGCATGAAACTAATCTTCAAAGGGCACATCAGCAGGCAGGTCAAGGACTGCATGAGATGCCTGTTCTACTGCCTCCTGTGAAACAGAACATTTCAGAGCACTGGCAGAGACACCAGCAGACACCGTATCTGTTCTGGACTGCAAGCACAGAGGAGGAACTGGCTGCTTCACTCTCACTGAACAGTTGTCACAAGTGAAAATAAAGCTGTTTGTGGTCTGAGTCAAATGCAAAGTGAATGCCTCTCCACAACCAAGGGAAAAACAAAGAAGAAAGGGTGACTTCAAGTGAGGCCCACAGTGCTGCTTCCAAACAGAAGAGGCTTGCACTGGGCTCCAACGCCCAGGAAGGAGCTATCAGTAGAACTGGGCCACAACACTTGGCCCTACTTATACATGAGAACTAGATTAATGATGCTTCTCCTCATCAATGCAATCAAAACAAACCTTCTATAAGTAACTTCCCTGTCACTGAGGGGAATGACATATATAGGCAGGATGGGGAAAATGGTTTTATTTCACCTTCCATTTTTCACAGGAGGGAACAGCAGGATTAAAGCTATTCAGCTCAATACTGCTTCTGGGATTACTCTACTGTGTCCAGCCAGAGCATTGCAAAGACAGACCTGGTCTCAAAGACCTTCTTGTCCTCTACATATAAGGTGGTACATTTTAGAGACTAAATCCTCATGTAACCAAGTCCCAATTGTTGCAAGTATGTTGGAAGGCGATTTAATCATAAAGACACTTCAGTTCCATTAGTTTCTTATACTATGAAAATTTAGACAATTAGACCAGTACCTTGAATCAAATGAAACAAGCTTCTTAAAGCAGTTTTTTAAAATGCAAGTAGTCCTTGCAGGCAGAAACCCCAACATGTTCCTTGTTGGTATAATTGCACAGAGCAATTAGTTCCACCTTGTCCACATTCTCACATATTGATTTTTTTCTTTACAGATGGATGTATCATTGCCTGGCAGCTTCATCCCCAACACGGGGCCCCTTGCAATCTCTATCAACTGGTAATTTAAAAATATTTTCTCATCAAATGTTAAAAATGGATCAATGCACTAAATGACAGTGAAATAACAACATAGTGAAGCAACAAGTCCCAAATGTTTCACATCTCAACATCAAAACATCTTGATAAAAGCCTGATCTATCAAAAAGAAGGAAAAAAACTCCCTGAAAGAACAAGGAAAATATTTATAAAGAATTAAACTACAGAGCTCAAGAAAAATGGCACACCGTGCAATACGAATGAAAGTACTTTGCCTCTCGCTCAGGCTGTGCAGCTTTCCGGTTCACTGGCGGAGCTCAAAGACCACTACTTTTCACCTGCATTGCATTTAGTCTGTATTTTTGGTGCAGATCTCTAACAATGAGGCCAGAAGAAAAAGAAGAAAAAAATCCCCTTCAACCCCTAATCTATTTTTCCATCATCACCTACTCAGAAAGTACAAGTATAAAAATATGCAATGGTGGAAAAACCCATCACACAATAAAAACAACCCACAGGACAAACTCATCTGTGAAGCTACTAACCACAGCGCTCTTCAAACTCCCACTGCTGGCTTCTGTCATTTTCAGCCCTTCTCCACAGTTTTTTTTTTAAGTCAAAAGGTGATTCTGATTCTCTTACCCTGCAGTGGTGACTGTCTCACTCTGCAATGGTCAGCCAAGGCATGTCTCAAAGCACACTACTGACTTCCTACAGTCTTTTAATATTTAGGACATATGGCAGGAAAAACAGTTGCTGCTGTAAGAAATCAAACCTGGCCACAACACTAGCCATGTGAAAATTCTAACTTTTAAAATGCTTATGCTCTTCCTTTTATTAAGAGAGGGAATCTGGCAGTTTCGCTTCTAAAAACCTCCTAGTTCTAAATCTGTACAAACTATACACACAACCCACCATCACCCCAGACTACTCCATATTACTTCAAATTTTAATTAAAATTAAGTGGAAATATTTTATCTGGAAGTTGGAATTGTTTAGTAATCAGTGACATATAATTTAGTTTTCCTTTTTTTTCCATAGCATAGTCATCAAAATATACTTAGCAAAGCAATTAAGCGTTAACTAATCCCCAGTTAAAAAACCTCAACCGTGTATCAATGGAAACTGTTTTGATCACCCCTAGTTATGTGCCTACTTGAGATTACACTAAACAGGCTGTTGGATTCAGTTGTCATCATCAAGAGACCACAAATTGTCAGTTATATTGCAGAGTTCTGATGGAGTCAGCAGTGAATGCGATAGAAAGGGAAGGAGCTCACTTCTCACTTTGGACAAAAGAGTTTATTTATCTCATATGCCCCAAACAGGTGAGTTTTCACACTTTTCTGTTAATCATATTTATATGTGTAAATATATTTATATTAATGTGTACACACTCTGGGTGATTTTTGCATGGTTAATATGATTTTAGATCAAGACTAAGGTCCTTTCTGCTGTCTTTATCCCAGTCATTCATTATTTCTGTTCTGACAGCTCCTAGAGCTCTCCTCTTTAAGATGCAAACCACTAAACAGAGAACAAAAAGATAGTTCCTGACCTAAAGATCTTCTTTTTATAAGAATTGCAGATTACAAGTCTCTTAGCTGATGATGATTATTCCCCACTTACAGTCAATCTTCCCTAAGGTATGAGAGAAAATACACCAAAATATTTGACAGGCCAGAAGAACTGCGTGTATATATATACATATACTTTGAGTATTCTCCATGAAACATGCAGAATAAGCCTTTTCAAATAAGTAACATTAACCAAAAATCAGGTTTTTCTGTCCCCAAAAAATCAGCTGGGACCTTTATATAGCTCAAAATTTAGGAAGAGTTCACCAGAGAACTGGAGAGATGCTGGTTTACTTTTAATCCCACACCAGCATGCCTGCTGTTACCAGTGTGTTTTACACCAGAAGATCTCATTCCCTCATTGAACTCATCGGTGAGCTCATGTCAATTCTCCTCTGAGTTGAGAAACACACATATGCTTGTACTGAGACTCCTGCCTGCTGACCTAAAAAAGGAATTGACATTAAGAAATGAAAAAATCCAGCTGGTCTGATTTCTTGCCAGACTATCTACCAGCCATGACCAAAATGATCAGGTCTCAGGAGATCTGTGGAGGTGGGAAGACAGCTGGTGGTTTACAGCACCTGAAACAGGGCCCAAATCAGGGAATTGTGGAGTTGAGATCCTTGGGAACAAATTTTTCTTTTTACTGGTGAAAATGTTCTGCCTCTGTGGCCTGACACCACACCACAAAGTGATGAGTTTCAAGCTCTCTCTCATTGCTGCAGTACTACTGCAAACGACAGAACAAGCAGTGATTTGGTGGGAGGGATGGTGAAAAACAAGTAGAAGAAAGCAGTTAAGTCAATTCCTTTCTGTAACTGAGTATAAATTCTTTACCCCTCAGCTAAACCTCCTTCTCCTTTTAATGGTGGTCTTCGAGAAATTCCCTCCTTTTCTAAACTCTAAAATTATACAAATTTATACCACTCTCTTAGTATCCAGAGTTTTTTCCCACATTGCTCGCCATTAAAACTTAAAGCAGCTTCTTATTTTGAACCTCTCCTATGCAGTCACTTCTTCCTGTCTCTCCAAGACTGGAAAATAAAATCTCAAACCATTGAGATAAGGGAGGAAAAAAAAAAACCCCAAACAACCCAGATCTGGAATTTTGCCCGCCTGCACATATAAAGGATGCATAGGTTGAAGAACAAAGCTTGCCCAATCATGGCATCTGGCAATGCTAGGGCCCTGTGATCCAGAAAATGCTTTTAATTATCACCTCACCAATCATGCTACAAGTTACTGCTGTAACTTTTTTGCTTAAGTTCCCTCCGGGAATTAAACAGACCATGATATTAATCAGAAGGTATGTAGGAGGGAGGGGGCAGAATGCTAGAATTACATGTATGTAGGTCCCTTAAGGCCTGAATAAAGAAATGAGATTTAGAATCCTACTGTCAGAGCAACTGAAGCCTTGCATGCTGCAAGCCTCAAGCCCTCTGACCTACACAGCCACGGCATTATCATGTCTGATTTTCCCAGGATGGTTAATCTCAGCTGCTAAACTTCATCAGTCTCTGCTAGTGTTTACCTATCATCTGGATTTGCCACTTCGGAACTTTCCAGACTGGAACCGAATAAGCCAGCTGTCACACTCACCCCTCCAACATAACAGCCTAAAGCCTGGAAGCCTAAATGGCTGAATCCCAGAAAGGCAGAACAAAAGCTAATACAGCTGGGGGAGGAGAGTGAGATACAGCTCTGAAATTGCAGTGAGTTTCAGAATGCAGTTCACAGCAAAATGGTTGTGTCAGGATGCTGCGGTCTGAGATGCAGATTTTATTTTCACAGCCTGTATTTTTTTCAAAAAAAAATGTCTTGGTAAAGAAACAGTGCCATGGTAATTTAGCTCTCATACCCAGGAAACTCTCACAGTGCAGGCAAAAACAGCAGTACTCCAGGCAAGGCAGGAGCCAGTCTGCAAATGAACCTTAAAATCAGAGTCAGGGTGTGGAAGGGTGATGGGGGTAGGAGGGAGAGAGTCCTCCAGCAAAGTGGCCAATAAAAGGACCTATCAGTACTAACTTACCCAGGGTGTTTCTGACACGGCTGCCCATCTCCCGAGGAGCAGGCTGATGGTGTGTGCCTACGTGGCAGACAGAAAAGGACAGTAGGTGTATGCAAGCTGGTTTTCAGTGAGCACTAAGGTCTTCCTTGGTAAATATATTCTGCTAAGAAGCCACAGAGAGCATTGTGCTGCTACAGTCGGGTCACTGCCAGCACCTGAGTTTGATCAATCAACACTAGCACTGAGAGCCAGCCTACACTGGGGTGGATTTTTTCAGTATACTCAGCATAAAATGTCTAAATGAATAACAATTTCTGATCACGGCCTAGTTACATGGCTTTGAACTAGTGAATTAAGTTATATGTCCTTTTCACTCCTGAGCACAGCAGCATTTTAGTAGTATTTAAGTACTTTTACATTTAAGTATTTCAAAATGATTTTCAAATTTAGTGAGTGACAACTTCTTTATGCAGATGGTTGAAATATGCTATAATTAAAACTCCACGGTGGGGCTGATAACCACAAGGACTATGTTTAAAAATCAGTGTTAAATAGTACTTCAAGTTGAGACTGTAATTCAAACTGGGCAAACTGCTTTACTTTGCATGATGACCATCATAATTTCCTTGAAAATTTAGCCTTCGGCGTTCTTAACACTGGTCCCATACATTACAGTTGCAAGAATTCCCTCTAGGTGTAAATAGAAACAACAATCTTAGAGCTGTAAAGCTTGGATCATGAGCCAGAGTTATCAAAACTGAAATTCCAGAAGGAAACAATCCTCTTTTCAGCCTGCAACATGGAAACAGAGGTCAGCCAAACATTTTGGGGGCTAGAGATGACTGTTTGCAAACTACAGCTGTTCACATCTGGAGTTCAGATTTGGCCAAATGCTTAATACTATCCATCAAAAAAGCTGAACTGGAAGAAAGTTCTGGTTGCATGACTAAGAACATAAAAGTTAGAAAATACAAAATGTAAAAAACCGCTATGTGCAATTTCAACTCTGCCTATCAAACACAGAACAATGGACTCAATTATTTCTCACAATGAGTATCATCACGGTTGACTGTGGCATTTCTTAACTGGTATTTAACCACAAGTCTGCACTTGCCAATATAGGTTTCTCTGGCTGTATCTATTTCTCAGCACAGAGTGGCCCGTGACACCAGATGAAGGATGCAAACTCTTCCCTGACAAAAGATCTTTTGGGCCGGCCCAGCAAACCCTACACACAGACTGAGCAGATGCACTGGAGTACTCAGAGCACCTTCTAAACACGGCTTGGAGTAGCTTCTGAAGATACATTAAAATTGGGCACTTTCACACTTTTTTTAAAATTACACAGCCAACATACCCATGTATAGAAAATGTGCTGCCTCTCACTCTAAGATGTATGACAAAACACTGTAGTACATGCAGACACCACAAGGCTGACTGTTCAGAACTGACTCATCTACAAAGCTGAAAATACATATACATTTATGTACTTAGGCACACACACACAGAGGTAGTATAAAACATATAGGATGTTAAAACGACTGAGGATTACAGGGGTCTGGCTTCACTCTCTGACTGACGCAGACTTTCCAGGAGTTTCTCAGCCAGTCAGTCCCTCTCTTCACGGCACAGTCACCCATCCTGAAGCAGAGGAGGTATACGCTTTTTTCCTTCATTTCATTCTCAAAAAGAAATTACTTACTTTATCTGAATTAAGCAAATAAATTCAATTTTGGACAACAACCAAGACTGGAAAATTTCATCCTGATAAGCTTTTCTGACTGAAGACAGAGGGTTAGAAGGGAAACAGTTATACAGCCTTAACTATAGGAGGTTCCTTCCGTTCCTGCTATAATGTAAAATATTCCAAGATGTGCCAAATTTTCACGGTAGTCTGCATCAGGCAGCGACGGGACACTGAAGTGCTCTGTGGAGACTAATGCATAAATCCAAAATGATCTTTTGACTGCAGTGACTCTTCTCTCCTGAGATGTATTACATTTTTTAAAGTCAGTGAAAAATAAAAAATTGCAAAACACCACTTTTAATCCTTGGACTACAAAATGGTCGAAACCTCTAGAGGCCAGTCAGGGCCAGAAACAATTTTTTTTCCCCAGATTTAGGGGGGCAGGGGGAGGGCAAGGGGAAAGGGAGAGAGCAAAGAGTGGTTGGTTTCAAATAGCAACATTGTCCAAAAGGGTGAAAGGGAACAGATGGCCATGGAGAATGCAGCCTCAAAGCTCTAAAGAAAAGAGCTATTTTGACAGATCTTGCTGTTTCCTATTCAAGCATGAACACTCTGGCATGGAGAGTTAAGATGATACAAGGAACAACCTCTGTTCCCAGCAACTGACTATGGGCAACTGGCCTCTGAAGCTCTCTGAGAAAAACAACATGAGACAGACAGACAAACAGATATGGCAGCAAGCCCAGATCCCAGCCACCAGGAAAGGGAAAAAAAACAAAAACCAAGAACCAAAAAAACCCCGCAAACATCAGAAAGGCTAGAAACAGCTGCCTTTTCCTGGCTCCAGCGCAGAGCATTAGAAAGAGCCTGTCCAGCCTTTCTCATCTTCCTTTTCAGTGAAAACTTCTTGAAGGGGTCACCCTCAAGCTGTTGGTCTTTGCCCTGAGGGGAGGTGAAAAAGAGGACAGACCAGAGCTCAAGTCTGGCTCAATGAAATATGCTTCCTTTAATCACAAAGACCTCCCTCCAGCAAACTATGAAGAACTCTAAACATAAAAATGCATCATTAATGCTGGATTTTTGCATGCAAAAAGGTTGAGAAATTTAAAGTTATGGCTCCCACAGTATGTGTAATTTGTTTGCATAGAATACAGCAGAAAGCCATTATATCTGAGGGCAGGGAAAATTGTACCTGCTGTGGGAAACACTGCTAATGTGTGTCCTGACTTTTCTATCAGTCTTACCAAGAGTGCATCAACAGCTGTTTCATTCACCAACACTGGATATATGCTATCAGATAGAGATTTCAGTTTTGAAGGACAGCTTCACATCCACACCCAAAATTTGAAGAGGAACCTGAGCCATTAACTGAAACCACACTTTGCTGTTTCCAAAGTCCATAGAATGAGAGATGAATCTCAATTTCTGAATTTCTCTCTGATTTCTGTATAATTTCCATGTTTAAGGCAGAGACTGATATACTGCCTGTTTCCCAGCCAAAGCTTGCCTATGGGCAGAAGGACTGAGCAATACCTTCCCTTTCCACGGCAGTGGGGACCAGAACAATGCCAGTTTCACACAAGAGTTGCAGGGAGGAAAAGAGGGGGTACATGGTATAAACATTAACTATCTTCACAATCCTTCCCTGAGGCAGGGAAGTGGCTATCATCTCAATTTTAATATCCTCCTTTTTAAAAATCATTGGAGGAAAAAGATAATAAAGAACTATGGGTGCCCACATGCCAGAACTCCAAATGAAGAAATGCAAACGCTACATACTGATCCTATCTGCACCTTTGTTCCCTCATCTGTGAAATACCATTTGTTTACTTTAGCCAATAAGTAGTAAAAGTGTAGAAAAACAGACACCAGGAACAAACCACCTCGATATCCTTAGGAATCCAAATTATTATCAAAACCATAGTTTTCTACAATATGTAAATAATTTGTGGGGGTTTGTTGGTTTCACAAAGGATAGCCAATGTAGTCATTACTAGTTGCAATTGTTAATTAGTAATGAAGTAGATAGGATCTGACTAGTGGAAGTAGTCAAACAATGAATAAAATACCTTATTTTAGGCTAAATCAGATAAATTCTGTTTCTTTTCTTCTTAACCACAAGCTTCCTAAGACTGAGTAACTGCTCCAGGCTATACTTATTAAGGGAAACTCGGATTATTGGCTAAGTATTCGTAAGTATTGAACTTGTGGATTCAACATTTTTCCCCATGTTTCCTTGAGTAAAGTCAGCCTAGTACCCCATAGTTTTCATTCTGCTTTACTTTTAATATGTGAGTACTTCTGTTCACTGCAACGGTTACCAATAGTGCTCACAAACCCATTCTGTCCTTCACGTTGCAGGACAGGTGGTCCCTCAGTATATTCCCACACATTCCAAATATTTTAAGTGTTCCACATCTGTTGTCTAAAACATTTTCAGTTCCCTGCAAGAACAGTAGGAGATGAAAACAAGAAGTTATATATAACATAGCAACTGACCTTGTATGCCACATGAGCTCTCTGTCATTTCAACAAGATTATAAATTTCAAAAAAGAGCTCAATCTTAATTCGTTATACTACACAGCTATATTGCAGAGAAGATAACTTGAGAATTAACTTATGACAGCTGTAATAGCCCAGACGATAAAACCGAATCTAGATGTGACTCTTCCCCCCAAGTATCAGCTGATCTACAGGAAATTTTTAAAAATTAGAGAATTAAGGTGATTCACACATTTTCTCACCCTACAAACTCCTCTATCTGCTTAGAAAAATTAATCAAAACATCTCCGATGCATGTACAAGCAATCTTGGTGGGATTTTTATAAGCATTCAGTGTTGGCCTACAGCAGGTATGGAAACACTAAATGCTTATTTCTTTTCCCCCACAAAAATGAATCTAATCAATAGATTTAAAAACATATGGCTGCAAGTAATTCTTCTCACTAATGAAGCAGAGTCACTGGTCAAGATTTGAGGCCAGGAAATTCAAAGCACTAATTGCATCTCAACCAGTAAGCTACTCATAGAAAGCAGAGTAGCCTGGGCTGTACTTGGGAGAGGTGGCGAGGGCTGGCATTTCTGCTCCTGCTCAAAGTGTTGCGAGATGGCAGCAGCTACCTGCAGCTGGGAGTCTGGTTTGCATCTTGGGCAGAAGCTGGCACGTCTCGCTGAACCAGCGCTGCAGCTCCACTGGGCACTGGCTTGTTACAGACTGTAAGAGGAGACTGGCCCCTGCTGCATGACCAGTGTCATTTCCAACAACATTCAGCATTCCTTCAAGTACTTTACCAGCACAACCACATGTCAGCTAGGAAAGCCAATGTCTCACCATACGAGATACTAGCAGCATAAACATCATCTCCAAAACTAGGCAATACAAAGAAGTACACACTCTTTTGTTCCTTTTGTTTTGTTTTGGTTTTTTTTTTTTTTTTCAATTAAAAAGAAACCTTCTAGTCTGAGCTACACTGAAATGTTACAGGGGATTCCCTGTGAGACAGACCCCAAGACCATGCCTCATGGTCTTGTGTGACCATGTTCAAAAAAAGCATGAGTAGAACACACAGAAAATGTCCTAGAACTTCCCATGGAGCCAGGACTGAAACTTAGGACTGAAACTACACAGCCAGTGATATGAAGCATGTGGCTGTTTTCCAGCATAACCTAATTGCCAGAACATAAAGCAACTTTAGTCATTGACCAATTAGGTAATTTCAGGCATTTCTACTTCATATATACCCTTAAGCCATCCTCTCCATAAAGCAGCACTGTGATTTCACTATCTATCTTGGAATCAATGAAGCCAACTGACTTCTGCTTCTGGAAGGCAACACCATGGGCCAGTACATTCAGCCTGATGTGACAAAAGAGACATACAATGGGACCATCTATTCCACATAGCACAAACAAGAAACTGCTGTTTTCCATCTCTTCTGGAGCTGCCTATCCTACCTTAGGCATATACTCCATTATTTGATTATATTACACTTTAAAACAATTCAAATTTCTTCACACTTGGGCTAGGAGAATGTAAAACAAATAACTTGAGCACTGTGATGGAATACAATCCCTGGGGAACGCCACATGTATTTCTCAAGCAGAACTCGTACCATGGAGCCCTTGACTTTGAAAAACAAATGAACAAGAACAGTAATTAAAACGCAAATGAATGGGAACAGTAATTAAGAAGTAGAATAATTATGAGATCAACTTTGTTACCAAGTAACAGTATGACTAAAGATAATATATTTGGCATAAGAAAGGACTAAATATGGACTAAGTAGTGTGTTAGTGAATGTGGTTAAACAACTTGACGTTCTTGTGAAGCCAACTTTGAATTTTGCCCTTACATAAGCTCTCATAAAAGCTCTGCACTGGTAGAAAGTTTCTGTAACTCATAGAAGGCTACCTAGGTGGCCTAGGTGAGTTGAATGTGAAATTCAGAGCTAACCCACAATAGCACAGAGTCATCTCACAGAGCCTTACATCCAAACTCATGCATGAAGTAAAGTGTCAACAAAAAGCTGGAGGCCCAAATAATGTGGAAAGATTAATTCCCTCCGTAAAACAGCATTTTCTTCCACGGGGAAATGGAAAGATCTATTTAGTATCTGCAATTTTCAAGACAGGCGGAAAGGACAAAAGCATATGTAGAATTGCTGTTTGAGGATGCTGCATGAAGAAATACAACTAGCTTGCCATCAAGGCACAGGAGGCCTGGAAAGCACATAGTGACAGTGACGTTGGATTTTCTCAGAAGAAAGCAGGCATTCTTTTCTGAAGGGCAGTGCCCACAACCGTTTTATAGATGCTGGAGGGATGCCAGTTAATGACAGTTCAGGTAGCCTAATTTGGTATCACTCAGACATGGCATGAGAGTGCTCTACATATTCATTTGCCATATATAGTACACATTCAATAACTTTAAACTGAACAAGATTTTTCATCTAACTATCATGCTATAATCATGATAAAAAGAAAACTGTTTAGAAAGTAGTAGTTAGCAAAGTGCCTCCTGGATACTGACGATCATCACAACACTCTATAACTGCCACTACTGTCAAAGGGGGAGCACATGACATGAGGCATCTTGCATGTTACTATCTGCTTAGACAGGCAAAGCCTTCAGCCAGAAATAAGTAATGTCTGGATGTTTGGTACCTCCTGGAGACCAACCATTCTTCAAAGTCTTTTATGGTGGTTCTAACGAATGTGCCTTAGTTCTCCCAGCAAAGTAATTACTGGAAGAGATTCATGATTGCTCAAACTAGAGAAAAGACTGTTCTTTCCCTAACTTCTAACTATTTTTTTTTTCAGTAAGGAAAACTAATCCTCAAAACAATTTGTAAAAAATCCTGAATGAAAATGAATCATATGAAATTAAATAACTGGTTCTGTAAATGAGTAATAGGATTTCCATAATTTATTTTGGAGCAATGTGCAGGTATAAATGTTGATCTTGCTAGTATCACCTTAGGTAAAATAAAGTTTATAGTATGTGGTCAGTTCAAAAATGAGGCCTTGTAACTATATCACCATGCACTTCTGAAGTCAGTCAACAATATCAAGCTACATTGGAAACACAGCAGAATTCGATAAGAGGTTGACCTTTAAGATATTCACCTTTCCAACTTTGTGAAACATGATTTGTTGTTAAAATGAGAGCTCATGCACCACCAAAAGCCAGGAAATGGAAGTGCTCTCCTGTACTTGCTCACTTTACAGGAGAGGGGTACGTGGATTCAAAGCTTTGCTACTAACTGCAGACTTGTATCGCAGCTTTCAAGTTTCCCCCTGTCGATAGGTACACGCACTCAGCTGCTCCAGCAGGCAGTAGGATTTGTAGGAACACCTTTGGTGGCAAATTTGGGCCTAGTTTTATATCTGTAGTTTCCAGCCATTGAACAGAAGCATATCAACAGCTTGCAGCCATGGCTAGCCTACATTTATGCCCACTGAATCAAATGAACAACTTGTATGTTCTACACTCCAACACTGACTATGCTGGCAATATTTCCTAAAAACAGCCAGTAAAAAAAAAAAAAAAAGTAACCCCCCCTGATTTTTAAAATCAGTCAACCTCCTAAAGAATAAGTGCCTTGTGAAAACCTGTACTTGCCAGTAAGTCTTCTGAGAGACACAGGCCATGCTGATACCTGCCAAGCAGATTTCCTGCTAAACCTTGCAGCTTTCCTGCCCACTCTGTGGCAGCCTGCCCAAATGACAGCTTTGGACCAAGGATCTAGGACTTCCAAGGAAACAGCTTAGGCAGTGTAAGAATAGGGGAGGGCAGCCACATTCACACCTTTTTCAAAAAATGTGTTGCAACTCAGAATAGACACTAAAATACTTGTCTTTCCATTCCAATTAAAAGTATTTTCTGAAAACTCAGGAATTATTGCACAACAAGAAATATCATTTACCAGCCACTCCTATTACAAAGAACAACAGTCTTAATCCTTTACTGGAAAGCAGATCAACTGCCTCTCAATTGCCCTTCCCTTTTCCCTCCCTTCACCCCACTACAAAATTTTCACTCTTACCTGGAGTGGTACTGTAATCTAGGTCATCTGGCCAGTCTCCTACTCTAACATCAGATCATTGTTGGCTAGGACAGTGCACAAAGACTGTTCATACTATAACCAAATGGCTTTCAAGAAGGAAGAAGCAATCTGCAAGACTAATTTACATTATCAAGGGTCTGACAGAAATTGTGGAACAGGGCTATCACATCTTTGAGAAATTATCAACCCTTACCTTTATTTATATGCAGATATAACATACCTTTAGAGTACCTTAGGAAGAACTGGTAATTACTACTGATGAACTGGTACCTACTTCCATGATACTTGACCCTAAAAGCGGACATATTTTGTACATGACATATGGGGACAGCTATGGCTCAAACACATTTGTTGCCATTCAGTAGTTACAGTGGCAGAAATAGCATAAAGCTTGGGAAGAGGTGTCCAAATTCATAGGGATACTAATAAACTTTACCACTTTTCCGGGTATGTCCCTAGTCAATGTTAATATAATCCTTCTTTCAAAGGCAAGCACTGCCAAAGAAAAACAAATTACTTGGCTGGGCTTGCACGATCAGGTTTTTGAACTTAGCCAAGACATGTTATATCCTATCTCTTGTAAGAAGTGCCACAGGAATTTCAATGAGTTCAAATGGTAAAAATAACAGACTTGCGCTTCATGTGAAAGACACTGTTTAAGCAAAAAGAGTGCCTCTTTATGTCACTCCCAGTGACTGTCTCAATGCTAATCTAGCAGAAAATAAGGTGCTTACTGAACAACCAGTATCATTATTCTGTGCCAAACAAAAGCTTATCGTGATCATTACAACCCAATCCTACTTTATTTACAAGACACTGCACGATAAGGGCCAGAGGCAGCACAGTCATTTGTCAGTTAACACTCACAGCTGACTACAGCAAGAACACATCCATGAAAAATGGAAATTAGTCATTCTTCATTGGCTTCTCTAGACCTTCTCTTCAGATGCAACGACTTATTTAGCAATTACCATTGCAACTTTGGTGAAATTACAGAAGGTACAGAAACAGTTTTCAAACACCAGTAACATTTAATAGTATTAATAGGCTCTGGGGTTAAACCTGCAATAATACAACTTATTTTGCTTTGAGTTGATAAGTGGCAGTCTCTTCACAGAATGGAGACTGGAATTGAAAGCCATGGTCAGCGGCAGGAGGCTGCCATTAGTGCAACATACCCCAGGTTTAGTCTTCCCCTTAATAAGCAACATGCAGCAGTAGTGCTGAGTTTGGCTAACACAGCTGTATGGTGCCTTGTCAGTTCAAGCAGAGACAGAAGAGTAAATAAGGCACTGTAAAGCAATTTTCCAGACCATAAGTGTCTTGTCATATCCAAAGCAAAATGCATGTAGTGTATGAATCAATTTGGAATATAACGTTGAAAACTAAGGTATGTATTGGCTGCAGAAGAGCTCAATTGTTCTCATTCTAGCCATTATACTGTCTGAACTTTTCTTCCCTAGAGAAAAACATCCATGGAAAAGAGAAAGAAAACGAACAGGCAGAGTGTTTCTAGCGCTACCCTCGAGCTCTCGGGCAATCTTTTCCTCGCCTACAACTTCAAGCTCTTCAGGAACAGGCAAGGAGAAATGAACTCATGTTCACCTACTGCACAGAACTCTGCAGTGAAATCTGTATGTAGAAACTTACTCATTCTCTTGTAAAACTGAGTGCTTTCTGGGCCAAACACAGCAACATATCAAACTCAGAACACATCAAAGAGTCAGTGTTAATATTTATATCAGTGTTGATAATGACTTCAGAATGGAAGAATTCAGCTCCTTTCCATCCTAAATTTGGTGTTGGCTTCAAAACCAAATACATAAATGAGATACATCAATGGAAAATATCAAGTATTGTTTGCTCCCACAACATAGCACGGGTATTTCCATCAGAGTTCTTGAATCTCAGTAATTATTTTCTAAAAATAAACTATGTTTCTCTGTAAATGTGTTAATGTTTTACTGCTTTAAACATCAAGTTTTTTTCAAATCAATGTCTTTCACAGCTCCATCTTTAATCTCATCTGTAAGCAGATAAATATTTCAGATTTTATGTATTCTGACTCAAACTTTATTTGAGAAAAAGAATGATGAACATAAATCAAAACTGACCATATCTCCTGGAACAGTCCATGCACAAAGTTCTTCACACTCCCTATAGCACACAATTCACTTTTTTAATTGCTGTACTTGAGGCTGTAACTCAATACCTGCTTAGCAGCTCTACAGCTGTACTGTTTAGCAGCTTGGGGTAAGAAGTGAATCAAACTGTATTCAACAACTCATATCTACAAGGCAGAAAAAACCAGAATAATGCAGTGAACTCTGTCCCAAGGGTGACTTATTACACTGAGTACCTATCCTAAAAATCAGCAAAAACTTTGTTATAGCAGGACGTTTACAATAATACAGAGTGATTATTAGACATCTGCTACAACAGTCAGAAGCTTGGAGGGTTTGGGGGCTGGATTAGGTTTGGTTTGGTATTTCTGGGGGGCATTTTCTAGGGTTTTTTTTGGGAGGGGGTTGTGGGGGTTTTGGGGGTTTGTTTTGGTTTGTTTTTTTTTTGTTTGGTTGGTTTTTTTTGTTTGGGTTTGTTGGGGTTTTTTGTGAGTTGGTATTGTTGTTGGTTTGGTTTGGTTTTTTGGTTTTTATTAAGTGTGTAACTACAAGGCAGGCACTTGCCCTGCATTGCTGCTGTTTCTGGATTTCTCTTTAAAAGTTACAGATGCGAAAAAATCCTGGAAAACCTAAACCAAAGTTCTTTTGAAAAGTAGTTTCATCCAAATAGCATCATACCAAATAAAGCCATAAAATCAGAGACTGGTCTAAGTACACTGTAATGAGCCCTCAGATTACTGAGTTTGTAATGAATTCTAACACACAAATAAATTCTGTGTACCTTTCGGGTTTTCTGGCAACCACATTGCACAGTCTTGGCTATTACCCATATGGGAGTTTTGCCACATTAATGGAATTAACATGCTGCTTTTCTTTTGCTAGCATGAGTTCTTAAATTATTTGAAAGGTTCCTGTATCTCAGTTCTGCTTTCCATGTTAAAGCTGGCATGTCTAGCAGCAGTGACTCACTGTGGAGGACATGCACCATTTCAGCACTGGCTCAGAAGAATGCATTGCTTGGGATGCACAAGTTCTCCATTTGTGCAACCACAAAAATAAGTAACACTGAAATAAATGTTCACCAACTCAGCTATAACTATTTCCCTTTCATACTGGACACTGCTGGACAACAGACAGAATGTTAATGACTTGACTATTCATTCTTTTTTATATGCCCCTTTTAATTGATTAAAATGACATCAAACATATGTGTGTGGGACTCGTAAAGTCCTGCCTGTTTCAGTATAGTAAGGAAATCTATTGCACGTGTTAACTTTTCCAGCAGAACATTACATCTCACTCTCTCTGCAAGATAAAGATCTATGTTTCTTTCAAAAATTATTGTTTCAATTCTTCTTACGTAGCTGATTCTCAGAGGTACAGAAACTGCAGTCTCAAGGGATCTGAAGCGTGACTGAATTTTCTGACATTTGTAGCAGTATCTTTACCTTTTGGTTTTTTCCCCTCTTCTTCATTTCTCCCATTCCCATCTAGGACAAGCCTACTTTTTATTAGCTTCAGTGAGATTCCACAACAAAGTAACACTTCTCAGCATCTACTCGTGCCCTCTGCTTTGTCCAATATAACTTCTGATAAACTGTCTTCAGCAGAACCAAACAACACAAGTTCTCTATGACATGGAAAGTAACAACGTGGTGAATGCTCCCCTTAAAAGATTTGATCAGTGATGCAGTTCCCGAGTACAAAACTGCTTCACATATCTGGGGGGGAAGAGGGGGAGGGCGGGGTGCAAAGGGAGATAAATTGTCTGAGATCAGCACCAAACCTTGCCTCATCTCCCAAGGGTGATGAATCATGCACCCTGCTCAGAATAAACACGTCCTCATCGAAGGGGACTGTTGCGTGGATTAAATAGAAAACACCCTAATGGGAGGGTTTTGTTTGCCTGTAGATGCCACTCCAATGCATAAAGAGAAAAAGAAATCAGGTTGCTGTCCTGTGATTAAGTTCTTGTCCCAAGTATATCTCAGGCCCTCTCACTAAAAGCAGGCTCATTTCCCCCCCTTTGTAATTTTAATGTATCCAGATTACCATTTAACTTTGCACTGTGAACATCTCATTGCTCTCCAAGGTATAGCTAATAGCCGGTTACTACCTGGGAATGAGTACTTAGCACAACAATCCTCTTACTTTACTTTTGGATGGCTTAAGGAAGAAGATATGCCAGTGGAAAGGGAAGGGAGGAGAGAGAACAAAAATTAGAGAGGGGAGCCAAGACTGAAATGGGGTCAGTGGCAGGAAACGGAGAGGGGTGGGGATGACTGAGCCTGTGACTGCAGGGAATGGTTAACTGTCTGGAGCTGGCAAAGCATCATGAGAAGGAGACAGGGCAGCATACAGCAGGGAACATACAGCACTCCAGGTCACGTGAGAAAGCCACAGGAAAGACTTTATAGGAGTATTAAAGCAGTGTATTTTAAATATGAGAAAACTGGACTCAGAACAACAATATAGCAAAAAATGAATCAAGTACTTATCCACAAGGAATCATACCTCTTAGCTCTCATCTGCTCAAAGTCCAGAGGTCTCTCAGGTGAGACTGCATACATAGACAGCTCTAAGCAACTCTAATCGTTTCCTTATGCTAGCATGTCAGCTGAAAAGCACAATTGGTAAAGACTCCACAAGACTCTCTTTCAAGGCTCCTTGAAACTTCACAGAGCAAAGATGTCTTTATGTACAGCACCTGTACTCCATGAACCACACTAATTTTTAAAAAGTTTCTGATAGCTTTTTATTACATTGTGTTGATCACATTCTGTAAAATCCACTGTGGAGGTTTTTGTAGTCTTCCTTTATCAGCTCTGAATTCTTCAGGAGGATATTTTCATGCTTTAACAGGGCTGTGGAGATCAACTGGAAACTCAAGTATACTGTCACTAAATACCACTTCATATTCTCAGAAATACCTCTTCATACTCACAGGAGATCCTCAAGTTTCAAGACTTTTCTCCAATTCACCTTAAAAGCAAACAATAACCTGTCTTCTCAGATAAAGTGCAACAGACTTGCTGGGTCTTTATACTGAAAGAAAGATAGTATAGCCATAGCAACTTGAAATCCCTGTTAGCTGAGCTCTGTAACCCCAGCTATTAATGAATTTTAAATAACTGTGGTTTATTGCCCTTTTTTTCCACTTCTCTTTACTTCTGTTAGAGAGGTATGTGCTTCATGTTCACAAGCAGTTTAATTAATTCACAGTTTAATTAATTTCAGAAGTAGTGAAATAACTAATCCTTGCCATGGCAGCAACACATAATGAAGCTACTGTCTTTCCATCACCTGAAAAAAAGTGCATTTGGTGTTCTGCTCAGGCAAGCAAAAAGGTTAAGTGATATATTCCATAATACAATATTATATTCCATAAGACAATACCTGTTGCAAGAAGTTATGCAACAGCATTTGAGCAGAGGAAAGGGACATATTTACAGATATCATGGTGAAATTAGACCACAAGTTACAATCCCATTATCGTGGCATCTTCCTTATGAGCCCAGGGAAGATGAAAACATAAATGTTTGATGAACTCAGAAAAACGTTATTTGTTTTAGAGACACCACCTCTCCTCCAGATCACATATTCAACTGTTGCACATTATCTACCAAAACCGAAGACATACATTTATGCTTAATGCTGCATGCTACCTTCATGTATCCATCAGTGTTCTGTACCTGTCTGAACCTAATGACGGACACTCATTTTTACGAGCCAGCAGGAAGACACCCTTTCTCCAAAGACCATCCATTTCTTCCTTTACAACAAAGTTTAACCTGTATTTTTCCGTAAAATTCCCAATATGTCAGAGACCAAACTGCTGTATTACTGCGGAGTGTCTACCAGTTGCCAAAGCTATGCATTAGCCACTAAAATCAACAAAACATTGGTCTGAAGACAATTGAACACTTGCTCTATCTCATATATTTGAAAGTCAAAAAAAACGTGGTTCATTTTCATATGGATAGTGCTAGGAAATGGGTTTGCATACTGATCCCTCAGCTGTCCAGCTTATAAATGCCAAGGAGTCTCTAAAAGCCCAGTTGCCTTGCCTGGAATCATCTGATTTACTGTTTCTTCGTCTCTGTTTTTTGAGAAATCAGTCTCGAACTTCGCTCAAAATTGTTCGGAGCCAGACTCAGTGAAATACCTCTTGTAATATAAAATACTTCTTCTGTGGAGAAAACCATGAAGTAGCGTATAGCTGAAATCTGAGTCTGTCAGTTTTGCATAATTGTTTCTTAGCGTACTTTGATGTCTTTCCCAGGCTGTGCTGTGTTAAACAGATAACTTGTGTAAGCTAAGGAAAGAGAGGCCAGGTCTCAAGGTTGAGCAGAAGGTTGACACTCGGACCATTACACCATCCAGGGATGCTGGGGTGAAACATGAGGCTGAATGATGTTAAGCAGCTGAGAACTGCAACAGCCAAACAGACAAGTGAAAAGATGGAGTTTTTTTCCCTTGGCTGAAGTAATACTGTACACAAAAGACACAAAGCCTTAGCAGGCCTGGACTACCAAAGCCATTTCCTAAGATAAGCCTGCACTGAATTTGAACAGGACCTCACAGAGAGCCCTGTGAATCAACTGGAGCAAGAGGCTGTCCAGGCTAAGTAAGGGGACAAAGAGCAGGAAAAACTTCATGACCAGCATGAATCTACTTTCCTAGTCCGAGAATCCAGGCATAGACAGGAGAGAATGACTGGAGCACAAACTTTCTGCTGCACAGAAGGCAGCTAAAAATTTCGTATTTCCTGTAGGCAGGAAAGTTCTCCAGACTGAAGAGTGTGGCTCAAAGAGTGGGATTTCAAAGGATCAGGCAGAAGACACGGTAAAAATGATATCTCAAACTAGAAGAACCACTGCTCCAAACTCCTGCTCCTTCAAATTTCCTCACACTGTTTGTTCCCTTTCCAACTCATTATGGCAGGATAATGGAGAAGAAAAAGGTCTCAAGTTGCCCCTCTGCTTGCAGATTCTGTGATGGGAAAGTCTGTTGCTTCGCCAGGGTGGCTGTTCTCACAGAGCTCTTGTGACATGCTCAGTCAGCAACCACGGCCAAGCACAGCAATAGGCAGAGCTTGTGTTCGGCACAGGGGAGCTAAAGACAGTTGCCCCCCTCCTTTCCTTGCTTTCTGAGTTCAGTCTTTCTGATGACCGATGTTGACCAGATGGGTCCTGGATTTTAAAAGCTATGTGAAAAGAAGAAGGGATGTCTCCTGATGTGCTTGCACTAAACAGAAAACCCACCTCAGGCTGTAACATGCCAAGAGTTGTCCATTCGAAAATCAAAACAAAAAACCCGGTTGCTTTAAATCAGTGGAAGCTGCAGAGTAGTTCACACTGAACTGTGCACGCACACAAACACACAACAGGCCTCACAGTGCAAATGAAGGGGCTTATTAGAGATGAAAGAAGGCCTCACATCATCCCTTGTAAGGGACCATTGTCTCCCTTTCTGCTACAGTGGTCTGTGAAGCTGTGGGAAACAAATGACCTCCGAGCCACAGCGCTGTGTGCAACTGCAAAAGAAAAGGAAGCGGGAGAGGGAGGGGGGTTCCATGGGAGGGCCAGCATCCTCACTCTCCACTCTTCCAACAACATCCCCACCATGCCATCCCAGTGCACAGCATGGAGGTGTTTTGCATGCCTCCACGCAGCTCCTGCTGCAGCCCAGTCAGCAACAAAACTGGAATCTCAGCAGAGAGAAAAGACACCCTTCCCCACCAGCACAAGAGGTTTTTCCACCTGGCTGCCTGGCTGGTTACTCAAGCTTAATGGTTGAAGGCATGCTTCAGACCTTCTGCTTTTCATTTGTACTTTTTCATACCATTAATAAGGAACAAAAAACCCCTTCTTCACTTGGGAAAAGGGTAGGCAGGAACAAACAAAAGAGAAACAAACAAGTAAATGAAGCACTGGGAAAAAGGGACAGAGAAGATTGGTGTAGAAGACAAGTATCTATAGCCAATGCTTCTCCCGTGTCCTTTACTGAGTTACTGGTTATGAGAAGTACTGGGAGATGCAAAGGTGAGTTATACAGTATGCAAGCACATGCACTCCCTATATTACTCTGAATACAAACCACCCTCATTTATTCTTTCTGGTCTCTTCTTTTTTTGCTTGCTTCTCATAACCTTCCTTCCAGTCATTTGATAAATCTTTAATCTTTTATACCTAAAAAGAACACCATCCTCTATTATATTAAACTCTGGTCTAAAGAATAAGACTAGTATTTTTGATCAGGCTAAATTCTACCAAGATGTGAAGTCCAGCACCTTTGGGAAGTCCATTGGTTCAGGAATCCAAATTTCTCCTAACTCAGTTTTCCACTTAGCATCTGATTCAAGATTTCTGCCTTGAAATTTGGATATCAGTCAGCACTATGTGAGTAATCACCTCTCTACAGTGACAAAAGTCAGACTGGGCTACCAGAGCTAAAGAAGATGCTCCTGGCTGCACTGGGGAGGAAACTATCTCTTGGACAAAGACAGAATAGCATGGATAAAATGATGTTCAGAACTACAGACAACATTCAACTTAGCTTTCACTGCATTTCTTCAGAACCTCTAACCACAACACCAGAAAGTTCATGCAGTAGATCACCTTTGAAATAACCACCTTCTTTACAAGCTGAAAAAGAAAATAGTATTATCACTAAGCTTATTTCTGTATTTAAAGATTTAGGAGATGCTCAGATACTTGGGTAGTACATGGAGAAAATTGCATATGCAAGGGGTTTTTTTCATAGACAACTCTAAAACACATGATATTTGTAATTAAAAAGTATATAAGTGCTTTACTAACAGCAACACTAACTGTAACATACATAATAAAAATATTAATATACTTTTCCATGAAAACTTCTCTTTGGCTATTTTGTTTAATACAGCTCAAGCTGAAGACAGGCTTTTAAGTCCAGCACTACACTGTCTGACTTGCAAAGGCATTCAGGAAATACCCAGGGCTAAACAAAACTGTTCTTAATTATTTTAAATTCATAAAACCAGCTCTGTATAAGGTTCTGAATCCTTTTTTAGTTAACAGAAATCCCCCTACAGCTGGAACCCGGACTACAGCTCTAGCCACCTCTCTTTCCAATGTCAACAAAATTTTCCGCTTCTGTCACAAGATTTTGACAGTTCTTACAACATCAATGAATCAAGTCTTGTGGTCTCTCTAAAAAAGCTGCATTATCCGCAGTGCACATAAAAGGGGAATCAGCTTTGGGGTAGTTACAACCCACAGGTTACACTGCAGAGGGAAAAACAGAGATGGGAGAGAAGCACTGCCCTTATAGCTGGTCAACAGCTAAACACATTCAAACCAACAAAACTTGGATTAAAAGTAGTAAAATGTATCCAGGACAGAGAGTCATGTAGCAAGGAAAGTGAAAAGGTGGAAGAGCCCTCAACAGCCCTAGTTCACAATCCATCAGGGGAGATCAGAGTCCACAAAGCAGCACAGATTTGTAGTGACATTTGTTATTCCCCAGAACAGGATTATGCACTGTCCAATGTAATCGTGAAAAAAACCTCCACTTTAAAACTTTGCTTAAGTCCTTCAGGAAGTTGATGGCAAAGCCATGTACAGGAGCCAGGTCTCCAGATGCCTAGTCCTGTAACTTCAGAATACTTCTGAAAAGACTTGTGTGCATTTGAAAGCAACGTCTATATACAACAAATGACTAAGTGTCACATGGACTGTATTGAGAGCTTAGGAAGCTAACCACAGTACAGAGGTATGAGTTTGCATCTGAAAAACGGGAAGTTAAACCTCTGTAATAAAACTGGGCTTTACATACTGCTTTTCATGTTCCCTGTTCTTGGCAAACAACAATTACACAAGTGGTTTTCACTATCCATTCAGAGTGAGAGGAAAAAAAATAACGTGAACAGAAAATAGTGAACTAGTAAGCAGGATTATACACAGCCTTCAGTAGTCTCAGATACGGAATTGTCTAATGTTTTATATTTATCTTGCTGATGGTCACTTCAACAAGCACCTACATATAACAAAATTAATTAAAATGATTGCACAATCGATGGAATAATATTTGCAAAGCACAGTAGCTATACAGTGACATGGGAAAGACAGTCCATAACCTTCAGATTAACTAGTGCCAAAGAACACTGAAACAGATTAAGTATAAACATTGAAACCCAGGAGACCACATCCCTGACTACAGTTACACACTACTTATGTACTCTGCAGGTAGAAAAGCATGATCATAAAAATCAGCAAAACTAGAATAAGCAGAATCATTTAAGTGAAGTAAGGCCAGCACAAGGTCCCCAATAATGTCTTCCTCTTTTCCCAGCCCAACGCAAAATCACTACAAAACGGAAAACAGGCAGCGTTGACTGTTCCTCTAAGGTTTTTCTTTTTAGTTGTATTTTCAAGTCCCCTGAAACAAACTAAGACTCTTTTGTTCTGCTCTAAGACTGATTGATCAGCTTGCATTAAAAATAATCAGGGCACTGTGAAGGTGAGCTAAATACATACACTTTATATTCAGCATTTAACATACATCCCAATTATTTTCCCAAAGAAAATATTCCCAGATAGCTAGTGAGTTGTTTAGAACTCTGTCCTACAGCAGAAGTACCAATCTGGCTCTCATTTTTGTGTTTCAGAAAACAGCTGTTTGTGTTTACAGTTACCAGCAAACAATTCAGCTTTTTAATCAAACAAGAGCTGCTTGGGTGCCTTTGCCCATGGCTATGGGAATCAAATCACTCTGGAAAACAGATCTTTTACAACATTACTAAGAGGCCCTCAGCGGATGCAGGGGATTTGAGAGGCATGCTTTTTGAGGAAACCAGATTTATAGTTTGCAGCATTCTCCATCCTGGGTCAATATACTGAGCTCAGTAACAAATTTCAAACTCTCAAAGTGGCCTGGGGGTCAGTTTTCTTTCTTCTTCTCTCTCCAAATTATGTTCTTTCTGTCTCACGTGCCTACATCCTCTAGCTTTTTTTCCCCACTGCATATGCAGAAATATAACAAAATATTAGTTCAGATCTACTATAAAACAAAGTTGGGGAATCCAGAGAGGATGATGTTCTTTTCCTAGCAATAGGCTACATTTTTCCAGAATGAACATACAGGACCATTTTTGCTATCTGAACACTTGTATGATGGCACTTGCTTAGAGGTTGACGAGAACGTGAGCTCCTCTCCATATTTCACTTCAGCTTCGAAGCAACCTTTCCCTACTGTTGGCCTGCTTGGAGCTGCTCCTCACAACTAGAAGGCATGTACATATGCAATACATGCAACTGTTAGTTCGTCACAAAACAAGACCAGTTGCTCATTTCTCTAGAAGTGAGTTAAACACAAATATATCAATGGTGTGCCCCATAAGGAGTCAAAATGAAATGTATACTGGCCAAGATTTCTGTTTCTTGCACGGCTATGTACATCAGCCACCAAAGGAGAAGCAGGTGAGTTTAAATGCTGCAGCTCTAGACTTGGAAAGGCAAAAAACTGTTATCTCAGTGAGAAGCAACTAACTAGTTTTCCTCCTCCTGATCATTGCCTAGCAGCATACTCACCTGTTGTATTTTGAAACACAAACCTCTGAGCCAGTTCAGCTTCTTTCCTTTACAGAAAGAAACACTTATGATACACTGTGCAATCTTTGCCATTCCTGTCCACAAAGCTTCCCTAAGAAATGGCTACGTGATCTATGAAAACAGAATTCTGCCAAGAAGTCTTTTCTCTTCTAGGAAGAAAACAGAGCTTAAAAGAGCTAATACACTAGAAAAACCCACTAGAAGTGACACAGCAGCAGGCACGGGAGGCTTTTACCTGACTTGAAAGGAGCATAGCCTTTTCTCTGTAGCCATGTAACATGAGGCAGTTTAGTTAATGAAGTCTTCCTCATTCCACCAGGAATTCCAGGGCAAAGTTGAAGACTTACGCATTTGGAAAAATTTTAGATAGTTTCACAGGTGCTTTGCTAAACAAAAAACTAGTGAAGGCCACAAAGGGAATGTAAACAAACTTACACTGGTCTACAGACTGATGGAGGACATCAATGCAACAAACAAAAAAAAAATCGTATGACCATGAGCAGCTGGGTGCCAAACAAAGATTCACTATGATCGTCCCACTAACAGGAATAGAGATTCTCCATGTTCTGTCGTTGTGAGTGGTGCTGCAGATATAAAGAACCACTAAAACTTTGTTCTCCCACAAGATTACTTCAAGTAGATCACTGCTAAAAGACTCAGCAAGTGGCAACCTGAAGACATTCTGTTTTCATTTTATATGGTATCTGCTTCCTCTGGGATTCCCTAGCCAAGGTACTGCATAATCCTTTTCAATAAAGCAACACTGTTTAGGCAATTCCCAAGACAGCAGCTAAAGGAAAAAATAATAACCCTCAGCAAAAAACACACAAACAACTATCTACAATATAAAAGAAAATCTACTTAGATACAAACTAAACAGGAAACTGAAGTGTCTTGAGTTTAAATGAGGGGAAGTTGCAAATGAGTTCTGGCTCTCTAGAGAATAAAAGCATTTCAGCCTTATGGCCACTATCAGCAAAGATCTTTTTTATTCTATCTCCTCAAAACCTGAAGACCATGATCCCTATCGAGTGAGGATGAGGGAAGATTTGTTCCCTCTTCATTAACTTCTTGGGTCTTTTGCCTCGAACACAAGTTCAAAATTGCACACAGCACATTTATACAACAACCAGACTCTGGGTTTCATAATCTAGGTTATCCTTTCCAGGCAAATGCAGTTTACATGGAGGACTGCCAAAAGTTAAGTGTGTAAGCCTATACAGACAAACCACACTATTTGTATTGGATTGATTAAAAACCCAGCAAATGAAAACAATAAAGAAAAGAATCTAATAACAGAGCATTCTTTATATATTTGTAATTTTGGTTTCTAAATAGACACATTTTCAGGAGTTGAATATGTAATTATTTTCAAAACTTACAAAGGAGCAGCAATGTATAAGACATTTGGATGAAACATTCCAGCTGAACTTTATGTGCAACTTATATCTCATTTTAAATACCTGCCTTCATGAATTTTTCAAAATTTTCTTACAAGTAAACATCACATTGATACTGATGTCTACATTTTGTGTAACCCAACTCATAAAGGTCCAATATGCAACTTAAATAATTAAAATAACCCCACTTCTGCTGAGGTGAATGTTGCAATTGTTACTGATATAGAATAAGGAACGCATGACAATGCCTCCTGATCAAGTCCCAGTACATTCAACACTGAACTTTACTGTCCAAATTGCCTTTACCAACAAAACAGGAAGAAATTCAAGCAACAAGAAGTAAACTTGATCATGCTGTATTTATAAAAGACATTAACCAAAAGAAAACTAATAAAACAACACAGAAACAAATAGTTTCCCATTTGAATGTCAGTTATCCTTTCAAAATTACAAGGATGTAAATCCGAGAATTTTGTTCAGTGTCATTAAACTAACATCTACAAACAAGAAACACAAACACAGCATACCTGAGATAATCATAAAGTTAGCCCTCCCCTGAATGTTATTGCAAGGATATGCTCAAAATTAAAGCACAGAATATGAAGTACAGGTCTTCGGAAGATTTGCAGATATTTTAATGACTAGTTTCTACCTCGTGACATAAAGGCCTAATACCTGCACTGTGCAAGTGTTTTTTTCCACTGAGCAGCTGAGAAAACTGAGACTCATGATCACAGTTCCCAACTAGTACTCTCCTTGTTTTAATGGAAACATATGCGAATTCACTCAGTCCTTCATCTCATCAAGTGCTTGTGGCTGACAGCTAGAGATGTACCTGATTTTATGCTTCCTGGTCCTCTTCATATTTCACTTGAAACCCTGCAGCTCTCCCACTGGAGCCATACTAACTTCGTGAGCAGCTCCCTATTTCTCCTGGGGACATTCAGGTGATGGTTAGGACAGAGTTCTCTGAGGTGAAAGAGAACCCCACAGCAAATAACATACCCAAATGTGTATTTGAAAAGAGCATTTAGTAAAGAACCAACAGCCACATCTGGCAGACAAAAATCAGTTCTGCATTATCAGTGGTAATCACTGACTTAGCACTGATTGGAAATGAGTAGATTTCTTCTCCCCCATCATTCTGACAAAAAAGCTTGTCATGCACATGAAACCCTTCAAGGGTATAACCCTCTCCTTCTTCTTCCACACTGCACTTCATCTACAGGATAGAGAACCAGATTTTACATGCTGTACTCACAGGTAATCTCTCTGAATGAGTCAAGCAACCTCTGATCTCTATTTGGGTAAGCTGAAATTGAAGCACCTTAAAACCAATGCAAGCTCATAAAACTTCCGTAATTATTCAAGTCCTGATTATTCATAATAAGCTAAAACCACTGGTCAGAGAGCGAATAAGGAGCAGGTAGAATGAACAATGAATGGGTGGACTCTTGGCTCCCAGACATAAAGTTCATTAAGCTGTGGTCTGAAGTAATGAAGAAATGGTAATTCATAGCTAAAATAAGCCAATGTTATACTGTTACATGATCATTCTCTTGCCCAAGCATAGAAGAAAGAAAAACTTCAGCTTAGTGATCTGCCTCCAACTTTCAGTGCTATCTGTGGCTACTTCTCAAGAACACTGTACAACTTGTCCTCTGCTTAGGGCTGTTCTTGAACCTGTAATTATGCAAAATAACTTGATGCTAGGTCTAGAATTACAAAGCCCACCGTCCACGTTTTCTCCAAGGCTGTCCAGAAAGAGCTCCTAACCTAGAAACCTAAACCAACATTGGCTATCATCAGACTTGAACTTTGAAAACGTAGCCTCCATAAAGTGAAGTCAGAGGCATCATCAGCACAACGTTGATGTTGGCTACATTACAAAGTTATGCCAGTGCTGGCTCCAACATGAAACTGCCCATAGTTCCTTACTCTGGTAATATCAGCATGCAATTTGTTGGACAGATTCTATAATCCACAGATGAAGGCAGTTGTAGGTTTTGACTATATCCAGCATTAAGAGCCCCTAATAGCCTAGTTCAGCACAGACATAACAAATGGAAATGGCTTTAAATTATACTTCCCTTGAGACTTAATTTCATAAGAGAACAAACTCTATACGCACAAAGAGAGATTTCCAATGTAAACACGTGGTGGAAGCTAAAAGCTTCAGTTAGATTTAGGGCAAAGCAAGAGATTAAATTTCAAAGACACCCATTTCTTTCCAGTTCACAATACATATATTCTTTTCTGCTGACTTTTCTGCCCTTTGTGCTCAGAAGACCATGTCTATTAAAGAAATCACTTTTTAACTTTTTGAGACCTTAGTGAGCTTTGTCTCATTTTTCCCCTCACACAACAACTCTGGCTGGGATAGAGAATCTACAGTTGTTATGATGGGTAAATCATAAGCAGAACCAGAATCATTACCAGCATCGGTCTGTGAGCATTTTAAATTATCCTTTACATTTTCAGAAGACGGACTCTAGAATTTTGACCAACTTATTAGCTAAATTGAAGTTCTTAAACTGTGAGGAAAAAAGGAAGAGATGTGTAATAACTCCAGTATTGAATACTCTTAGGGTTTTTTTCCTTCTCAGGATTAATGTAATATAAGCCCTGATTTTGTATTTGATAAGATGCCAAGCAGAGTCAGAAAGAAAAGTGCTTTAGAGAGAGAAATCCAATGCTAGTGCTGGAAAAACCTGTATTTATGAACACAATATTTTTTCAATCTGACTTCTTAGTCCTCTGACAAAAATACCTATGAAGACATTATATGGCAACCATTACTATTTGAAGGCTTGACCTCATCACCTCTCATAAAAACACAAGACAAGATTTACATGCAACAGAAAACTTCCAGTCATTTTGCAGTGGTGTTGGCTTATTTCAAAACTGAAGTTTAGATCCCTAAAGGTTAGTCACTTCTGTTGGGTTGTCTTTTCTTCAAAGACACTGTTTTAAAACCTCGCTAACATTCAGTGCTGAATGTTAGCACCCTGAAAGAATACATTAATTATCTATTTGAAGATGATAAGGTGTTTTTTGTGATTGGACACACTGAATCTATTACAATCATAGAGAACAAAATTTCTTTCCATCATCTGAGATCTACAGTTTCAGAAAATTGTGTTTAAATAGAAAAAAAATCCATATTTAAATACTCTCAGCAATGAACAAATTTAAGGATACAAAATTAAAGAAAAAGCAGGGAAAAAAAAGGATGAAAATGGCAAATCTGGGAAGAAGAGAGGGGTGCTTACACAAGCCAGCATTTGTATGCAAGCTTTATGCACTGTAAAGTGGCAGCAGGGCTATTATCACCAACATCTACAATCCAACAGCGCAAAAGAGTACCCTGCACGTACAAAGGATTACTTTTGTTAGTGATGAAGGTTCATAGGGGATGCAGCTTTACATCTCTTACTTGAACAGTTGTGTGCTGATATAATTCCAGCTTTGTCACTAGTCTTGATACTACACAGGCTAGTAAAAACAGACCTAATCACATCAGAATGTTCCTTTGGAAGGTTTCTTTTGATTGGCCTATCATTTAATATTATTTCTCTTTTAAAGAGAAGGCCTCATACAATAAGGGAAATGATCCACTCTCCTCATATTCTTTACGGTATACAAGTCACTCCTTCAGCAACATTTACCACAAATAATTTACCACCAATCACAGCCTTGATCTTTTACCGTGTCCTGTTTTAGGAGAACACTGTTCCTGACATTCAATCCATAAAAACAAATTTCAAAGTTATCGTGCTTTTTGAAAACCTTGGCCCAGGAAGTTTTTTTTATTATCTCAATAGAAAGTTTTATGTTTTAATGCTAGCATTGCAAACACCACAAGAGGCAAGATGTTAAGTAAATGATTTGTTCAGCTAAAGAATTGATAATGCCTGAAATTTCCAAGTTGACAACACTCACATATGCAAATTTTTCCACACATATTCTCTCAGAATTATGATTAGCGTCTCCACTTTTAAATTCTATCTCGGACAAATGCACCTGAAGGTACCGGTGCTAAGCTTTTGGCTCTAAAGACCACTCTGGGTTTTCTGTGGTTTTGTTGGGTGTTTTGTTGTTGTTGTTTTAAATCAATGAGTGGTTGACCACAGACTAGTCTGCAATTTCCCAAAGTAAAGTATTTCACTATTAGATGGAAAAACATTTGATAATCATAACAACTCCAAAGAAAAACATGAAAGGAATGACCATTCATCCAAATTGCCCCAACAGATCAATTGCAAAAGACTTACTTTGCAGACATCTGTGTGGTTATCAATTAATCTATCTACATGTATATACATATGCACAGGCACATAGATATTTATCTCTTCTATTATATACTAAACCAGCTTTGTGTTTATTTAGGAGAGACCAGTGGAATGTGAAAGTCACAGCTGGTTCAGACACTCATCTCCTGAAGAATATGTATTCTGAAAGGAAACTGCAGATTAGGATTCGATACTCCTGCCTTTTGAAGAAGCTTAGCTTGAGCAAGTATGGAAATGGGATTTAAAATGTTTTTAGATCAGCCAAAGCAGCAAAATAAAAAGGCTGAGAGTTTCCTTTAATTTTACTAAATAACTTCCCCCTTCTCTGGTTTTTTTCATTCTTCAACACCCCCGGAACAACAAAAAAAATCATTTTCAGAGAAACTATCTCTACTAAGCATTTTCTCTGACAGTATATATTAATATATCATTCTGTGCTGCATGGCTTTGTCCTCTGTGACTTCACCTCCTTGACTTCCTGAAAAGATCCCTCAGGACAAGGATGATGATTAATTTCTATATGGAATTGTTTACAGCATGATCAGGTATAAACAAAGGTGAAATAATAATAGAACTGGACAGTGCTTGCACTGCCATCTGTAACCCAGTCAAGCTAGTAACTGAACATTTTAAACTTTCCTTACAGACATGGAGGAGACCACTGCATGCATTGGGAAATAATTCAGTAATTTCAGTAATAATTATGAAGATGAGCATGGAGTGCAGTAACCAAATAGAACAGAAAGATCCATTATCCTTTAAGCTGGAACTCAGTCAAAAGGAAGTTGAAACCACCCCTTCACCATGAGATACTCAGGAGAGACAGTTGTTTCTGAGGAAGTGAAGTTACACAAGAGTTCTGACAGATAACAGGAAGCCAATAGAAAAATGAGACGCTAATTCACAGTAAGACACAAGCAACAGCCTCTGTTTGCTGACTCTCCTGCTTTCTTGCCAGATGTGGCAAGAACATGCCATTTGCAAGATAGATAACTTCTTTCTGAATGCACAAAAATCATAAAGCAAGGTCACTTTTAATCTAAATCCCATTTCCAAACATAGCAGGGCTTGGGTATGTTGGGAAAGAAGTGCTGAGAAAGAAGTACCCAGTTCCTCTTGAGTGGACAGAGGAGAACTTAATCTCTTCTCATTTGTGATCCTTCAATTCCTCCTACTGAGTAGGCTTGATCTGGATTTTATTATGAAGTACTTATTGGGAAAAAAAGAACAACCCACAATACCATAAGGCTTGATAAATAAGAAAATTGCCTCCCCAAAATCTTCATTCACAGAACATTTTAAAGGGTACAATACTGTAGCTGGTATTTAATTTTGATTCAAAAAGTAAAAACATACTCAAGGAGAAAGCTGTTCTTACACAAGTCAGAATGTATAAACATTTGTGCAGACACCACAAGGACTAAGTTGTGCTTTCTGAGTAAGCTGGATGAAGCAGCTTCCAAAATTTCCAGTCCCTTTTAGTATCCTCGATTAGGCATCATCTCATTAATCCAAAACACATGAAATTGGGTCACCCAAAGGAAAGACAAATCCAGAGGTTCTCTCCTGTGGTTTATCCTTGCCATCTTTTGATTTAGGGACTTCAGTGCTTCTTTTGAAAAAAATTCACTTCTGTAAATAGCTTTAGCAAAAGTTTTTATATGAGCCATGGATTGCCAAGTGAAATCCTGAGTACTTCTTCAGCTAGCGAAGCAGGAATCAAGACTCATTCCTGTTGCTTTCAATGGTTCCATGGTGAAAACATTCCTGTTCCTAACTTGGCATAATATGGGAGAACACACAGATTTCTATTAAACATCTCCAAATTCCATCAAATGTCTTCATCCAGAAACCAACTTAATGTTCTTCTTTCAAACAACCAGAACCGATTCCTAAATGGAGACTTCAAAGAAACAATTTGGGAATCAAAGGCCAATTTGTGAAATGTTTCACAACACATTCATCTATAGGTGTAAACCAGAGTTTACCTGTTCTGAGAGAAGTTTGAGCATTTGGGCTCTGTTCTTTGACTAGAAGGGCTTCACCTAGACCTAAAGCTCTTAACCTTAAGCTGGGAACCTATTGCCTTTTGAGTACATATTTCTCAAGTTCCCTCCACATCTTTACCAGTTTACAGCACAGTGACTCTATAGCCCACTGAGAGAACTTGGCCTATGCAGGCATTTCCACAAACCACCATTCCTGGCATCAATACATCTTCGACCTATCCTCTGCCCATAACATAGTAAAGTAACTGGATGTTACTATTCTATGTTATATTTCTATGTTGAAGACTAATCTCCTTTTCTTTGCCCTGAATATCACCTTCCAGGCTGCCAGCCCAGTCCTGGTGTTTCTAGGCTGCAAGCCAACCATACTAGGGCACTGGGGACTCACACATTGGTAAATATTTCAAAAGCCATGGCTACAACAGCTGTTTTCATGATCACTGCTTTTATTGTCAAGATATTTACAGTGAAAACCATTTCTGCAAAGAAAAAAAAATCTTAAGTCTTCTATAGGGAAACCCAGACTACGCATTCTTTGTCCTCCTGCTCCTGTAACCGAACAGGTTCTTGAGACTGATGAGGGATGCTGGGCCATGCTCATTATTCACAAAATGTCTACTGACATATTTTAATATGGTTCTACAATATGTAATGTGATAGAAAAGAATAAAATGCCACTTTATATAAGTGGCTAATCTCACCAGGATCTGCTTCTGTACTGGATCATCACCTTTCATACCAATAATCTACGTCTGCCTATACAGAAAACTATATAGAACCAGACACCAAAGGTAAATTCAGCAACAATTCTTGTTGCTGTGGAAGTCATTGATGGCCTCAGTACAATTCAGAAATCCCACTCAGTTAAAGGCAGGTGTTATTTTGGACACGTATTTAATGCCTATAGATCACAAGTGAACAACTTTTATAATGACAGTGATAGCAATAAACCATCTGAATATTCCCCTTAAAACAGGGCAGCAGTCACACCTAACCACACATCTTCCAAACCTGACCTGTGGTTTTCATCTGAGCCCTCTGCATCCAGCACAGTGGCAAACATGCAGAGCTTCCTGAGCCATCCAGTGTCTCAGTGAATGATTGTTTGTTTTGTAAACATTACTGGCCGCAGCTCAAAGGAGCTTTTCCATGCTTTTGATCTCCACTACAAACACAAATGACTGAGCAGCATGTGGCCAGGAAAAGCTGCATCCAAGTGAGAGGCTATGAAAACTTCTGCCTGTAGAGTCAGCAAAAAGGGAAGGTAAGCTCTTCCGCAACAACTATTTATACAAAAGTTCTATTTTATATATTCAGAAACTGTAATTTACACCCATCCATCCTTTCTCAGAAACCCAGAAGTTCCATGAGGGCATGTTTCAAAAGAACACATGGTTTGTGCACCTCACCAAGCTCACATGTCACTGCATGCAGAAATTAGCAGTATACACACATGCTATCAGTGAGAAGGAATAAGTTATTCCTTAGGCATAATGCCTAAAAAATGAAAGAGGAGTTTTCCATGAAAATATTCTATAAAAACTTTTAGAAAAACATATAAATATTGTCAGTGAAGTGCAGAGCTACAAGTATGCACTTTACTTCATGCATTAGGATGATTCCAGATCTTAATTTCTTCCACAGGTTTATTTCTTTGCCAGGTTCTGACAAAATTGTCCAGAAACCCAATGATTACACTTCAAAAAAAGTTTTATGCCTTCATCTATAAAACATACCAAACAGACTGAATTTAGCTGGTCTTTCATTTTCCAGTCTCATTTTCCCTTACAGTACAATCACGGCTGCACATATAGTCAGAAGAGTTTCCTGTGAGCAGCTACCCTGGTCTAAACCTCAAGAAGCTGGGTTGAAGACTCTTTCTATACAGATGTTCCATGTGGTCTGAAATACATGAATAACTCGCATACCAGCTTCACAGGTGAGCTGCTCCAAACTTGTCACCCATACTGCTAGGAAGCTGTATCTTTCTAAGGCTGAAGTTTTAGCACTTTAAGTCACTGCACACTCGCACACATTTGCCCACACAAGCAAGAAGACTGAACTGCCAAACAATAATTCCAAGCATAACTACCACTGTAAACTCACATTGTCACCAGACTCCTAAAGCCTTTTATGGAAAAGACTTCTACAACATGGACTGGTTTTTGTGGTCTCTCGCAGTAGTATCCCTGTATCCTCCTTACATTCTGAGAATCAAAATTGAACATGTATTCCAGAAGAATTTTACCAGTCCTGGGTATAGAAATAAACAGCATTCCTCCTTTCTACTTGGAAATCCTGTTAAAGCATATCAGGATCCCATCAAGAGGCTCTTGGCCAGACCTGATTAGAAAGACAGCTTCTGCTGAGGAAGTTTCAACTACTTTCCCACCCCGGGATAATCTCTGGATCATGGTTTAAGGCTGTTTCTTACGCTGTATGCACAAACTTGCATTCTTTCCTCTGATTTACATTGCCTTTATTTGGCTATAGTAGAACTACACAGAATGATGGCTAATCTTGAAAAAGGAGCTAAAAACCAGACAAGAGGAGAAATCAAATAACCCATTAAATCATGAACATGTCCCATAAAAGTTGGTATCCCACAAGTACGATGCGAGTTAAAAAGGGGAAAGCCTTCTGTCCCATTGTCCTTCTTGGAAATTGCCTGGGAAACCACCACATCGATGGAATGGATCTGGCACTATTCAACAGAACTAAATTCACAACTGAAAATTAATCTTCAAAATAGTTACTCATTGCTGCTGGTATTTAGAAGGAAAGTGTCCCTTCCTTTTAGCATCCCAGTGTTCTTGTATGCACTATTATTTCAAATAATTTGGACATTTTGGAGAATATGGACACCCATTTTATTAATTGGTTTTACTCATATGCATTTACAGCTTTCAGTATAGACTGAAACTTTCATTTTAGGGCAACAGATTGTATCTTGAAATGAAAACACAGTCAAGAGGAGTGCAACACATGGACTTACCCTGTTCACCTTTGGTCCATCAGGTACTTATCTGTAAAGCCCAAGGGCCAAAGGCCAAACTTTAAGAACTATGTTACATTATCTTTTATTTGTTTCATTTTGCAACATTTGTTGCACAAGCATGAAAGTGTAAACAGTATGATGCTTCCTTATCAGTGACCTGCCTCCGCCAAGATTTATCCAGAGGCCAGAAGTAGGTTCCCCAGCACCATCACTCACTAACTTCACAGATGCTGGATTACCCTATCAGGAAGCCTGCTGGGAGAACAGTCTGGACAGGGAGCAAAACCTTCTGCTTACATACACATCCCTTCTTCACTAACAAGGAAATAACTCAAGCTAATATGAGTGTCAAGATAGCTTGCAATAAACACACCCATGCACATATATATGTATATATACACATACACACATGTGTCATACACAGGGCCTTAAGTCTAGAACCACGGGGAACTTGCTGGTGGAAACTTGTTAGTATGAGATGGTCAGAAAATCAAGTCTATCTGCCAGTTTACAGCTGCAACTTCTCCAAGCATTTTGTACCCAAGTGCTTAAAGTTCAAAAAACTGTGGTCTATCGACTTGGAATTTCTGACTCAGTCTTTGTCCATGGAGCAAAATACAGTTTTTACCGTTGGGTCATTAGTTTGGCCTAAGTCAAGGAACTGACTGGCTGCAGGAGAAATATTTCACCTTTAAGTCACTGGTTTGCATCCGGCACAGGTAGCTGAATGTCATAACCATCAGACAGTTGTTTACAGTCTGATGCAAAGTGAATTTGCCAACTTACCAGTTTCACTGCATACTGCAGGATCTACATCATCAATGACCTTCACAACAACTTTAGACATTCAGCAAATGACTAAATGAGAGCCAGAGCTTCCACGCTGAGTGATGGGATGTGGAGTCTCCAGATCAAAGCTGAAATACAGTGATAAGCCAGTAGAACAGCTTGTGTCACCAGTGCTTGTGTTCAACTGTCCAAGGACAAGAGGAAAGACACTATGGTTTACAGAGAGATCAGCTTAGTGCCTTACAGTAATACTAAAATATACTAAAAAGTACAGTCTGTTTTAGCAAATATTTTACTAACTACAGATGTAAGTAGAAGGCACAGTTGTTTCTGCCAATACCCTGAAAGCACCAAAATTCTTTTCATCTAGCCTATATTAGGTGCTAGGAAAACGTTAATGTTGACCACGAGGTGGGATTTAAAACAGTGTCTTTAAACATGCCTTGGTTACATCTGGTTAGTTACAGTAAGTTCATCGCTGATGTTACACCCAGTTACTTTTTCAAGGAATGTCAACATTTGAGGGCTGTAACTTACTGGCAGTTTAATGTTATCCTGGGATTAATATGACAGGAGAGAAGGGGGCTGAGAGTTATGAGGGGATGTGTACTGCAAGAGATTTGGCAGGCCAGAGCTCTCATTAGGCCAAAATTAGGGATGTCCTAGGTCTGTATGTATGCTATTAACCACTACCTGGGGCTTACCAACAAAAGCAGTTTTTCCATTAAAAAATTCATTGCTCATTTCAAGAGGAAAAGAATTATCCTATCTGCGGAGTTCAGATTTGGGGAAAAAAAACACCAGAATTTCTTCAGGTTCTCTTCAAAACATCCTAAAATCAGACAGAAGGCTTCAGAAGAGAAAGTATTTTTCTACTCCTGCCTTCAAGCTGCACTATTCCATCTCAAAATTTATTAAGTATTTACTAACCTGAGTTGGCAGAAAAGATAATCTTCAAACCATCAGCACATTTAACAGCATCAAAGTAAGTAGATTTATAATTAGGGAATTAGCTATTAGGAGAACTAAGATCTCTGTCTTTTGAAAGAGTCTCAGCTAATAGATCCAGTACATATCAGAGATTCATCAAAATGTGTAACCTTGTGTATAAATTAATAAATAGGTATAACAAACAAAAAAAGAGCATATATTAAAAATAACAGTAATAAAGAAAAGTACCGAACAGACAAAAATGTAGCATCATAAGCTCCAAGGATATTTTCAGCTGGAAGGGACTTCAGGTCTCTCATCCTACCTCCTGCCTCCTGTATCTGGGACAGCTACGCCAGGCCAGCTTACTCGGGCCTTTAGCCACCCAGATTTTGAAAACCACAGGTGATACAGACAGTACAACTGCTCTGGGCAATCTGTAGTGTTCAGAGTGTAGATGGAAAGAAAGAAACAGGCAGTCAGAAAAATGCAGAAGGAAACCCAAAAGAACCTCAAAGTGATACCGACGACTGTCACAGAAAGAAAAAAAAAGGGTAAGGGAAAAAAGTACAGTTATTTTTAAAATAAGAAAACAAGTACAGGAAAACATTATTTAGTACTTCAATTTATCCAGAAGCCTAATGTGAAGGGTCTGATTCTTTAATCCTTGATTTTGTACAATAAAACAACAAGCCAAAACCGAAACAAAACAGAAAACCTTTATGCCCTTTAGGCCATCTCAACATCGACTATGAGGCAGTATGCCATGTAACGTTTTGATAATCGCCGTGCTCGCTCCACAGCAGACAGCACACTGAGTTAACATTAAAATCTATGCCTTCCTAAGTTTGAGACAGTAATATCAAAGGTAGCAGGAGTATTTTAGCATTCAAAGTAAGTAATCAGGTGATGACAGGAAGCCACATCTGAGCACCTGAACTAAGAAAACCCCACAGAGCTTCAAGTGCCCATGACGCATTCTTTTCCAACTGAGTGTAAATAGGACATGTCACCTCACCCAACACCCTGGACCACAATGTTTTGAAGGTAGCAAAGGAGGAAACCACATTGCAAAGAGGAAGCAACAAACGCAGTTTTAAAAAGCTTGCAGGTTTAAATCAACTATCATAACCAGAAACAGCTATTAAATTCTGAAGTAATAACACATCATTAGTAATTAAACTGCTGGAACTGGACAGCAATCTCTCAAACATTTTCACTGGCACCACTGAGTGTAGGAATTGCTCACCACCATATGCAAGGCAACCACTGGCAAGGTATTCTTTATCAGTGCGATTAGAATATGGCACACCACTACCACAGGTACCTGCAGAAAATGCAAGACAAACACCACATAGTTTCATATGGAACAAAGAAGTAGGGCCAAACTGAGAAACTATTTTATTCTTCACTGGTTTAGCAAAAGTAAAACTTTGCAAAACAGCATTTTTTTTAGTTGGGAGGGTGCAAGAATGGTGAGAGAGAAAAAAAAAGAAACACCCAGACAATAACCCAGATGTTATTTTGTGTACGTCTCTAGTTATGATCGAGAACCTCTCCCTTGTCTCCTTTCTGTGTTCAAGATTTTTATTTTACCAGCAAAAATACATTTCCACAGAACATGCTACTTCTGATAAAACACATTTTTGTTTCCATTCATATCACAGTTGTCACAAAAATTTTCAGCACAATCAAAATAAGTACTTTTTCATGTTGAAATCTTCCGAAAGTCCACCGTTTTACAGATACAGAAAGTTGCAAACATTATCTACTTGTTAAAAATGCTTTTGATTCAAAGCTGCACTACACCAAAATGCAGGTGACTTTCTACCACCTTAGAAAGAATGACCAAATCCTGGGCTGAAGCTATCATAAACTTAAAATTGCCCTGTATTTCATGGGCACATATTACATACCACTCAACTTGCTTTCAATTCCTATTCAGCCTGCTGGACACAAATACCCTGTGGGAACAAACAAGGAAAACAAGGTATCCCTAAGGAAAACCCACAGCTCACTAAAACAAGTCTTCCAAGTCCTTTACACTGTCAGAATGGCACTAAGGTGATAGAACCTCCTCTCACCCATAGGATCTTCTCATCCAGGCATTCCATTTTAAGAGAAGGCAGGTTCATCTCAGGATACATCTAGACTGTGTGGTAAATACTAGAAAGATTAGCCTGTGCTGACCTCTCTGCCTCTGTGACTCATCTGCTGCTGGAACCCTCTGGATCCCAACAGCTCATTTCACGCTAGCTCACATGACCATCACAGCAGTGACTAAGAAGCAGATGCACCCTCAGGAATAGCAGAACTGGGCAGTTTTGGATGGTAAGCCAAGACAAGGACTTGGCCAAAAGCCATTAAGGACTTGACATGTTGATTCCATGCTGTTCAGAGTTACCTAATACTAACCTGGAGGAAAATAATGTCACCACTCTTTGCTAGTTTGCATGATTCTGATGCACAGTCAAAAGAACAAACTAAAGGCTCCATGAGGTTTTTGGCATTTAACCTGAACCCACTGTGAAGCTTTCCTCTGGAGATTCAGATTCGGTCACCAACAGGCACTATATCAGCTTGAAGGCACTAAAGTTTGTCCCAAACCTCATTCCCACCAAACATTAACAAAGAAAGATTTACAGACTTCTAAAGCCCTAAAAACCCCTGCAGGCCCATCTTTTCAGCCACTCATCCTTCAGTGGGTAGCAGCTTTCAGTGGGTTGCATAACTCTCAAACATGACAGGCCTTGTTTCAAGTCTTAGAACAGAACATCAACATTATCAGTTTGAAGTTAAAACAGAGGGGACAGCAAGGGAAAAGCAAGGTTGGATGGTATTTATGAAAGATCATTCAGCAGCAGATGCTAATGATGACTGGACCCAGGAATTTGGTACTTGAGGCAAATGTTAACTGCCTCTGAGATGTGAATGTAGGCCAAAGGGAGACAAAATGTCATATTTCATAGCATAAACAACAGTAAACGAAAGACATGGCAGCTCAGGCTTCAGCAAAAATGAGCTTGTCAAATCCCATCAGCTAGGATTTGAACTGTTACCCGGCTGAAATGCATACTGTTATTTCTCGTGATCATGCATTACCTGAGTTCAGTAACCACAAGTCAGGCAACAGGCATTATAGCTTATTATTAACCCCTCCTACTGATCTTTGGAAAGCTGTCTGTATTGCCTGACTCACACAAAAACACACAACAGAAAACATTTCATACTTTTGTCTAAGAAGCAAGTCCCCATTAGTGAACAATTTGGCACAGCAGTGTCAGACAACCAAAAGAGTTGGTGTTGATCCCCCTTTAACTACCCTGTAAGTGCATTATTGTTCTGTTCCAAACTTGCCTGCTCTGGTTCCCTGGGGAGAATGTTCCTGCTCTGGCTGTGTCTTGATGCCCAGCAATTGGCTTAGATTCTTCTGCCTTCACAATGGCTTTGAGCACTATTGGATAGCACAGAGCTAGCTAGCAGCAAAACTTCTGGTTTAATTTCTCGTAAAATTTCTCTAGTTGCTGCACATTAAAACCACCCCACATAATGAACAAACATGCAGGAAGCAAAGATCACAGAAGACTAGTTTCAAAATCTCAGTGAAAAGACCACTGCAGATGCAGGCCAGGAGAAATTTGAGGTACAAAATGAATCTTACTGGAGCAGCTGGTTGAACATGGGAGTTTATGTATCTCTGCTTTCAGTTTATTTGAAAAAATATAGGACCTCCTATACAGCATACATTCCCATAATGTCCTAGAGCCAAAAGCTTCAAACACTTGAAACAGAACTCTGTATTCAGATTGCTTATAATAAATTTTAATTATGCACCATCCTGCATAATTTGCAGCTCTTCCTTAGACCCAAATCACAAAATCCAGCCTTCTGTTTCACTAAGCAAAGTCAATAAACAATGAAATTTGACAAGTCAAAAATCTACTATTTAAAAAAAAAAAACGAAAATTGAAAGATAAGCAAGGGAAGCAAAAAACTGGATGGAATCAAATATTTTAAGAACTCAAGAATTTATTTATTTTGTGTGCAAGACATCAAGATTTTTTCCCCATTCTTTCAAAGTTACAGAAGCATAGCTGTTGAAGCCTGAAATCGTAGTTCCATACCCTTTTGCTTTCAAATTAAACAAATGATCTCAATTTTTGGAGCAGCTTTTGACTCTGGGGAAACTATGCCATTAGGAGAGTGCCAGAAACACACTTAATTGATGCGTGTCCCAAGAACAGCTCAAAAGAGGGCAGACACACCACATATAGATTTCAAGGAAATTACTGAAAAGCCACAGAGCTTCAACAGAATGTGATATGTGAAACATAGCATATGAAAGACTTACTATCAAAAGGGTAAATTCAGTTCGGGAGATATTAATCTGATTACCTAAGAGGTACTATGAATTGGATATGCTCCTTTGTGCACCAAATCCAACCTGGACAGATGGAGGAGACTTTATGCTCCATTTTCTGACAGGTAATTAGTGTTTAAGGGACGATCAAGTTACAGATGCAAAGTTTCAAACAATTTTTTCTTTTGTACTGTACATGTAACCAGTACAGTAACCAGCCTACAACATCAGACTTTCTGACCATTTACTTGAGTGGTTTATATGGTCCATGACTTGACTTTGCTGTTCTCATTTTCAGTGTAATGCTTTCTATGCACCTGCCTGACAGAAAACCAGTCCAGCAACATCCTTAAACAAAGCACTCCTCATAGAGCTCTGAAACGAGACTTGCGGAGACTGAATTCTGGGCTAATTTTATGCAGTGCAGGTTTTTATCCAAATGATAGCAATTTTAATATTTTTCTGCACCATAACCTCCTCTCCTTGCCATCACTGGCAATTTTCAGAATCTATTGACAAAAATGTAAATAAAAATAAGTCACATGTCGCAAGCTCCTCCCCTTGTTGGATTTACACAACAATGCCACTGTCAAACTTCCATGCCTGTAAATTATCAAGTCACTGGCCTTGGACAATCAGTTAGCTATTAAAACATTACTATTTTCCATTATGGTAATGAATGCTTTCCAAAGAACATATTTTAAATCTATTTCTGCTTTTGTTTATAAACTCCATTTAAAATTGTGGCAGAACAAGGCTTAAAAATCAGATGTCTAATTAGGACATCTGTAACTTGCCATTTTACGTTAAAAAGGCTGTTTGCATGGCTTATCAAAGACTTTAGCCTTTGCAGGCTACATCAGCCATCACACAAGGCTACCTTCTGTTAATTTCTCCATCAGCATCCTACATCTGTAAGACTGTGCTCATATGCACCGGTATATGATTAACAGAATCAGTTTTACAAAATACAGGGGAAGGCTTAGCCCATCTCCACTAGCACTGCCCTATGTAGCTTTTAATTATTTTGAACATAACTTTTAATTATGTCAGCAGAGAGAGACGGACATCGATCCCTTCGTTAAGGCAAGGAGTGTTCAGAGAGAACGGTTTTGGGAAGGGCGGCTTGTCGCAGAAGTTGCAGCTGGTACCCATCCAGCAGCCGTGGCCGAGTCAGCCGCGCCACGAGGGCGCCGGGGCTCACTGCCAGCCAACTGACGGGGAAGTAAGAGGAGAGGCGAGTTCATGAAGAAAGACTGAGGCAGCGTGGGAGGACTATGACCTTTTGATCCCCGAGATGTTCCTGATGTACCAAAGTGACATGTCAGCTCTAATAAGCTGCACTCTCAGACTGGTGGCAAGGGCCTACAAATTACTGTGAGATCTGAAGGCATTTGTTGTGATGATCCTGGCCTGGATGGGGCATATCAGCACTCTCCCAGCAGGACTATCTGACAGTCTACCCCAACAATTCCCAACCCAGGGGTTGTAACCTCCAGCAGGGTCACAGCCGCACAGAGTGGGGTCGCAAGACTGACAGAGATGTGATTGTTTGTGTTAGTCTTTAGGGTCACAAGCTTGGTTGGGGCGAGTTCACCACCGAAAACAGAGGCACACACACAAACCATTTGGGAACAGCTGGCCTAACAGATTTTGCGCTCAGAAACAACTTCCGGATATTCAGCTAAAACGTGCCCAAACCACTGTCTTGCATATCCATGTGCCAGCTTGAAACAAGAACTCCCCTGCCACATATCAGACTGACTCAAATTACTCCTAAAGAATCATGGCTGCATACTCAGTAGTAGCATCTGTTTTGCTTTCTTTGTGACAAATTTTCCATTGTTAACAGTGCAGCTATTCATACTTGAGCCATTGTCTTTTCTACCCTTCCTGGTGCTAGCCAGGCACCAGCTCATGCAGGAATATTCTGTAGCTTGCCTGAGGGACTGGAGCAACAGTAGGACAGAGAGCAGAAATTAGTAAAAACATAGCCTTCCTTTAGTTAAACTCTAGGCGTTTCTACCAATTCTTCACCCATCTTCCTGTACTGCACTGCGACCACTCGGGCTGCTCTCCTCTGAATGCGTCTTCTTTTAATTTTTGGTATAACTGATATTATGAGCAGACTAGTAGAGTCCAAACTAATTTTTTTCCATTTGAAGCATGCAAAATCGGCTCATGCTCAAGCTCCCTTTTAAAATTAAATTAAGAAATAATGCACCAACTGTATACTATCTTTTATTGTGTTATATTTGGGTTTCCATGTAACATTTTAGGAGCAGACTGTCACTGGGAAGAAGTTCATTCACATGCCAGAGCATCCAGCTTCAACCTCCAAAAAAGGCTAACAGGTTACAAACTTGCAGCATTTAAGACAATAAATCATTATTGCAATAATAAAGCAGGAAATTGACACAAATTAAGCAGAAACAGCAATGTGCTCTATTTACGATTAAGGGGAATCATCAATCATAGAGACTGCCTGAGACTAACAAGAAGCCACTTTTTCAAACATCCTGCAGGAAACCCAGAGGAAACCCAGCTGGAACAGCAACTAGAATACAGGCATGAGACTCTAAAACTGTCCTCTGTCCCCTCGCCTTCCCTTTTGGCATAACATTCATACCTCGGGTCACTCTTAACTGGTTCAAGTTCTGCAGGTGAGCCACACGTTTCATGTAACGCCTCAAGCCAAATATAATTCCCATAGTGATGTTTTCCCATGTATTAAAATCCTTCTGGTCCCTTTCAGCTCCATCACAATAAAGACCCAGTGCTGGTACTACAAAACTCCAGAAAAAATGGGACTGAATGCTACTGATTGATGAGTATTTTTTCCTCAGCCTCGGTAGAGATTTAAGGATAACTCACAGTGAGTTAAGACAGAATTTAATTGGTCATTGTGCACAGGGACAAGTGCTGTTTATCTCTTTCTTACCCTTGAATCCATTTTTTTACAATGTAATTTGAAAGACAAATTCCACCAACATGGAGGTGCAACGTGTAGGGCTGCAGAAGGAACTCAAGAGCCAAGCCAGGCCTCATGTTTCTGATTGAAACCACTAATTTGCAGGACCACAGTAAAAAGTTCTATGTTCACTCACACTGAAACATGAGTTAATCTTACTTTTAAACATTTTTAGGGCATAAGGAAATGACCAACTGCAAATTGTTACAATACTTTACAGCTATATGCCATCAACTGAAACTCAGTGCCTGACCCATGCATACTCTCAAGCTTACTGCAGTTAGAGGAACACGGGACTAAACTTGTTCATGGAAACTCATTCTGCTTTGCACTGGAAGGTGTAGAATGTACTCAGTCACACTTTTTCTCAGTGGAGACTGAGAAAAAACGGGAGTGAGTTACTTAGCAGCTGAGAGGCGGCAACTTCTAACCACTCAACTATGACTGTAATCACTTCTGTTATTGTGCTTCTCATTACAGAGATGAATGATTCCCAACAAATGTACCTGAAGGCTTTTGGATTACAAACTGTTGATTAATGATTGTAAGTCACATCATGTCTTCAGAAAGAAACCACAACGAAGCAGTAAAACTTTGTATGCGCTCATCGTGGCAATAAGGATACGAGGAATGGAGATTCTCTTAAATTGATATATAGAGGTCTTTGAATGCTCCTGCTGACAGTTTTCAACCTTTCTGTAGTCTAGATCAAATGATTATGCATATGCCATTCAACCTGGAACTTCCACAGACACATACAGTCTCTGCAAGACTTTTACTGAGAGATTTATCTTTTGATTAAAAAGCCGTTAAAATTTGGCTGGATGTTATTATGTCACTACTTCCCACTTGGTGAAATATAGCATCAAAATTAGCAAACATAACAACTGTAATCATGAAATCTAACTGCTCCATACACCACCGCAACCCTGCCTCATGCAGAAACAATCACAGTATCATTTCCCCAAATGGTTAATATCATTTGTTCCAGGCCCTGTAATGATGGTGCACTTCCTTGTGCTGTTCTCCATAACCAGAAGGACTTTTTTCCTTCCACTGAAGCACAGGAGTGCAGACTCCACTACTGTTAAGAGCACAGAGTCACAAGAAATGTGATTATAGAGCAAACACAAGAATGAAATCCTATTTTGAGGAGGCTTGTTTTTCCCTACAATACATATTAATGAGTTTTATCAAGGTTGCTCCTTTTTTTGGTGCCCTCTGTCTACCTATCCTGAAATGGATGTACTACCTTCCAGCAGGTTAAGGAAGATGAGCTCCTTCTCACCTTTGAGAGTATGTAAGGCTAACAGTCATTTTCACGAAAGCTGGAGAAGTAACTCAAAGACAGAACAGCCTGAAGGAATAAGTCTTCCCACAGCATTGTTAGCTGGTGAAAAGGATTACAGGGTCTCTGCTGGAGCAGATTCTTAACATGCAGCTGAGACATGAAGTCCAGCAGCAAAATAAAGAATTAAAAAGAAACTACTCCAGCTGTTGCATTACTGAGCTCACACGAATGAGAACCAGTGACTTAAGCAACTCTATCTACTCCGACACTGAAGTCAGAGATGCCCAAGGCTCAGTCCTGGAGGCAAAATCCTGTGGCTCACTGAGCTCTTCTGTCCCATCATGGAAGGGTTCCTGATGTTGGGCGAGTGCCAACCAAACCATCAGGCGAGAATAGTAATTTACATCAAAGCAAACACAGAGGCAAATCTCACTACACTTCCCAACATCATCATGATTATAGCAAAATCATGCAGCAAAAGCCGTATTGTAGCACTTCCTTATTTCCATAAACCAAGAAGAGAACTGCATTAGACATTTACAGAATCACAGAATGAGTAAGGCTGGAAGGGATCATCTGGTCCAACCTCCCTGCTCAAGCAGGGTCATGCTAGAGCACATGGCACAGGATTGCACCCAGATGGTTCTTCAATATCTCCAGTGAGGAAGACTCCACAACCTCCCTGGACAATCTTTTCCAGTGCATGCTCACTCACACAGTAAAGAAGTTCTTCCTCATGTTCAGGTGGAATTTTCTGTGAATCAGTTTCTGCCTGTTGCCTCTTGTCCTGTCACCCGGCACCATCCAGAAGAGCCTGGCTCCATCCTCTTGGTACTCTCCCTTCAGATATCTATATACACTGATACAGTTCCCTCTTTGCCTTTCCAAGAATGTGCTTTAAATTTTAGGGTTCACACCTGCACACTAGTCTCAGTTTTTTACTGAGGGAAATTTACTCTTCAGTATGCATAGACACGGCTTAATCACTGGAATTCAGCTTCTAAACAATCTGGAAATACCATTAGTGTTATTTGAACTCATTGCCTTTTTTGCGTATTTAAAATTCACTAAGTTTCACGGGGTCCATATAAGGGGTCACAATCAAAAGACCTTGTTACACCATGCCAGAAGGTTCTTGAGTTTCAACATGCTAGTGACCTCCACACAGATTATAACGTAATAGTAATAACATAAAGGGGGTTTAGTAACTATTCCCAAATACTAGGGTCTCAGAAAATCAGAGTGAATTCATATTAAAATGATATGATATTAATTTATGAACTGTCCTATTCAAAAATGTATTACAATTAACTGACATACTGCTTCTATGATCCAATACAAACTAACTCCTCTTTCCATCAAAATTGTGTAAACCAGAGTGCAATCAGTTTACAGAGCATTCAGCTAAAATACTAATGGCCTTAAACATGCCAAACTGTTATGATACTTTCCAATGCATTTAAATTCCTACCATTCTGGAGAACTTCACAAGGACATGAAGTATTCTGCATTAGCTCTAAAACTACCATGAGGAAGTGTTTTAGAAACCTGTTTAACAGCTGCTTGATTCATAAGCTCACGGATCCTGCAAAACAGGTATGTTTATGTTTCACAGAATATTCTTTTTTATTTTAATTAAGTCACCTGTGGGTCCAGCCCTAAGCATTAAGTGTACACATAAATCAATAAATAAACAAATCTAAACCAACCAATAGCCTCTGATTTCTGGGGGCTCCTCAGTTCACTCGATAATTCATTTAGTGTTTTCACTCCATTTGGCACCATGACTGAAAAAAGGAGATTTGAAGGGAAAGAAGTAATAAACCACAGAACTGATCTCACTGAGGTGAAGAGAAGGTCAATCCATTATTTTCCCTATAGGAATATCTAGAAATATTAAGAAAAAAAGTTGCAGAATAAAAACAAAGCTCACATTTAAAAAAAAGGTAAACTGAGGCTGGAAGAATAAAACAATTCAACCACAATATGTCAAGGGATCAAGAGCAAAGGAATAGAAGATGAAGATTCCCGCTTCAAATCTTCTGCTCCTAAACTAAAGAAGGAAAATCCTGTGGGTGGGAGATATTATGGTAGATTAGGGTTCTCTAGTCTCCAGAACACAAAAGCCTACTTCTGCTCAACAGCTTAAAAGAATTCAAGATCAGAGCAACAAAGATGAAAAGGTCAGACTAAACTCATTGCTCACACTGTGCACTAAAAATATACAATGCTATGAAAACCTGCTTGATGAACACAAATGGCAGAAGACTGAACATTGGCCTCCCCAGATCTAGTGGAAGTTTAGAGACAATTTTAAACACAAAATAATTCTGACTTTTTCAAACAAATATTTGAAAGTACTAGCTGAGACTGAAGAAGCCCAAGACAGCATTCCTTTTTTTTTCCTTGACACTTTGTGCAGTCTGTGAGTGGGATACTGTTCTTGTTCATACCAACACACCCCTGAATTTTTTCCAAGAAAGATGGAGTTTGGCTTTCATGTCTGTGAGAGGAAGTTAGAGCTTGCAGCTAGCAAATACATTATTAGCACAGGCACTGGTGGACTAGAATGGACCAGGTCATCTTGGCCTATCTCTAAAGCACACAAATGAAACACAAATTTCCCTGTTCGCCTAGTCCTAAAATACACAGGCTTAGAATTAATTTCTAAAGACTTTTTATATTAGGTAAAATTCAGTAACGTGAACTCCACAAAAATAGCAAAAATAGTACAGTCACAGCCACAGATAACTTGTTTAAAAAATTCCATTAACAGCCATACAAAATATTTCTACCATTCATGTAGCCTAATGCATATTGAGCTTTTTTTTTTTTAATTGAAGATATTATTTTAATCGGGTAAGAGCCATTTTTTGTATTTAAATGATAAAGCATTAGTTCTTAGGCTACTCCTGGGCTTGTCTGACCACCCCTGCAATGTAAAATAACTTCAGGGTTCTCCAAGTTGTCTTTGGAAGAACTAAACAGAGGCTATTCCACAAAGCAAGCATGGAAGTAAAACAGCAATGTCCAACATCATCCTCCAGACTATCCCCTCTGATGACAAGGTTTGGGAGACGGCTACATAAGAATGGTGAGGTTACAAGAAAAAACTGAGTTTGGTTCCTAGGGAAGAAGTGACGGCCTTACATGTCTGAGAATTTTAGAGCTGGAGAAAAATATTATTAGTCCTAATTCCTTCAGCTGATAATCTGACAAGTATGTAAAGGCCAAATGAAGGAAAGGACTCAGACTGTAAGTAGAGAAACTTTAGTATTTTATTCATCACTTTAATTTGTGGCAAACTATGCAGTTTTTTGTCTATCTGGAAGCAGAAGTATACACAGATCTGGGAATTTCGCTGGATATAACCATTTCCTACAAGAAATACCAACAGTTAATGAATTCTTACATTGCTACATAAGTGGTGGGATTTTACAGCCAGCACTGCTTTTATAAATCCATTAATGTTCTCGTAAAAATCTAACGTATTTTTAGGACATAAGTTTTCATGAACTAGATTACAACTTTACAGAAGACAAGCTCTGAGCCTGAAACAGCTTGACAATGTCCTTTCAGCTTGTTCATCAGATTAACTTTCTGTCACACATCAGATGAACAGCTTCCTTGGTTTCTTGCCTAATCTAACACATAACCCAAGCAATTCCCTTCTCAAGCGCAATCAGAAGCAAAACCAAAGGACACTGTAACATTCCACTTCCTTCTAATAGCATGTTTGGTTTGAAATTTTCATTTCTGCCTCTATCTAAGAAAGATTACCCTCTTAACAAACCATTTATAGTGAAAGGACTCTGATTTCAGATAGGATTAAAACAACATATTAGACATATACAAACCAAGCAGTCTGAGTTGCTTACAGGACTAATAATGTGTTATGGGTCCTTTCACATCTAGGTCACCGGTTCAAATTCAGCTTTAGTTGGTGATGAGTGACAAGGAACAATGAGGTAAGAACCCAGCCACAAAACTGGCCTCTTATTCCTGACTCTGCAATATATACTCTTTGTGCACTTGAGCTACTCACCTAACTCCTCTTTCCTGTAAATTCTACAGATGCAAAAGAGCAGAAAGTATTATTACTATCATACTAACTCTAGAAGACTAATTAATTTAGGATTCTGAAAGTACGGAAGTGTATCAGAAGTTTATTGCTGCTTTCAGGCTGTTCAAGAGATAACATCAAATACGTTAAGGAGGAACTTTCTCAGGACAGGTCAACACCATGATGTTAAAAGAACCCACTAAAACACACTGGGCACACCTGTGTCTTTTGGTAGGAAGATAAACATGGAAATCACATGTTGAATGAGCCTGAAATTCCACCTTTGCTCACAGATAGATAGCAGGGGTTAAAAGTGATGAAAAATGGAAATCCAGAAGGAGCCATTTCATAAATAAGAAAGACATAGGGAGAAAAGTATGTAGTGTGGAGACGCACTGCGTTCTTCCATTACATAGCGCAGTAAGTAAATGCCATATCAATGTTAGTCAAGAAAGAAGGGAAGGGAGAGAAGGAAAGGAGTATATCAGCCCTACATCCCTTGATAAAACTTGAATTACTGAAGGAGCCTGCACTGCTGATGTCTGCACTGTTCTTGTCCTATGGCAAAACAAACCTGTCCATTTTCAACAAGTGTGATGCCGGCACATTTTACCACTTCAGATCCTTAATCAAAAACAAGGAATGAGAGCACTAAAGGAATAAAACACAGAGTACAAATACATTTTAACTCATTCTTAAGTTAAAAGGTGAAAAGCGGTGGTGGTAGTTTAGGCACAACATGATAGCTTCATTAATAACCTGTAACTGCTAGAAAAATCATTTTGCCGTCTCTTGCGTAGTCCTGATTCCAGAATACTCCTGAACTATGGCTCATACACAGCATTGAGAATCTTTCATATGTGCTGGGAAATTTAGAAACACTTCAACTATTCCATGTGTTTTTCCAAAGTATCTTCAAATATTTTAACCACAGGACAAAAATATGTTTTACTGAAAACATATTTTGTTATTTCTCCCACTTCAGAGTCAGCTGTGCCTTTCTTTTCAGAGGAACTCATACATAGCAATCCTAAAGAACAAAGAGAAGCACAAGTATTGTGATCAAGATCATTTAATAAGACAAGGCACAACAACTTTATGCCAAGGAGGAAATCGGGAAGGTGAAAAACTGTGCCTTTATCCTCCAAACCTAGTTACCAAATTTCAACCCTTTCTGCCAGAGGTAGGAGCAGTATGCAAGCAATGTACTTCAGAGATGCTTTGGCAACGTGTGGAGCCAATAAAAGCCACAAGGACAATTCCAAAATTATTTAATGGGCTATGCTTTGCCAAGCCCCTATTGACAAAATTATGAAGTAAACATATCAGTCAGTGTTAAGGCATTGCTACTCCCTGAAATTCTGTTAATATCTGTCTTCAACCTCTTTCTCTTGTCCACTGTAAAGAGTTGCAGAAATAATGTCAGTTTTAATCAGTGCTTAGTTGTTTTTGCCACCAAGCTGTACTCGTGTTAAACCAGACAAGCTTGAGATGACCCTGTGATCTCAACCAGAACACAGAGAATCTGACCAGAACCACCAGAAAGTGCAGCAAGGAGACAGAGAGGGGAAATACCCATGTTATACAAAGTGGAAAGTCTACATGCAATTATCATGCCTTTGCAAGGAAGATCAGCATCGCTTTGCATCACACATTTGGGTCTATTCATGAACTGAACAGTAAATAACAAACTTTTCTGCCTCTGTCCGTAACGAGGGTACTCTGACTATTCTTTGCAAGTGGGGAAAACCAAAATCATTCTATTACTTTGTAAACCTTGATTCAGAATTATCTTTTCTTCTTAGCACACTAAGTCCTCACTATTACTCAAAAAAAATGCTTTTCTATAATTCTGTGCAGAAAACAGAAGCATGAAGATGTAAAGTAATATATGGCATCATAAAAATCCCCATATTATGTTCACACAACAGAGAGATGCAGTCTGAGGCACTGCACTTGAAAACCAGACAAGTGTAATTCAAGGAACAGGACTGAGGATTTGCTCTCCTTCCTTCATAACCAGGTGTTTCTCTTTGGAATCACTGATAATCATTAGATAAGATGAAATTTGCAGACTAGCCTGTGTATTTACTCTTGCAGCAGCTTTAGAAGACTGAGAAAATAATGCTTTAAATGCACGTGAGTGACAGTACAATGCTGAGAAAGTGACATGGCTCATAAATTTGTTCCCAGCCTTTAGAAAGTGTCTGATCCTTTTAGCTACTCCACATACTTTCTTTTTGTTTATAAATGGATTTTCAGAGAAACTGGAAAATAATTTTGTTTCAAGACTGTGCTAGGTTAGACTTGATAATTTGACTCTCTCAGCCCCCTGTATTTCAACAGAAGACTGCAAGTTACAGTGTGGATTTGTGTCAGTGTAGAGTTTCAGTTCTGATAGAAGGGATTTCTTACCTTCAGACAGGGACAAATCATCAGCTGGAGACACCAGGTCTGCCTGGATCGCAGGGCCACTGCTCAGTGATGTGGTAATCTGATTCGTCAAGATAACCTGCAAACAGACAAGGAGAGGTGGAAGGGAAATGAATTTTTATAGCTACTGGAAGGCAGAGAAAAGCCCAGGACTGGAATCTTCCAGGCATAGCATTGAGATGACCCTCTATTCTGATCTTCAGCAAATTCAACACTCAGAACATTCTGAACTACCTGCAGAAACCAAAAGAATAAATTGCAAGAAATGGAGGAAAAGGAATATTGTTAAAAAGATTAAATACTAAACAACAGCATGTCAATACATGCAGGCACCTTAAATGGAACTACTGTTCCGAAGAGTTTCATTCATCTTTTGCTCGTCTTCCATTAACAATTTGATGCCTGTTACAAAAACCAACTGTTTTCTTCACAGGCAAATAGGAAATCTATTTTCCTAGTAACTTCCACACAATTTCCACACATTCTTCCTTTGGCTGAAACACAGTGCCATGGAGGAAGGTGTGGTAGGGGTACATCCCCATTGATCTGAAGCACAGAAGTACTAAATGCTACAGGGCTATCTTCACAAAAGGGGATTTTTGAGTGGTTTTTAGGATCACAAAATTCTGCTAAATAAGACTATAGTACCTACAGTGCTCCCCTTTGACAGCATGAGCAATAGTCATGCTTACAAGAGATGAACAATTTCTTGCCTCTTTGAACACATACTCTTTTTTAGTAACAGAAAACATCATGCAAATACCGCAGAGAGAAGAGCATAGCTATAGCCACAATTATCTCGTAATGCTTTGGATCTCTAAGCAGCTGCACTTTCTGCAATAACAGTTGGTCTCCACTTTCCTGACTGACATAAACTTCAAAACTTACTTTTTTTTTTTTCCCTGAAGAGCCAAAATGATCCTTCTGCTTGCACTGAGAACAGACCCCACTCCAAACAAACTCTCTTTGAAATTAATGGCCTGTCTTCAGCTGTATTTGACACAGGAGAAAGGGAGAAAGGAATCCTACACACTACTTGGTGGACGCAGTTTCATGATGCCACTGGAACAAATTAACAGCTTAGCATTCCTAAAAGAAAGAGGAATTTCTCTGCTCTTCTCTCCACTGCGTGCCCCTCCCTCCAATCATGGCATCCTCCTGCTTTCTAACACTTTCAGCAGTAAGATATGACATACTCTCCCCCTTCTTTTCCCATTTTGAGACCCCACATAAGCTGAGTCAGATCAACAAGTTGTAAATAGAGTGGTGGTGCTGCAGGGTGTCCTCTTCAGGCAGCATAATGTGAGGTGCCAACAGCGTGATGGAGTACGTGACCTTTGCAAGACTCCACCTCCCTGCTCGTGGAGGCTCGTGGGCTCCCTGCAAGCCCACCCATCTCTGTGCTTGCAAACAGGCATGATGGTGCCTGAGAGCTCTATGGACTGTATCAACTAAATTGAAAAGTGTATAAGTCAAATCTTCACTTACACAACAGGAGTTCAAGACCTTCAGAACTCTATTAGCTATTGACTACAAGCTCTGACAAACTTCAGCTGGTTGTGATCACTCTGCACCGCCTAACCACAGGATGTACCTTTTGAGACTGGGCATTTATGATCACCGCAGTGAACACGGACATGGCAGATAACAGCCTTGGTTGGTCATACACCTCAGCTAAGGTACAACTTACAATGCTGCTAGCAGCAAACACACAAGAAACACATTACACCCCTCTGCTGCTTCCCCCAGAGCTGCTGTGTGCACCTATAAGCACCCAAAAGCAGACAGCAAAGGGTCTGGTGCACACAACTCCTTGCTGCCACTGATGGCTGACTTGTTCAAAAGATTACAAGGTAAGATAATTCAACTTATTAATAAAGAAAAAAAAAGTGACTTTTCCTTTTTTTTCTTGTTAGGATACTTATCTTCCATTTTAGTAAGCTAGTTCATCCTTGTGATAGGATGGGTATCAAAACTGGTTCAAGGCAAACGAAAGGAGTAGGCAGCCAAGAGTCAGCAGGGATAAGGAACAGGATGTGAGACCTTTCCTTCTTGAAACCATTCTCTTTGTTTTCACTGTGTGACAAAAGCCACAGACTCACGTATCCATAGTATCCAATGCTAGAAAATGTGCTGAAACAGAAACACTAACAAACTTATACTCACACGTACTGGTGAGGTATGAAGTTTTCATTGGCACATTTTGCAATGATCACATTATTAACAAGTATCAAGCTCTGTAAGTGATTCAGTCACCCCAGACTCATGCCAAGATAATCTTTGTACTGTGCCATCACGTATTTTATTATTTATGCACCACATTTTAAATAAATGTCACCATGCTTGAGGAACATTTTTAATAGAAAATAATACCTAAGCACACCATATTTCATATTGCTTTCCTTCCAAGGAAACTAACTTTGAATGCTTAAAAAAAAAAATAGAAAGAAAAATGAACAACAAGAATAATGCAACCGCTTTTTTTAATCTTCCAGATTCCTCCTTAACTAGGAACTCCACAGCACTCTTAGCTGTAGGACTGAAAATCTTCTTCACCTTTTGTGTTTAACTCGAGCTATGCCTCTGAACCTAGATTTCAATTTCTGATGCATCCTTCAGTAACTATTCAACACCAACACCCTAGATTCCCTGCTACACTGTTTAAAAAACCAGTTTAAAAAAGCAGAGTCCTACCCAAGTAAACATTCTTCTCTGACTTGCTCTAAGGATGGGAATTAAGCATATACTTAGTTCCATGACTTCACTGATGGTTACACATTTTGCTTAAATACATATTTAAATACTATCTTGAATAAGCACACTTCCTCTGAGACAAAGCCATATGTATATCCAGAACGCTTATTTTGGAATTAATTGAAAATTATTCTTCATTTCTATAGGCCTGCAGAATCAACACAGATACAGTTGTCCCATAAGACAAGTTAAGCCACAAGACGAGGTTGTTAGCTAAGCACTGAATTTGCATCAAATTCCCTGTCACACTTCTGCAGCCTTGCTTTCTGCAAAATTCTTTCATCAGGTACAGGTATTCCTATTATTATATATATATACACACATTTATACGTATTTTCATGTATCTTTGTGCAGCTACCATAATACAGTTCGAACCTCACTCTGAGAGTGTGCAGAGTACTCCAAACTCTAACCAGCTCAAACAAGCTGTGGGTCACTAACAAAAGAAAAGAGCGGGTCCTTTGCTACAGTTATGAAGAAAAAAGGCACACAGATTCAGCAAACTCCTCTGAATAGATACATCTATCTTCAAAACTTCAACCATATGCCCTCACTGGAAAGTGCCAAGTTTTATTTTTCCATGAGTAAAACTTCGGTCACAAGTATTTTGGCAGTGAAAAGTGCCATTTAAACAAGACCCTACATTTTCAGCAGTCACCAGTCCTACAGGCATCAAACTTGAAGCCCCGAATTCTGGTATCATACGACTCCAGCGGCACATTAAAGAATCAATTAACTTTTCCCCAAAGTCTCCTTCACTAACCGGAAAGACATGCTTACACTCCATTCTGCTATCCTTTGAAATGGTTTGACACATTCAGAGAGTTGCAAATAGGTGTTTGAGGGAATGGTTAAACTTGTGCGTGATGTGGAGAGAACACACAGGCAGACAAAGATCTCGTGTGAAACTGCTCTGAGACTTTCTGGTGAGGAATCACATTTGTGCACGGACAGCATCAGCTGAGTCTCACATGTCGCTTCATACATGTGTGCACAGAATATAATGCTATTTTTGATGTTAATTATGCTGTATCTTACAAATCACCAACGAGAAGGTTCGGATTGGTCTGATAGGTGCCACACTTTAAAGAAACCACCTCACACTGCTAAATAGTGCTTGGAAACAAGCTGGGCCGCCAGTCCAAGCAGACTTATTTAGAGAGTGCCTTGCACTGAACTAGCAATTGCACTTTCAACTTTTCACTGTAGATCTGCCATTAATTTAACCTGTTTAGTACAGGAGACCTGCCAAGTCCTCAGACTAAGCAGGTAAGGAAAAATTGCCTCTGTTGTGGTTCCTTTGGACAGATACTGGACATCATTACCAGCCAAGCACAGCTTCCTCTCAAGAGGTGCAAAGCCAGTCACACATTTATTAACTTCCAGCAGAACACTCAACAGTGAGAATACTGCTCCATGGTGGTTTTATGTTATCATACTGAAATACACAATGGTTTAAAATATATTGTATTTTAAAAACACACAGTATTTTAAGAGGAGCTCTCACTTCCAACATTAACTAACGGAACAAAATATTTTCATTGCCACTAAGAGTCACAAAGAACCATCATACCTCTTCATGCACAACTGTGTCCTGACACGTGCAACAGGTAAGGAAGCTGTGCTATTGCTTTTCTGTTTCTACTGTGATGAACAAGGGGTGTAGGGCTTCTTCCGTCAGCAACTGTGCATGAATGGAAAACATTATCCACTGCTAAAAGAGGGAAAAAGGTCAGCTAGACAGCTCAGTAACACTAGAAACATGCCTTACGCAGTCTCCCATGGAGTTCAGCGAACCACTGCCTTTAAGCTTTCAGCCTATTCATTTGCCATTGGTTAAGGGAGCTATTTAACAAGTGAAAATTTACAGTCCTCAGCCTTCCAATTCTGACAGAATTACCAACTCTTTAGAAATTCACTCAGATTCAGATTTCAAAATCCTTTCTGGGAAAAAGTCTACTACTTAAAATACCACACAAATGACCGACCACACAATTTCAAAATCTTTTACTTCAAATTTTTACTCAGATTGTAAAATAACCCCATCTAACAATTAGAAGTGTTATGACAGCAAGAAGAATCCTTCTTAGTTAGAAAACACAGAGATAAACACAAGAAGACAGTGGGAATACTTTTTCAACTGCCTAATTTTAGACATGTTAAAAACCCCCCACAACTTACTCCTCTGATCACTTTCTCACTTTTTATAGGTGCCAATACCCAGAAAAAAAAAGACACAAGGATTTCTCAAGGAAAACAGCATTCAGGTTCTAGACAGATCATTTCTACTTCCGAGATTTAATCCAGAAGTCATCAACAGTGTTAATATCCTGTCAAAATCTTTACATCTGATTTTGAAAACAGAGTCACCTTCCACTGATGTGATTTCAGCAGATTCTAGTTTTCTGGAAGCACACTATAAAAGTAAAAAAAACCTTATTTATTGTGCCTAAATTCACAACACCCCCATTTACTGAGAATAGCGAAGTTCCTGCATATGCAGAAAATCCCTGCAGGTCCTGGGAGAGAGTTGGCCTAAGAACTTTACACAGAAGAATAAGCAAACTATTTTTTGTTTGGTTATTTATACAGTACAATTTTTCAAGTACTCCTCCTGCCCTTCCTAGACCACACTGAAACTACTAAAGCCGACTTTGCCATCCTTGTAAATCCAGTTGAGTAAATAAGCCATTTTCTGTAAACTTGTGGTCTCAGCCTCCTTGTTAGTTTATTGCAAAATTAAAGGGAGCTGAGCACAGAACTATCAATCAGTAACCAGCAAAGGTATAAAGTCTTCTGGAATGTACCAAAATGCAAAAAACCACACTGTTTCATGAAATGGCTGTTTGTTAAAAGAATGAAGCAGAAATCCCTATTTTGCATGCAACACTATTTAGGAAAACTCTTATTAAAGGCTTCCTGTTGAGCTGCGAGAGCAAGCACAAGGACACTTACAATAATCCCAAATTACTCCACCCTTATTAGTCCGTGTATTTTGTGGTTTTCACTGTGCTCAAGAAACGTCACTAGAGAGCACCAAGTACAAGCAACAAGTCAGTGGGGCTGAGATGATGACTCTGCATGCTGGAGGAGAAGGAAAGGAAGTTTTACTGATCCCCAGCCAATCTTAGTTCCGATCCCTGAGAAGGCACCTCTCTCCCTTTCCCTGAAGCACAGAGCTTTTAACGAGGCCTTCAAGTAATGGCTCAAAACAATAAAGGATAGTGCACCAAGCAATACCACAAGGCCAGATGGGGCAGGCAGCAACCCTGAAAACAGAAAAGGCAACAGTGAGAAAAATATGGTGAAACATCATGCTTCAAACAGCTGTGAGAATCACAGCATTCTCCTTGAAAACCTGCTACAGATCCTCAAGACTGGCATCAGTCTGCTCAAGTCACAGTAATAGAGTATTTGTAATCTTCATCTAAGCTACACGCTGAATCAGCTTTTCCTTCAACTTCTATTTCTTCAGGGAGATTTTCTTCAGCATCAGTGGCCATTTGCCACAAAAGCTGTCAAAAATTGTGCAAGACTGCAGCAGAACTTGTACGTAATATTCAGAAGGAAGAAAACATGCTTTAAACTGAGAATTTTTGGTGAAATCATGGAGTTATAAACAAAAAAAGGAAAGGTTTGAATGCAATACTGAGAGCTCCTAACCAAAATATGAGTTTTCAAGAGAGAATGTCAAGTGCCCACAGCTACAGCAGCTCTTGAAGCCAGTTACTGCAGCACTGCTCCATGGGGCCTCACCTCGCAGGAGAACGGCTTTTAATGAGAAAAGCCTCAGCACAATCGAGACAGCTCTGGGCTCCAGGACCAAATTAAGTGCATTTATATCACAACTATTGTAATTACAGGAGATTAAATATATATACATATCTTCATTCTCAGAAAATGCAAACTACTTTGGCTCACACAAACCAAATATAAAAGAAAAAGCCCAACAGTTTATCATCTCAAATCCAAGCAAATCACCACACCCACCCTATACTTATGCTACTAGGTGCCCCATACTCCTAAACTGAGCAGCCACCAGCCCCAGCAGCTCAGGTTTCTGTGGGGAAGAATGCAAGTAATGTTAAATACTCTATAAAGCCCAGCCATCATAAGTAAAAAGCCTTATAATAAATGAAATTCCCATGTCCAAAGTCAAACACCACTTTGCATGTTTAATCAAGGCCTAAGATACCCAAAAGTATCTTTACATGTTTTACTGAAATGGTAGCACAAAGCTGCTTCACTGCAGGCATGAGCAATACACAAATGCCCACATTTAACAACTGTTGTTAATACAAATCAGCTGAAAGACAAAGTACCCATTACAGCCATCTTGCCAATAGTATGACAGAGGAACAGGCTGGTAACAGTGATATGCAGGCTAGAGGGAAGCAGATGGATATTTTCAGACATAGCATAGCAGCTACCCTGACTGAAGGCAAAGCCAAGAGCTGCTAGAATTCACATCTCAACCAATGTTACCAGAATCTGGCATAATTCCCTGAATAACAGATATATACACATAAACCACTGGAAGCCTGTTGAGGAACACTTCCTAATCCCATATGCAATGTATACTCCTAAAAGTGCTGGCCTTGCCTCAGAGGAATTTCAGCTGCACCTATTTTCACCAGAATCCAGGGGAAGAAAAGGTAATTAACAGCACAGAAAAAAGCAAGCAGAATTCTCTGGAAGGCTCACTAACATCTTTTAAAAGATCAGAGATCCGTTGTTCAAGACACCTTGCTGGCTAGCTGCAACCTTATTGGAGCTCCTAGGAGAGAGAGAACTTCCAGGTCTTGTTTTGCCAAGGTATCTCTACCCAAACTGCTCCTCTTTCATCCCTCAGTGAGACAATTCACAGCAGCAGAGGTGATTTTATGCTTCTTGGATTTCATGGGGTATAAATAGGACTTGGAAGAAACCAAGGTATCTTTCAAAGACTAGCCACTGTATTTACATCAAACTTATTCTGCTTTGCATAGGAAAAGTACAAAGTTATGCAATTCTATTCCATAAGCCTTTTGAAGAAGTAAAGCGTCTATTCACATCTCTGCCAACAACTTAAAAAGCATCACAATGAATTAAAACTTCCACCAGAAGAAAAAAGAAGAAACAAAGCAAAACAAAAGCATGCTGTTCTCAGGCAGCTACATGCCTTCAAGTTGAAATAGCTACCACCCAGCAACAGCCTGAGGTCTTTAGCCTTTCCTACTCTGTGAACAAGGAATGCAGCCAACACAAACGTAACCTTCAAAATCCACACCGCAGCACCCTTGTGCTGTGCTGCTCGGGAGAATGGTTGGTGAGCCTGGAAGGCCTTCGCATCCTGCAGCCTGCACAGACCTGTTCGCAGAGACGTGCGACCCCGAGAGGGATTGCCACCCCCCTTCATATCCTGCCAGTTGCCCAGAGCTCCCTGTTGAGTTTCCAGCAGATCTTCCTCTCCTCCACCCTCCCCTCCAGTCTCTGCTTAATGATGGCTTTCTAAATTGAGCTTTCTCATGTGTAGCTAGTGATGTACCCCAGTAAGAGACTGGTCTGACACTGGCCGAGGCACCACAAAGTACGTCACAGGCAAAACCTGCTGCATTCTAAAAGCAGCAAGCACCACTGCTTAAAAGGGAGTTTTATGATTGATGCCAAATTGCCTCGTAACAGAATAAATAAAATAAAATAAAACTACAAACTCACAGTTAGCTCTTAGATTGTGTGCTGTTCTCTGCAATAGGCTTTTGGTTGGTTGAATTTGTTTTGTTTTGAAGGATGGGGAAGAAACTGGGTTGCCTGAAACATCAGCAAAGTAGTACAGAACTTCAGTTCTGCACTGGCTTGCTCCAGATTGAGAGAAGAGACATCTCCTATAATTTCATAAGACTGCAAGGAAGTAAAAGTTTACGCTCACTTTTTTCTCAATGAAAAACCTAGTTTAGTTTATTGGCACTAGTTAGTTTTCATTAGCAGATCAAAACATATTGAGGGCTCTTTCCTTTCACTTCCTGTGTTCAGACCTTCTGCCATGCATCTACCCTGCTTCATCCAGCACTTCAGATTTACCAAATTTACTCAAATTCTTTGACATTAAATCTCACTACCTTCTGGTGGAATAAATGTATTGTTACCCCTATTGTAGAGACAAATGCTCAGACACTAAGCAAACTGACTAAAGGTACCACAAATGTTTACTACCATTCCTAAACCCTGATCTCAAGAACAGAGTTGAAAGTTGGAAAGGCTCATACTCTCCCAAACACTCTAGGACACCTCAGGACTATCTAGAATGTTATTACTAGAAATTATATATTTATAATTTTTTCCCTATTTGGGGTTTGTTTTATTTAGTTCTTTTATACCTGTCTATACTTAGCTTTTTCCTAAGAACTCAATAGGAATATGAGGTAATTGGAGAAGTGTCAATTATTCACTACTAAATGAATGAAATACTCCTAACAAGGCCTACTTAGGGCTGATGGCTATTTCAGGTTGATAATTACTCTACCAGCAGTTTTCTTAGATTTTGATGTTTTGACAAGCCCATCAGAAAGACCATTTATACTAATATACACATGCAGGTCTAGAGAGATAAAGCACATAAAGCACAACTTCATGTCATTAATTCCATTAATTCCTCAGATTCTTTCTAATTAATTCCTTCAAGCCTTCAAGGCAGTGGGTCACAGGAGACTCACTGAATCTTGGATACAAACTGAAACAGCTCAATGGGCTACTGTAATTTACAGCTTTGCTGAACAGTTTTTAAAACACTTTCCCTGGCTCCACCTTATCCCACATCATGACCCTATGCCAACATTCTTAGAGGGAGGACAGTGCTAGTTTAGACTGCTCCTTGGTATCCTGTGGAAGCAGCAGAAAGCACCTTTAGAATGTGCTAGAATATCTGTCCCCCTTGTCCATTCATTTAACCTTTATAAGCAGGTAACTACTACCACCATCACACGGCTTACCTTTTTATATACACAACATACTTCATCAGCTCCACAGAAACACAGCATATCTTTTCCAGCCTATGGTTACACTAGACAACACAGAACACTTTACAGCACACCTGTGAGAAAAGTGTCCTTACTGTGTTATGGCCTTTCACTGAACGCATTTCAAGACACAAGATTTTTATACTTGTTTATAATGGCTATGCTTAGATAATCATGTAGCTTTATTTCAGTGTATGTAATACCAAGTTTGAAGTACAGGGTAACACGGAATGTGGATATATAACTCCATCCCCCCCATTTGCCCAAGCTGTTTAACAGGTCTGTAGAGTATTAAGGTAGTAACTGATACTGCATAGAAGCCTGACAACCAATATACTGATAATTTTTACAAAACAAACTAGACACTGATAGCATTATTTAGTGCAACTATGGCTGATTAAGTGAATGCTGTGTTCCTGCTGATTCCAAAGTTCAGTTATCAACCTCTATAGCTGTAACGACTAAAAAAGTAGAAGTCATGCAGAAAACAAGATACCCAGCTGCTGCAATAAACAGCCTCTCAAGTTGCCATCAGTTTTCCCTTTCTTCTGACTCAGGGCTCAGAAAGGTTTGCAAGAACAAGTGAGAATGAATTAGATGTATTACAAGCTGTAGATATCTGTCAACATTTCATTTTAGACATTTTCATATACTGAATTGCATTTACACCTTTAGAGCCTAACCTACAATTTAAGCCAATAATCTTCCTCTACCAGAAATATTTATAGTATTACAAAACCATCAGTAGCCTCAGCATCTGTTAAAACGCAACAACCATACAAAACACACCAGTCTGAATGCTGGGTAGTACTTTTCGTAGTACCAATGACTGTTTCCATAATCAAAATCCTTTAGTCCGACTGGACTGAAAGTTGAAGTTCTACCACCTAGCTTTTTGAGCTTTGTAATATATCAACATACCTCTAAAATGCAGTGCAATATTTTTATGCAAAAGAAGATTACTTATGTATATTTTGTCAGTCTCCTAAACCTGCAGAGTTAGACAGCTAAGAGCTTTAACCTTTGACATTCTTCCTCTTATAATGCTCAATACACTTTCTAAACTAAGATATTCTGAAGAAAATTTTCCTAAAAAAATTAATAAATGCAACCTGTACAAAAGGCACAGTGGTGGACTGTGCTACAAAGTTTTATTAGCATTCTTTGAAGACTGCTACAGCATTTCAGGAAGCCTTGTTACACAGTAGTAATATTATCCTAAGTGCTTCTTCCACAAAAGTGCATTAAAATAAATAGTCTACTAGTTACAGATAAATAGTTCATAATGAGACAGGTAAAAAAAATGCCCAAATATGTATGTTATGATTATTTTCCAAACATGTCAGAACTGATCTCCTGGAGGAAAGAAGAGGAGAGAGAAGATAAATCATCCAAGTTTCTTCTCGTCAATATTTGGGAGAAAAATAAATAAAATTTTGTGGCTTAAGACATTTTGGAATTTCAGTGGTATTATCTTGGCCTCTGTATCCTATTTTTTCTAAATCCTTTCACTAGGAAATATAATTAGTCTGTATTTCTCCAATAAAATCAGCCTTTATGTCACATTTTAGATTTTCTTTCAAGCTACCCAACTTACTTGAATTGGAGTGTATTTTTCTTGGAAGCATGAATAATTAGAAACCTCTTTGAAAGTCAGGACTCAGGATGGAAAATGAACTCTGAAAAATGCAAGGAATCATTTTTGTGCCGAGACTGCAGCATGACACACACCCGCTTTGGCTTGGTAATTACTGAGAATGGGTCCACTGATTCCACTGGAAACAGCACTAGGTCTACCAGTATTACTGTTCTGTATTGCTGGCATCTCACTTTTTATGTAAATATTTGTAAACACTTAATAAAACAAAACCAAAGATCTTCATTCAGCTATTTGGGTACTCTAGAACATTTACAGCTGTTACTAGAACAACAGAAGTCTTCAGAGTTGATGTCAGATGAATAAAATCAGGCTGTGGCACTTTCAGTGATCTTAAGCTCTCAGAAAACCTTGGGAATGGTACAGGATTTCAGCTTTTTCACAATTAGAAAGCACCTGCTCTTTAGGAATTAAACTTAAGTAATTTTTGCACCTCGTTCAAACAACCCAAGCGCAACAAAGATTTTCTGTCCATCCTACAAGCTACACATACAGGCATCAGAGAAAAGCAGCTGGTGTCTTCTGGACAACCAACTGAAATGTTGCAGCAGCTCTAGATTAATTGTTCACTCCAGCTGGGAATTTTTCAATGTAATTTCCTAGACTTGTTATTAAAATTCACAGGAACGTGCATTTTCCTTGGACTCCATTGATACTGCTTCATCTAAAGTCTTTCTTAAAAACACCACATCAGAGTCTCCATTGTGGACTTCCACAAAAAATTGCAAAGATGATAATGTTAAAAATTAATTACATCAATTTAATTTAGAGAAGAACTTAAGAGGAGCAAATTATGTTTAGTCAACACAATGGATATTCCGTTGTGACAGTAGGTTTTCTGCAGCATCATGACTGGAACAGCTTCTTCCAGTGAGGCGTGAGATACTTGGGCAAACACACAGGAAACCTGGCCTAGATTAGAGATGCATTTCTGGATAGGACTGAAGTGTATGAGCAAACACTGGGGGAAATAAGGAGCAAAAAAACTGTAAGATGTTTCAGGTCAGGCAGGAAGGGCTTCTTCAGATGTACTAGGTGTGAGTCAGGAGGTAGCAGCAACAGACACTGGGACACTGGGATGCTGACAGCAGAATAGTAGCCCAGTAGACTTTCTCAGGAGAGGACAGGATGTATTTGTAGAGTTTCTAAAACAAAGATTAAAATAATTCAATGCAAGATACTTGAACTCCAAAGCAAGGTGCAGTAGCAGAGCAGAGTGCGTGACAGATTAAAGCTAACTGCTCAATTGTATCTGAATCTCAGCGAACATTTTTTCATGTTTAGCTGGATGCTAATTTGCAAAATACCTTGTGTGGTGTGGAGACGTACAGTTTCTGGAGACAGAAGGGCAGTTATGGCACACACCCCTTTAGGAACACTGTCTGATTCCTGCAATCATCAAAACGTATCACCTAGAAAAGTGTTTTCGGTAGTAGTGCTATCAATTCAATAAAATTATTTTTCCATTGGCTATTCCTTGGGTCTAATTAAAGATAACTATGGCTTGTTTTACAATAAATTTCACCTCAAAAAGTCATTTATTGTTTTTCTATTTAAAACAATCCCTATCTGCTGTTACCAAGCCTTAAAACTCCATGCATGAAAAGAACATCATGTAATGGATGGATTATACTCCAGCTACCTCTTAGACTTATCTCCTACTCCAGAGCATTAGATACCCACTTCATTGTAGAAACTAGCCTGACGAGGTAAGTTCTCATTTTTAATTTTATTAATATTACCCAGTTTTTATTCCAGACTACATAAGATTTATGCAAGTCTAGTTTTATTGATCCTAAGGGAGTTACACCAAAGTGAAACATGATCAGGGACTTGTCTCTGTCCAGCTTCATCCTTTTGTCCATAAACAGATTCACAGAGAAACAACCAGTTCAGACTTTTTCTCTTCTTAGTAACTCTTCACCTCCATTAATATTCAAGGGAGAGCAGGAGGGAGCAGAACTCCAATCGCATGTTTTCTAATCCTGGTTCTGACGCTAAGTAGCTGCAACTGCTTACAGACACAATAAATTCTTTGTGCCCTGTTTTCAAAGCAGGCCTAATGCCTACCCCGTAAGAGTATTGTGGGATTCAGTTTTTTGCTATCCTAATGCTTTGAACTCACTGCATGAAGTGTGATTAAGATCACAGTGCACCACCACAAACCACCCTGTGTTCCCAGAGTCTTCCAGTGTATAGCTGGGCAACACCTAATACAATTTAGCAGTAATAGCTGATCTCTGTAGGGTTATGTATGGGCTTGCTGGTCTTGTAACAAAACTCTTAAAACTTCTCTCCAGAAAACCCACTGGCTTTTTGCTTTCCTTTTGGCATGGGGAAGGGGGTGCGGGGAGGGCGTTGATGTGGTTTTTTAAATCCTTTGCCTCTGCTTGAGCTGGGAGTGAAAGCATCACTGGTTTTCACTGCAAGTTTGGGAAGGGTAAATCTGAAAAATTCCTCATGGCTCAACTTCTGGTATGTTGTACAACATTCTGCAAAGTATTAGCACTGTATTTAAAACAGACGGAAAATAACAAATAGATGCCAGCTTATTATTTAAATGTTAGCTGCGAACTCTGTTCTTGGAAAGAACTTTTGGTCTCTCTTGAGCTTATTGAGGGTGTTTTAAAGAGCTGTTTAATAAAGCAGGGAGTACTGAATAGTTCTAGTGCAGCAAAGACAACAAAACAACAGCAATGCAGAATAGCTTCAAATCAGCCCTGTACTAATTTATTTTCTGAACTGGATAAATCAGATCATTCCTGTGCCAGTAAAAGGCAAATAAACAGTTATTCTTCAGGGCGTTACAAGACCAACAAGTACAGACTTTAGACTACTTTTAAAATAAGAGGCTCAATAAGGATCTGTATATATCAGCATAAGCAGCACGAAAAAATATTCTGTTCCTCTCTGCAAAAGCACAGGGTAAAACACGCACACACACAGAAAGATCAGGTCAGTGCTGAAATAAAAATCTCCATCTCAGATGTAAAAGCTGACTTTTTAACAGCCTGGAGAAAACATCAGTGATTACGTAGATTTTAGCCAAACTCCATCTCAACAGCCAAGAAAGAATTGTTGCTGAGGAAACTGGAGTCTGCAACAGCTCACCAAGAGCTGTGTCCGCACTGAAGTTTCAGAAAGAAAGGGGAAGAGGCACAAATTATTAAAGAGAAGGCATGATTTATGGACAAAGAATACAAACTTCCTCCAGGAATGAACATCGCCTGGAATACCAGCAGCAAATATAAAAGGGTGGAACAGAATTGGCACATCTAGAACACGGCAGGGCACGGAGTCCTGAAAACTGCTGCTTTGGAGGCAAAGTGCCTGCTTCAAGTTTCACAACACTTCAAGGAATGAGGCCATAAATAGAAAAGCCATTCTCACCAAGCAAGAAGCCATCTACTCTCAGCAGTACAGACTGAGAACTGTATCTGCAATGACCATCACAAGAAGACCCATCCATTTTGTCACAGTTTTCATCCTGATTACAAAGAGCAAGAGCCAGCCTCAAGAATAAATGCAGACCCACTGCAAACCAACACATCTAAATGCTTCTCAATTTGATAAAAGGCTGGATATTACTTTTATGGTTCAGGCCTACTCACCAATGCCTAAATGGGTCACAGTAGCCCAAATTCCACAGATAGCACGAAACTACAACCTGTTGTGAAACATATTTCTGAAATTCTGTGCAGATGGCATTGGATTTAGGCGATTAAAAGATAATCCAGATACAGATAGTTGCCAACTCCACCTTGCCAATGTGCAGCATTATTTCGGGGGGACCAGAAAACCAGGAAGATGTTTTAGGCAAATGAATATGGCCAAGCAATGTCCATTCTTCATTTTCCTTAAAATTGGTAGCACTTTGAGGATATAAAGAAAGAGTTAATAACGCATTGTATAGGACTGTATTCTTATTCACACTGGTTTGTGTCATAAGCAGATTCTCTCCAGACTGAAATTTTTTCTTAAGCTCCTATAACATTGAAATAACTACTCTAACAGGAGTGCACGAAACACCTCAGATAACCATTACTGTTGGATTCATAGTGAAATCTTGAGAACTTGTAACACTAAGCAGAAAAAAGTTAACTTATAGGTCTGTTTGCACTACAAATCCGGTTTACCAAGAAGTCGAGCCATGACACAGTTCAATTTTGAAGCCTATGACCATTATTTTATAACATACACATGTACACACAGTATGCACCTGCTCTTTGCCCCAGATCTGGATCAAGTCAGAGGCTTGTCCAGGCACAATCACTCCCTTCCCAAGTCCTCTGTCCCAGATCAAACCAGAATCAAAAAAATCCCCTGCCTTGCAGTGTAACATTGTAGGCTGGAGAAGGGCAATGCCACTCAGCTCTATGCTAGCACAAGAACTCCTTTCATCTTCCCTCTCAAACCAGGGACACAGCATTCAAATATAGGCAGAAGAGAGCAGCAGAGTTATGCCTGTCCAGTACTGGAAGTATTTTGCTAAACCTGCCACTCCGCCTTCCTGTACAGCTGCTTTCTTTGCCTGCATCTAAAACTGGCTGTGGAAAAGATGGAAAAGTATAAATTGAGGCGGAAGCTACCTTCAGATTTAATAAGTACTCAACAGTATGAACACTGTAATATGCCCTATATATTGACACAAGCAGTTACTCAAATCCTATCTATATATATGAGCCACACAACATACACAGACATATATGTGACAATGCTTCTCAAAACAAAAAGCCCAAACACAATAAAAAAGTGCCCTGGTGCGATATTTTTCAGAAGAGGCTCTCAAAATACTACAAAGAGTCAGATCCTGAATCTCAAAGAAAGATAGACAGGGATGATACCATGCATTTTACAGACCAGAAAATGAAGAAGAGTCTGGGAGACTTTGTAAGCACGAAAGGGCATCAGTATCTAAGAGGTCTTTATTAATGGCAATAAAAAGGCAGCAAATCTGAAGAACTGAAGAACAGTTTCAGGGAACAACAACTGAAGGTTTTTACAAAATGCCAACTGATCTACAATACCTAGATTTTATAAAGTACAAAGCACAGGCTTGCCATTACCTTCTCTTTTCTAGGAAGAAAACAGGAAACTACACAAGTGTCTGTTCGAAAGTGAAAAAATATGCTGAAGAAAGGCGTTTTAGCAGATGGTTTTAAAATTCAAATTTTTAGAGCAAAAAGTTCAGAGCCAGACTGCCCTAAATTGTTCAGACTGTTGTCTAACAGCAGCATATCTGGGATTATGTGGTTGTTCAGGAAAAGAGAATAATACACTCATTTATCGAAAAGACCAGGCAGAACATAGTATACTCTTATTTGAATCTTCAAAAAGAACTTTTCGAGCAGTGTTTTCACATGACAGTAAGAACGATGGATCTGAGTAAAAAATTACTTCTACACTTATCTGATTTGGTTTATCCACCACTCAGAGATAATGATAGCTTCCCTGGAACTTTTGTAGCTGATTACTCCCTGAAATAATTCTTTATTTGAGGCCATATGACAATTCTTAGTGTAAAATAGCTTTAAAAAAGCAACTGCAGACTGGCAAAAAACCAAGCAGCTTTATATGTACACTGTTACAGTTTATGATAGTGTTTCTCAAAGATAGGGCAGATTGTGATTCACCTTTTTTTCATTCATTATTATTGCATCTGAATGGACATTGAGAGATAATTCATATAACCAAATGGGTAACAAAGAGTATTAATACCATGGAAATATTTTATAGATGCCTTGAAATTATGGTAGTACGGGACTATCCTAACACTTTCAGTTGACCAAGGAAAACAGTGGACATGGCACTGAACAGAGAGGAAGCAATCCTATCTGAGGCCATCAATGGGCCAACAAATCATCCTTTACATGCAAAAAGTAAGAATATGTGCTATAAAGTATATAAAAGCAAATCTGACATGTCTAGGACATTGAACACGCATTATGAGGTCTGGCATACACAGTGTCTATTTATCTGTTTGTTTTATTTATTTGTAAGTTAGCAGCTAAGACATCCTGCATGTCCCAATTTTTCCTCTTTCCCTCGAAGTTAAGAGGTTTCAAGTCAGAAAAAAAAGACATGCTGGGGAAGATTCAGATAAATCCCATCCTTGCAGAAATTTTGCACATCTCCACTCCCAACTGTATTTTACTTGCCTAAGACTGGACACTGGAAATACTGGAACAAGCTGATACACAAAACTAGAAAGCTTTTCTAATTTCCACAAATAGTTCTGTGTTGCTGGATCAAACCAAGTTTAAGTTACACACTGCCAGGAAAACCATTGTTCAGGAACTTGTAATAAACGCTCCCAGAGCTATAACCCAAAAGGGATGTATTTGTCTTCTTTTTCTTCTCTGTCTCCCAGCTGAACATCATGGTTTTGCACACATACATTCCTGTAACTGTCTTTTGGGCCCTTATGAACTTTGTTTCCCATCAATCATTCTTTTGACTTCACTTGTTTTCAGAAATATTATTGAAACAAAGACAAAATGCTTTAGAACACACATCCAGGATTGGAAGCATTCTTTTAACCACAATTGGTAAGTCAGTAAAGCATTTGCATATCTCTCTAAATCAGACAAAGCCTACCTCCCTTGAGAAACATCAAGACAGTCTTTCTGATTGAGAGGAAAATAAACTATAGCAGTCAATATATAAGAATAAAATCTAGGGAGCTGTGATGAATTGAAAAAGCAAATAAACGAAGATATAAAACCAAACAAATTCCTGAAGTATGTCTAAAGCAAGTAAACAAAGAATCTGCTGGCATGAAAAAACAGAAAGGGGATAAGGACCACTTACAGAAGCAATATGGTTGTGTTAAGTAAGTTCTCAACAAAAAATCTTACACAAATACTTATCCTGGTCCCACAGCTGTTTTCATGTAACAGAGATGAGGCATTTCCAGGAACTAGGGGATCAAAAAAGATACTAAAGTTAAAGAGAAAAGCATCAACAGGGTGACATGAAAAAAAAAGAAAAAAGTGGCAAAGCTCACATGCATGTGGATGAACTTCTTAAAATTCCACTGTAGAACAGCAGCATCACAACACACATATACACACCCAAGTTCCTCTTCTCACTCTGTACAGGCACCAGATTTTTGCTCATCTGTACACTCATGCTCTGTACCATTACTTTTTTCACAACACAAAATAAAATTCTCTCATAAGCACTGGCTTAAAGCCCCCACTTGCATCCCCCTTGTTCTCAGGCCTTTCTGGAACTCCAAAAACTCACCATCTGATGCACCAAATGTGGAACGCGAGGTCATTTGGGCTGAGATACCTGGGAGTTAATTGTTTTCCTTCTCCTTCAGAATGTTGATTTGTATAATGTATTATTAAATGACATCTTACAATTCAATACATGCACTGTATAATAAAGATCATATTTGTAAGTTTATGATATCTCTGTCTTTGAGGTTTTACCATCTGTGTGTAGGCCATTTTCAGCCATTGAAGGATAAGATCAAATGCAATCTGAATATTTTTTTTTCATAAAACCATTTTAGACATATTTTGAAAATAAGAAAACACACTAATGGCACAACTACTGCTCCTGTGTTTCCTTGGGAACATCTTTATAGGTACCCATTATGGGAAAAAACCCCACAACTCTAATCTTTATGACTTCTAGTATCTTTTCTACATGGAACAATCAGTATATGAAACTGCAGATTCACATATGTTCCCATATGTTTGAAATGGAGTAAGATGAGACTGAAATGAGAAGCTACCCTGCCCACTCCTGTATCTCATTTCCATCCCTGAATTGCTGCCCATTCCATGCAGGAAGATGTTTCTGTGGACTTAAACTGAACAGGCCTAAACATATGCAGTTGCCCAGCCTGGATGGAGTGAGAATGGGATGACTCTTTTCAGCAGTCATGCTGGGTTACTGTGTGCATAGAACGTTTGTAGAATTACAGGAGAAGAGTCTGCCCTAATGCAGAGGCCACATCAGGACCAAAAAGAAGGGAATAATATCCCACCACTACTATGATTTCAGACCTTCAAAGGAGAACAAAAATCATAATTGCCCTTATTGCCTCTTTTCCATTGCTACAATGTGGGAAAATACCATTTCATTACACCCTGGTTTCTGGTCCTGGTAGTTCTCAAAAATTTAGACCAGCCAGCTATGACTGAAGAACTGGCTATAGCTTAATGTATAGCTCAAACTATCATCCTGTTTCAGAAAGGTGAAGGAAGCCGTTACCTAATAGGCTGTCTATTTGTCCTATTTATTTTAAATGGTATTGTCTGGAGGTGTTCAGAATTTTGAACGCCGTAACTTTTTCCCAGGGAGATGCAGATGAGAAAGCCAAGGAGCTGCTAAACAGACCATGAGACATTAAATGCAATTCACAGCTGCACCCTCCCCATTCTCCAAGCCACAAGATACATCTTTCACATAGTCTTTAGGCTTTGATTGTTGAATAACGCTGGTCAAGATTTTCCAGTAATTTCCCAGGGAGCTTATTTCTTCAAAGATAACAGCAGAACTGCTCATCAGAACAATGCATTTCATGGCAATATGTTTACATAGATGCTTTTCTTTAACAGGAAAGGATTATATCTACGTAATATTTACATAGATAGACTTCTGCTGAAAATAGCATTTGCTACACTTCAGCTGGTGACTAACACACTGCTTGTTCTGCAACACCAAGGCACCACTTACAATCTCTTCAGAAACTTTCTTAATAAGCATTTAACTATTCTATAGAAATAAAAAGCAAACAATCAGATTAAAAACTAAAGAAAACCTTGTAGCACACAATTCCATGTGTTTGGGAATTGCCTGTTACATTCTGTTAAGACAGCTATTTAGAATAGCAATTGGTCACATCTCACATAGAGGCATCTGTTTTTCTCTCTAAGTTCATTGAAAAAAAGTTGAGCATGCCAAGAAACCAACTTCTAGTGAAGTTATTCTGCCACCTGCTGTTGCATTTATGGATATACTAGATATTTTAATCCCAATCTTTTCAATTAAAAAAAACCAACTTTATTTTAAAAAGGGAGGGACTTCCTTACTGGAGAAAAACTGATTATTACTTACGAACCACTAATATATTAGACTCTTTTCCTCTTGTTGATTTCTCAAGTATGTAACCCAAAATATCACCAAGACAGAGGGGATCAGGGGTGAGGAGGAGAGCCTGGTACAAGGGAAAAGCCCATGGTTAAAGAAAAAAAAAAAAGAGAGGAAAAAAAAACATTAGGAAGGAAAGAATTACAGAACCTCATAAAACAAAGTATTTTCATGAGTGTAATAAAATTCACACAGGAATAATTGTCTAAAAGCCTTCCAGTCTGAAAACTGCAATCCTAAACACTGCTGGATTACTATATCAAATCAAAGAACAGGTTACACGAAATACTGAAATTCACCAGTTTACACTCACTGTCTGAGTGGGGGAGGAACTAGAGCAAGTGGTATTGAAAAGGTAACTCCTCTTACACCTTCAGTTTTGTCAGTAATACAGCTGCTGGTTTAGCAAGCTTGACAAAGTCCTGATCCAATAAGCCAGTGACAAGAAGGTGGCCATCCCAGCAGGCAGCATCCACCACCTACTTTCAGGATATCAGTGACAAGTGCCAACCTCTCATGTCTGGCCATGAACAACACCTTTGCACAGAATTAGAGTGGTTGTATCCTATGCTCTACTCACGTTGCCCACTGCTCTGCACATGCTTAAATACTTGTCTGCAGTATACTACTGAAGGAACAGTTTGGGGAAAGGACTGAAAAAAGATGGGACACACAAAAGAACTGCAGAGGGAAGTCAGGGACAGCATAGTCACTTGCTGAAAGATGATCCACTCACTTGAAAAAAGCCTTCAGATTTTAAATTATTGTAATTAATGGAAGATACAACTCTAGATGTAACCCAAACTGCAGGACAAAAAAAAAAAAAAAAAAAAAAAAAAAAAAAAAAACAAAAAAACCCCACCCACAAAAAAAAACCCCGGACCCCCAAAAAAAAAAAAAAAAAAAAAAAAAACCAAAAAAACCCTGACCCAAGAAGGAAACCCTGGCACCACAAAACAGATATCCACACAACACACCCTTTACTCTGTCCTACAAAGGGTTCCTCACAGTAACGGGACAAGAGAGTTGCCTCTCATCCAAACAGATGAGACTAAACTTGCTTAGCTCATGAGACCGGAGGGGGAATCACAAGACAGCAGGGTTAACCACTCCTTGTATTTTAAACATATCTACTCGGTCTACTCTTCCTTTAGAGCACTACTAAAAGCTTGCTCTGCTTTGGCAGCTGCCCACTGCCATTTATAATGAATATTCAGCTGTTCCTTCAGGCTCTTCATCCGTTTGATATCCTATTGCCTGTTACACATTAGACAGGAGTACTGTTACTGATTGTAAGCAGTACCTGCATGGCAGCTTCACACTCTTTCACATGAGGCCTCCCAGCAACTTTTGTTTTGCCCCCCGGTCAAGTAGAGGAATTAGCTCTCCAGACAACAGCTCTGCATTCCACTGCTGGTTCTTCTCAGGGAAGTGCTCCAGCAGCCCCTGAATGAAAGAGCATCTCACCTGCTGCAGGGAACCCCACATAGCTGTGCTCTCTCCACTGTGGTGAGAAAGGGGGTAAGGACTTGTTGGCCCAGTTAGATGAGCTCAGCAGGGGTTTTGTCTCTTGCTTACCTGATTTCCAGTAGATTTGCCTCATTGCTCAGCCCAGTGAGCAGAGCTGCAACATGAATTACTGCTTTTCATTTCCAAGTGAAATTCTATTTCTAGTTTGCATATCATGGGAAGGAGACTTTAACCAGATCTTGAGGTATTTATACAAACCATCGACTTTCACCTCTCTCTGTGTCAAATAATTAATATATGCTAAGCATTATTAGCTCTATTTTTTTGAAGCAGAATGGCAAAAATGACCAAGAGATAAGCAACAAAAACCTGTAGCAAATCTAGTTCCTAATACAAATCTTGGCCTGTCTTTGCCTCGTAATGAATACTAAGTAAACCTGCAAAATAGCAGATTCATGCATAAAAATCAAGTTTTTTTAAAAAGTGTTTTTACTAGCTCTGGTTTCAGAGTTCTGTTTTCTGTACTAAATAGGAAGGTCATCCTGTACAAACTCAGTATTTTTTTCTGCTCCTGAATTTCGTTATCCTTTGCTGCATGTGTATATGTAGCTGTTACATTAAGAATTTATGCAGACATTTTACCTTTTACAGTAAGCTAATTCCCTTGTTTATGCCATAGATGGAATCCAACTAGCATTTCTTCTAGGCTGTTTTGTTGCATTCTAACATGATGAATTCCATTTTTTCTCCCCATAAGGTATTTTCCCATAGGAATTTCCATAAGGAATGTTATTCCTTGCAGTGCCCTGTTCATATAATTCTCGTCCCTTTCAACAAGGCAGATAATTAAGTACTTTTCCCCTGAAGCCAGATTATCTATTGATAAAACAAGATGTACTACCAAGGCCACACCCTATGATTTGATTAATTTGTTCTCTGACCTCTTTTTAATCACACTTGGGACTTAAGTTTTGTAAGGAAACACACCTGGAGAGCGTACAAAAAGAGAGGTCAAGCAGATGACATCTCAAACTGTAACACGGCTGGACTGAGCATCCCCCCTACAGTAATTTAAAATGCTAATTTTCTTGCATTTGATAGTGCAGAAGTTACACATGACAGACTCTCATCAGAGCAAAGGCATTTTTGACACAGCCCTCATTCAAATGCATGTTAATAAATGACCACCAGAAGACAGACAAAAGAAAATCCAATCCAACTGTCCATTAACGAGTCAAATAAAATAATCCATAACACAGCTGCAGTGGAAAGAAAATCATGGTTCCCCCACCTTCCCTCTGATTTAGCTTCAAAGTCCTGAAGAAATGCTTCTCTTAAGATCTCTTACCCATTAGTTTATTCATTCTTCTATATATACACTACGAGATCCTAATGAAGATGGAGCAGCAGAAGTGCTGTTATCCAGTCCATTAAAAAGTATCCAAAAACCCTACAGAATCTACTGTATAATTTCTCATACACTGGAAAATTGCATTATGCTGTATCAACTACCATACACTGCCAAGAAATTATTTATACTGACACCAAACTTCATGCATTGCTATGACTGAGTCATTAAACTACAATACAGTGCAATACATATAAAAGGAAGAGCAAAAATCCTTCTGTCAGGTCAACTCTGAAGATAATTTTAGGGAAGAAAATAGGGATGCTCTTTCAGGATTTATCTGGAGCACCTAGGTCTCTATGCAAAGAACAGTGGGTGCTTTGGGGAGCACAAGATGTTGAAACTGTGGGTTTGTATCTCATAGCTCATGTACTCTTTCCAGCAGTACCCTTTCACTCCAGGACATGGGCTCATTCCTGACTCAAAGAGAAGAACACCTTTAACAAAAAACTGCCAGCAACAGCCCCCGAGGACAGGTTTGTTACCCACACACCCACCCTTCACAGGGGAGTGGTCCCCCACCCAATTACTGTCCAGACTCAACCTTGCTTCATTTGCAAATTGTGACAAAAATCACAGCCTGAGGTGGTGTAGCTACATAACCTGTACATTATGCACCTTTCATTACAGAAAGTGTATATGCAGTAATCTATTAATAAATACATCTTGCAGGGCCTGAAAAATGTGAAAACAAACAAACACTTCATAACACATATAAAAGGGCTTTTCAATTAACATCCTGTTTTGAATACGTGGCTGATCCACAGTAGCCCCTGGCAACAGTCTGCCAACATCTCAGCCCAGCATGCTTAGATACTCCTGGCAGTGCTTCCATTCCTCTAAACATCAACAACAAACGAATTTATTATCCAGCTTACCTGATACATAGTGCAATGCAGCCAGGACCTCTAGCTATTTCATTGAGATTGAATAAGTCAAGACATGAAAACGATTAATCAAAATGAAGAGGCTTAAAAGCTGCAAGAAAATTGCCCTAAGTGAAGCCTCTGTAAAGCAAGGATTGCACCACTTGGAAAGCTGGGGCTTTCCACAGGCCGATAATACTGGGGTGCTTTGCTATTTCTCTCTCGACATTGTGGTTAGAGCAGTAGACAGATAGACAATGGCTATTTATCTCTGATGCTACATGCAGCCAGAGAGATCTACAGGGCACAGCTACATGACCTCTTGTAGGCAAACACAATCTTGCTGTGCCTGTGATCCAAGCAGAATGGAAAACATCTTAGTACAATGCCAAAACCAAGCTAACACACAGCACATCCTGTCCACCTTCAAAGCCAACCCACATCCACCTGCAACCCTAGATACTGACACGGTACGGAGGAAAATGGCAGGTAAATGCTGTAAATGAGACACATTTACACTTGCTGCAAGAAAGAGGTACCTTGTACCAGACTCCACTGCCCAGCTAAAAAGAAAATACAAGCAGCTAGGGAAGGTGCTGGTACCTGACTCCTGTGCCTACTGGAGCCTCAAGGTAATTAAAGCACGGACTTAGCCAGTATCAGAAAAAAAAGGATGCTAGTCATCATTCTAGTGCTCATCCACGCAAATCACATGGCAGTATTACAAGTATGAATCTCTAAGAGAGACGTGGCACTTGATGATAGATTCTACACTTAGTTTCTGTGTCTTAAACAGCAAAGGTGCTATGGAGCACTGCATTATCTAAAGGGAAGAGAAAGAGACAAAGTCAGCAGTTTTGAGGGCTGGCCCTCAGCTACTCTTCTGTGAAAACACGGATGAAACAAAACCAACACACTTAAGCACAAGCAAATAAAACTCAAGAGAATTTGCTTACCCTCAAAAAAACCCATTCCCTTTGCTATAATAATAAGCTTGAATTGCTCAGAACCCTTACTTAAAATTCCCCTCTTTTTATCTTTTGCATATTTATCTATTTTTAAAAATACATATTAATGTTAAAAACTATTTTTATACGTATAGACACGTATATACTTTTTATATGGAATTTCTCCCACTTTTAGACAAAATGTATTGTTTCCAAATGCTGCCATTGTTACAGCCTTAGACAACAAGAGCTTCACCACAGAGATTAATTACAGCAGGGACAGGGCAAAACAAACTTTTTCCATGCTACCTTATCACAGAGCTGCTAAACTACCTCTGGCCAAATTCCTCCTCTCTACACATTAAATCCTCAAGTGCTGAATAAATGATGGTGTTTGTACCTTTCGCCAAAGATGTGCAGCAAATTTCACACACATGAAAGAACAACTTGATGACTGTAATTTCTGGGCACATATCACCTGGCAATAACCAGTAATCCAGAGGAATACAGTTTACTATGTTTTGGCTGAGTGAACAGTCACTGATAAAACTCTTAATTTAAACTCAGGAAAACTAAATGTTTTTCTTGCCCACTCTTTGTTTCCTCTTTGCATCCTTCAAATTAGCTAGAGTTACAGCAGCCCTGTTTGCTCAGCAATCCTCCTTCCAATTACATTTGAAACGCCCAGGGATCATCATCTTAAAAAATTCAAAGTAGTTCCTCCTAAAGGTATTACAGGATCACCCTACTTGTCCTCACAAAAGGTGGAGAAACTCAGACTCAAAGGTAGATTGGGAATATCAGTATATGTTTTGGAGAATGGAACCTACCATCCATAACACTGGACAATGTGATCACTCCTAAAGAAAGGGATACTCAGTGTTTGTGACTTTACCAAGTCACCTACTAGCAGGAAAAAAATCACTGGTGATGATTTTACTTAAACTGGGCCTTAAATCTTTCTCTTTAACAGCTGCCTCTGACGAAAGAACCTGCTTAGAGACTTCAAGAAAGGCTGAATTTATAATGTAGGAGCTCCTGGCAGTTTTCATCACCTCAAATTATGCAGTGATTTCGATCAGTGCAGAGGGCCTAGAAGGATGAATTCTGCCCTGCTTCATTGGCTCTGACTTCCCTCACAAGCTCCTCACACAGAATCAACACTGAGAAGTTTCTATTCTTCCAAGATGATCTTTAATTCAGCAAAGCACAGTCCCATCTCCTCTCCCTATTAATGCTTGGATCCAAGTACACACATACACGACTTATATCCTGTATTTGGGAGAGCAGGGTGATATGAGTCTCTGTAGTCCCTTTCGAATTTTTCTCTATGAACACACACAAGACACATAGGAGAAACTGCAAGGTGTCCTGTGTACCTTGCAACTTCTGTCCAGTTTCAGGCAATCCTTCCAGACACAAACGAAAGCCAGCTTTAGATCAGGATAGATGATCTTAGCAAAGGCAACACTTATATGAAGCAGCAGTTAGCCTGATGTCACCTTTTACCAGGGGGTCCCTTCCCCCAAAGCAAAGTACAGGATTGCTTCAGGCTTGGCTGGATTCAACATCAATTACAGGTTTATAAACGGCAACAGTATTCTCAACTAATTAAAGGCAACTTTTACTGTAACTATTCCTATCAGGCAAAGATATTTCAAATTATATCTGCATTTTAAACAGCTCCAGAGGACATCACTCAAGTTCCTTCTATTTAGAAGTGATGATGAGACTAGCAGAGCAATTATAATTATCAAATGGCCTTTTTGTAAGGCAAGTGAGACTAGCAAAAACTCGTGAATGTGCCACACACTCCACCTCCTCCTCTGGGGAGCATTTCAGAGCTTTGCTTTCAAATTCATAACACCCTACATGATCACTAGGACACAGACATCCCCACAGTTAGAAACTGTGAAGCTGCCATACAGGTAAGGAAAAAGGATACACTATTCTTTACAGAGGGCCTCCAGGCAAAAATCTCAGGTCAGTGTGATCTTATCACGTGCACTGCTCTCTCCTTCCATTCTTCTAACAACCTAAAATCCTTCATTTACAACAGTTAAGACAACAGTCTTAACATAATCATAAAGAAATGATTCTTTGAAAATAATTTCAAAATTTCCCTGCTTTTCATCCACTTTTGGCAAACATCAGGAAATCAGAAAGACATACTGAATTCTCCCATAAGAAGTGTGAACTGCAAAAATTAGGGTGACTGAAATGTGTAAGGTTTATAATGCACCAGGTTTGTATTAACTCTGCTTCTCTATATTTTCTAGATGCTGAGCAAAACCACTAAGGTCTTGCCAGAGAGTATGATTTTAAAAGACCTAAAGCATAGACTTTAACCATATGTTAAGAGTGACTGAATTCAAAATGTGAGTCTTCCTGGATCAGCATTATCATCTACTGAAATGATCTTATCCAGCAAGATTTCAGCCCTACTTTAGGCATTTTGTTCAGCTTGGACAGAAGCAGAGTGGACAGCTGCATTTTGATGTATTTGTATATATTTGTAGTCAATTCACATTCATATATTATCACTTACAAAGTGACATATGTGTGGCAAACTCTCAAAATGCATTACTCAAACCCACCTTTTTCGATAGAGTTTTAATACAGCAACAGAAACACTTCCTTTCACTTGAGGCCTGCAAGGGTTTTTTGGGGGGATTTTTATTTGCTAGAACTCAGCCTGGGACAACATTATAACGTAACATTATAATGCAGAGTTCCTTTAGGAAAGAGATGATTAACCAAAACTAAAACCATATTTATGCAAACTCAGATAAGGACAATGAAATCTCATACCTCAGAATATAAACAGTTGCAACAGTTGACATGGGAGTATTTGTCTACTCACCCCTTGACTGCAAAGACAGGGTGAGTAAGGCAGGAGAGGAGGTGGTGCCTTATTCTGAGCTAAACAGACTAAATAAGACAGGCAGATCTGCTGTATTAAATCTTATGTTCCTTAGCCTTTGCCATTTGGCAAGTGATCCATGGCTCATGTGAAATGAGTGGGTGGTCATGGTCTGGTTTGTACTAGACATTTCTTGGGATCAGGGAAAAAGAAAACAAAACACTGCAATTGGCACCAACCACTGCTCTTGTTAGCAGCTTTCAGCAGGCGAAGGACCAAACAAAACCGAAGACTGAACCTCTCCCTCCTTCAGAACTGGTCACAACTTCAAAAGTTGATAAAAGCAAGTTTGTATAAGACACAGGGAAAGTTTGCAATGCCTCTGGGTCTGTCATTTACTTGTCATACAAGTCAAGAAAGCAGATATTTCAGAGTTTTGGGACAATCAGTGACTTTATTATCCCCACTCTGATAATTCACCCTTCTGTGAGTATCAGCTCTGAAGCCTTGCAGGGCACATGAAATTTATAGCACTGATTTCTTTTTCTGGGTAGATCTGATGCTAAAATTTCAAACTGACATTGTATAAAGTTATTATCTGAAAAAAAAATTCATCTTAGCATAACAGGCTCAACAGAGGGGTGACCCAAGCTAGGACATTGCTTAAATTAAATTAGCCTTAAATTAGTTCTAATAAGAGCTGTGAAAAGTGAAAGGTTTTTTTAATAAAACTTTATTAATAGATGAACAACAATGCTTAACAGCAGGTTTTCTACATTGAGGAATTATGTTTCAAAGGTTACCCTGCTGAAAAAGAGCCAAACACTACAGCATTTAAATTGTTTCACAATTAATACAACGCAGACTTCAAGAACAAATACCTTTAAAGGAAGCCATAAGGTAAAAAGCAGACTCACTTTTCCCTAACAACACGGAATGTTTTCATTCTGAACTTCAAGCTAAAAAGGAGTTCAGGACTGGATATCAGAATCATAGAATATCCTGAGTTGGAAGGAACCCACATGGATTATCAAAGTCCAATTCTTGGGACTACACAGGACACCCCAAGGATCACACCATTCTTGTGCCTGAGAGCACTGTCCAAACGCTTCTTGAACTCTGTCAGGCTTGGTGCTGTGACCGTTTCCCTGGAGAGCCTGTTCCAGTGCCCAACCACCCTCTGGGTGAAGAACCTTTTCCTAAACCTTTCCTGACACAGCTTCAGGCCGTTTCCTCAAGTCCTGTCACTGGTCACCACAGAGGAGAGATCAGCACCTGCTCTGACACTTTCCCTTGTAAGGATGCTGAAGACCACAATGAGGTCTCCCCTCAGTCTCCTCCAGGCTGAACAGACCAAGTGACCTCAGCCACTCCTCACGGGGCTTCCCCTCCAGACCCTTCGCCATCCTCACAGCCCTCCTTTGGACACTCTCTAATAGCTTAATGCCTTTTTTATATAGTGGTGCCCAAAACTGCACACAGGACTCGAGGTGTGGCTGCCGCAGAGCAGAGCAGGACAATCCCCTCCCTTGCCCGGCTGCGCCTGATGCCCTCCAGGACACAGTTGGCCCTCCTGGCTGCCAGGGTACCACCGACTCGTATTTCATTTGTCACCAACTAGGACCCCCCAGGTCCCTTTTCACAGTGCCACCATGTATTCCTTTTATTTCAAGGAACATTCACATAGCATATAGTCATATCGCAAAATGGCACCATGAGATACATCAACTCACTGAGCAATTTTAAATCATATTTCAGCTGTGGCTGAACAACAAAAGCAAACCTAACTTCTGTTTGCACAAATAGCATCAAAGCAATTACACAAAGCCAAGCTGGATTGTACTCTATTTCGCATTCCAGGGAATGTACACTAAAATAATATTTATTTATTTACTTCTAAGACCTTGCTCAGTATCTTATAATTTTGCAATAAAGAATTTAGACAAATAACATTGTGAGTTCTCAGTGGTTTTCCTTTCACAAATCAAAACTTACATGGGAACACTAAGTATCCAGACAAAAATACTAATCTAACTAGATCTATATGAGATTAATAAAAGAAAGAAAACTCATCAGGGAATCAGTCTGTTAAGGTCACATGCTTCAAAAGCAGAAGCTTTTCCTCTGAAGCTATTAATTCTAAAGTAGAGGTGAAAAATACATTGCTAATGCCCTGAGAGACAATATATTTGTCTGAATTCAACAGAGAAAAAATAGCATTCACATCTGGACTGGGGTTTTTTTCTGCTTGCAAAAATAGTTTCTCCAAATCTCACTGGGCAAGATTAGAAGATTTAATGACTGATCAGTCAGCCATGAGCCTAAACATCTTAAAAAGCAACTTACAAAGGAATACTACACAACTCAGTTTGTTATGACACAAACAGCTTCTCTGAAGTCATCAGATTTAGCGGCTATACAATTTTTAACCAGTGGACAAAGCAGCACAGATATCACAAAACTTGGCAAGGTTCTGAAGAACAGGGAAAAAACCCCACCAAAACAACCCAGAAAACTCCACTAAAACCAAAACCCGAGCAAGACCAAGCTGTTGAATCTCTGCCAATATACACATCAAGCAGTGCTCTGTGAAAGAAGGGTAGAGGAAGGTCACTGAACTGCTCTCTGCTGTCTGCCCTGTTCTCTGGGGCTTGCATATCCCTTAAAGCACATGTGCATAAATTAAGGATGGGTATTTCTTGATTTTAACAAACCACACATGTTATCTGTGGTTGTTACAAACAGGGTAAGCCCAGGGTAATCACTGTCATCAGCTGGAGAGAAAGAGCACTTTCAAAAACTATTTCACCATCTGAAGTTGCTCATGTAGTAGTTAAGGAAACCACTTTGGATTAAAACACACAGCATGCCAAGAGCTGTTACACTGATATCTTAATTTCTAAAAGTCTTTCATTCCAAAAAAGGAAACTATACAACCTACTTCCCTAGGCTTCCTGTAGGTTGGATTTCTACTCACATTTTACACGAGTGTAATGTGATGCTGATGTCAAACAGAAGATCAATAGCACTACTCTCTTGAAGGCAGAGAAAACACGAGCACATTTTGAAGAGAGAGAATGGCACTGATTTTTTTCCAATAAAGCTGTTCAATGAAAGACTTTATGGAATTCCAGCCTAAAAAAAGTGTGCAAAATAAATAGATACTTTATATTCTTTAACACCTGGATGTTATGACTCTTGAGCACAACCATAAGCTCTATAACATCACTGAAGTATAGTAGCACCTGAGGTCAGAAGAAAGCTGCTTTTCAAGAGCATACATGTTTCCCAATCGCTTATCACAAAACACCAAAAGCCATACTTTTTAAAGCAAGGACAATACAAGTAAAGAAAATTCAGCAACTTTAACGAGTAACAATCAGTGTAACAAACCCCTAAAATAAATACTTTAACATAGTAACTAGTCTGGGCCTTGGCTTCACACTTCTTCATAAAAACTGCCTTTAAACTACGAAGTACTCTCTAAAGCTAAATTCCAAGATCTATTGTCCCACCATACCATCCTACCAAGTATTTCTGTAGAGACTGCTCTTCCAAACAGTGTCCCAGCCCTATTCTCTCTCTCTGGGATTATTTGGCAAATTCATAACCTGATACCAAGCAATGCTGGTATGAAGGCATTTCAGAAAGACTGCAGCGCAAAGGAAGCTGCCTTCAAACAGACAGCATGACAGCCCCCGTTGGTTCTGAAAAGGATAATGACAACTTGTTAGGAAAAAGTTCTAAAAAAAAGAAAGAAGTTTTAATGACTGAAGAGATTGATGAAAGGTTTGAAGAAGTAACTGCAGAGCTTCTTTAAATAACAAAGCCTAGGAGGAGGGACAATAGACAGGAAGAGCATAAAAAACCAAGATTATCAACAGAGAAATTATTTATTCTTCTACAATGAACTGTACTTTGGAGATTTATTTTATCATTTATATTTACTTCAGAAAAAATGCCCAAAAGCAACTGAGTAGAGTTTACCAGCTGGCTTTTACTAAAAAAATAAGCAACAAACCAACAAATGTCTCATGGTAACAGAGCATCAAGGTGAAGAAAAGCACTGACGCAAAATGAACAGTGGAGAGAGACCAGCAGATATTTAGGGCACTGGACAACTCATATCTAATATGGAAGAACAGAGGATTAAGTTAAACCTGCCAGAATTTGAGTCTGTGGTTCTAGAGAAACAGGATTTAAAATGCAATGCATACAGGGCTATACTGGGCATGCTGACATACTCTTCTCAACAGCTTCTCAAAGTCAATCATATCACATTATATGAATGCTTGATTGCAATTTTGGAAACCAATAGGGAGAAGAAATATTTAGTAGCAGTTGAAATGTTTTCCTTGTCACTTTTTAATCACACTTTCTGTGAGGCACTAAAAAAAAAAATTGGTGGTTCCTTCTAGATCTTAGATCTTTCTATTTTGAAAAGGAAAATTTTTTTAGCATCTAGTTCACATAAATTATGACATCCTTTATACTTTAGATATTAAGGCTGTAGCTCAACACCAACCCTCAGGCGGGCCTATCTGTTTCCTAGGAAGTGTCTGGTATTAAATATAAGGCATTTTTCTCATACAGCTACAGAAACTGTAAAACCAACTGCTATCAGAACTGCCAAATCTGTAAAATCACTGAAACAACCAGGAAAAATCTGGAAAAGATCACCTGTATAGCAATGCTTCAGTTCATATCCATAGCTGTCTTGTAACACAATGTAGGATTAGATTACATTTTTAAGTAACTGCTTCCGTAATACACAAATGTAGCAAGAACACTGTGCTAAATAAAATACGGTGCTCAAATCTAACACAAAAACAGGATGAGACAATGTGGTTTGTAGATTGGTCAGGCTGCTGCTAATCCTCTGTGGATCTTAGCCAAGTAATCCCGATCCAGCAGCAGGTACTGATCCCTGTTCATGGCCCAGAAGGCAGATATCTGTCCCAGAAGCTGATTACAAGCATCTGCCTACATTAGGTGGATTCAAACTTACAAATCCCACTTCAAAAGGAAGATGTTCTCCTAGTCAAAATACGACTTAAGATGTAATCCAGACTCTCTATGTCCTTCTGTTAATCTCTGGCCTCTACAGAGTGGAAAAAAAAAAAAGCCAGAGAAATTCTTATTGTTTTCAGACTACTGAAAAATGAATCCTGTCTCTGTAACAGAGTCAGGACCGTATTCCTCTTGAACATGTACCAACTTATACATAGATGCGAATTACAAAAATGTCCATGTGCACAGAATACCAGTCTGAGAAGGATCTAGGACTTAGTTCAAAACAGCACTCTAACGATTACAACCAGACTCTTCACTCTTCCCTCTCACATCCACTCATGCCTGCAGTAGGTCTTGCTCCTGCCACACTGACCTTTACAGCAGTCCAGTATCCCGATCTGTAAACCACCAATATCATTTGTGTTGTGTTGTGCTATGTTAGTGCCCACAAACTCTATTCACAAATCAAGACTGTTCCGCACATCCTACACTGTACAACCACAAATGAACAGACTAACAACACACTCGACCCACCTATCCTGCTTCAGAAGACCTTCAATGAACATTTATGCAGAGAGCTCCAATGCAATTCTGCCCACCGCATGCTGTGAATAAGGAAGTTGTTTCTCTTCACAGTTGGATCAGAGCAATGGTTTATCTAATCCAGCACCCTGTCCCTGATAGCAGCAGTAGGAGAGCACATGATACTTTAGAAAGTGGCTGAGCTATTCCTCTTAAATTTCCTTACCAACTACAGTCATTAATCTACGGACGTTGGAGGGCATACCTCTAGCTATTCCCTTTAGAATGTGTTTATAGCATGTGTTTCTGAATATGCCTGATCTCATTTGCACCACCTGATTTCTGGATAGCATTTTCTTTAGCTTTTTCTCATTTTTAATAATGGAAAGAAAAATCTTATTTTAAAGTTCTTCTGACACTTTCTTCTGGAATTAGTACAAACACACTTTTCAGTCATCAATAGCACAAGTCCTTCTCTATTTGTTGAATCCTCTATTTTCAGATTTCCAAACTACTCTTGGGTAAGACATAATTTGTCCTATTCTCTAGTTTAACACAGTTTCTACACTGCACGTAGAAACTTTATCTGTAATAAGATCAAGGAGCTACTGAACATTGGATTAAAGGCATTTCTTGAGTGACTGAAGTTTAGAGACGGATGCCAGGATGAATATAGCAAAGCCAGAAAAACTAATATGGGATAAGTTAACCCTAAAGCTTAACTGCTACATTTAAGTGTACTGCAGCTTTGGTACTTAATTTAATAAAATCAGAAGTGGATCTACATAAAGTGTCACTACTTCCAAAGGAAACACAACCCTAAAACACTGTGTAGACACACAGACTTTAACACACAGTGCACTATTTCTACACCAGCCACCCAGACTTTGGATATCACACTCTGCAGCAGTAATAAGGCGTTTGTAGTCCCATCAGGCATCCTGGTGAAGCCATGTCTCAAATGCATGTTTGTCACACCCAGCTCATACATGTTCACACTTTTACACATCTGCTTTTTCAAGTCACACCCATTATTCTATACACATTATGTTAAAGCTATACACATTATGTTAAAGAACTACATAAATGCAACCCATCTTAAGTAATCAGCCATCCATTCCTACGTAAAAAATGGACCACCTCCTTGTAGATAAGGACCAAAATACGTGGATGGTAAAGCTCAAATTCACCTCAGCTAAGTAGTTCAGTAAACCACACAGGCTTGGGATCCGTCCCAGGATTCCTTTAGAGTTACAGAGAAAGAGATGCAAGGGAACATTATTTTTTTTGGAGGGAAAAGAGATATTGGGGGCTACTGTGTAGTCATGTGAAGTCTGAAATAAAAAAAGATGTGCCACCAGGCCTCAAGATGGCAAGTAAATCAGCCACAGATGAGACAAACTGTATGTGATACCATAGTCTGTAGACACAGTGTCCTGCTCTAACTTCTAATTAGATAAAAGAAGGGTCCCACAGCTTAATGTTGCTCTAAGACTCAGGGAGTTTCTCTAAAGCCTTACATTAAGTCAAACATTCACTCATTTATATCACCTACAATAGAAAAATTCCATCAGTTGTTGCACAGGCCCTTAGCCTACACATAGGCACATGTATCATTAATTCACTCAACTCAATATTAATTCATGCTACTTCTAATAATAATGATGCTTCACCTTTATTTTTGGTATAATATAGTCTGCAGTGAGGCTTGCAGCCTCCCAAAACCAAAAAATACTAGCAACTTCTGCCACCCACCAAAATAGGTGTGAACTGTTCTACTATTCATTTTACTTACTCACTTCCTCCCAGGCCAAAACTGATAATACGTATAATCAGTAATATGAACTGATCCTGGATTACACAAGAATGACAAAAGTATAAACACTTCTTTGAACAGTTATTCTTACATAAACCCCTCCCAAAAAATACAATACTATACTGAGACTTAAAATCTCTGCTTTTGTCTTGGAAATGTTTTCCTAGGCCAGCACCACAGAGAACTCCAGTGGTCAACAGTTCAGGCCTTAAATTCCTTTCCTTCCAGAACACTCAATGCAATGCTATCAAGCAAAAGAAAGTAGCTTTGACTGCAGGACAACCTTTCTGGGAGATTTAACTGGATTAAATCAATTTCTACATCTAAGTTTCATGACTTGTATGTGCCATTTCTGAGGCTTAATGAAGAAAAATGCAAATGAAGAAAAGACCTTTCTAGCTCCAAACTCAAACGAAACCAATGGCTCCAAAGGCCTCACTGCAAACACCACTTGTACACACAGACCCCTGGAGCAGGCCCCTCAGCAAGCTCTCAGCCCGAGAGTCTTAAGGTGCGAACATCCTCATATTCCAGGTACCACCCCGAGTTAATCACAGTTGTGCCCATCTGCACTCATACATCTGACCCAAGTCCACTTGAAATCCTTTGTGAGACGAGGTCAGGCTCCCAGCTCCCCTAGCTCCCAGATGCCCTCTCAACTCAAGCTGGAGAGGAGCAGGTTAGGAATCTGCAGCTAAAAGAGGGTACAGCCGTAAGCCTGTGGTGTATACTTCAAACCGACTGCGTGGTACCGCGCACACTCATGCTGACAGACACCACTGACGGGGCACGGCGCGGCTTTGCCCAGTCGCAATTCACCTTCTGTACACAAGAGGTGTTGTACAGCTGGAAAACCAGTAATGTTTCAAGTGTGGGAAAGTCCCATGCCACTGGCTTGTGTGAAAGTCAGTCTGCAGTCCTCAGCCTAAAAACAACAGCATTATCTAGTCAACAGCACGCAGCAGTCATCTATTGCTCCAGTGTTCTCAGGGTTGCACAGCCAAAGGCTGGAGTTACACAATCAAGACCACTTTTCTATTCTACCCTACTGTCAGATGCTTGCAACTTTTCATCTGGGAAAAAAAAAAAAAATCAGTATTTTCTTAGCTACACCCTTGGAAGTCTCACTCTGCAGTTAACAAGAGAAACTAAACAAGGAAATGTCAATCGCCATTTTCACTGGCATGAGACTGAGGGCTTCAGTCATAGCATAGGCCACATCCAACAAATTGCACAAAATGAAGGCGAATTAGAATAACTATCATCTACAACTTCACCAGCTGTGCACAGAGAGGCCTACAGGAAAAATCAGCCTATTTTTCTACCGATAGAGCACTGTCTCCTCAGCAGTATGTTTTCCAGTATACCAAACTAGCTGTTTTTAAAAGTTCCAAATACAGGAACTTTTTCCAGCTCCAAGGAAAATTTACCACATCCTTTCACTAAGACTTGGATCTTCATCCAGTTCCAGTCACACATACTGAACCAAGCCAGTAAGTCTTATGCCACACATGCTTCATCCAATACAACTTATTTCTAGACCTAATGCCATAAATCCATTTGAAAAGTGTTAAGTTAGAAGAAAATATTCAAAGAAAATTATTTCCATATACAAAAATCTTTCTAAGGATCTCAAAGTCAGACTTCATCAATTTCAAATAAAAACGGAAATCAGGAGATATTAAGGTAGCCATATGTCTTGTTTCAGAAATTAGGAAACCTGCAGATAGACTGACCACTGATATTATTTAAGACTACACAGAAAACATAGGGCAAAGCCAGGAACAAGGTCAAGCCTGCACAGTACCCTTATCTACTGATTACACTGTGGATTTCAAACTCAAAGGTGGCAAAGTTTCAAGGGGCCATGACCATCCTTTCTTTATGACATATCAAGTGGAAAGGGAAGGAAAGGGAAAGGGAACACTACATGGAAAAATCTAAAAGAACCATTCAATTAAGCCATATCGGGAGGAAGTGGTAAATAGCATAAAAATATTTCCAATGAATATCAAGTGAATCATCAGCAATTTAAGGAAATATTTTTCTATAAAAGCATCACATTGGTATTGTTTTTATGCTTGGAAATGCTTCCCAGAACAAAGAGATTTTGTCACTGGTCTTTTTTCCCTTCTTAATGGAAGCTTCTTGCAGAGGAAAAGAGAAAGAAGAGGTGAAGGTATACACAGAAGTGAAACATCTGCCCTTCTTTTTGTTCTCACCAGTTCAGAAAAATATAAGAAAAAAAAGGCTCATTCAGAAGTCTCAATGTGAAAGACTTTTGAATCAACACAACTTAGAGCTGTGCAAAATGAACTGGATTTTAAGGACTCTACCAACAAAAAAATTGTGAATCACTTTTGAAGTCGTAGTTGAGACAATATTCTGCTTTTGTCCACACTTAAACAGTCTTAGTGCTTTCAAAAAAACCGGAAGTTTAACTTCTTTCTTTAATGGTTTGCTGACTTTGCCCCTCTCTGCGAGGGCTGGTGTGTAACTAGGCTGATCCTCCTTCCCACTCAGTAATCACGGATGCAGTGGAAGTCAGAACATCTCTTCAAGCACAAAACTTAATTTCATAGTTCTCAGTCTTTACCACAAGTCTCTTAGTTGCAGTAAAGCCACAAGTGTTTTACCAGATCTAGCTACAGTGAAAACAACTCAATGGATATAAATATCATCACACATTTGCAGACACTGGGCAGAACCCACAAATCTTTCTTTCTGGACAGCAGCCATTGGGAGTTTCAGAGCCTGTAAGCCTTTGCAAAAGGAAACAATTTAGCCTCCTGTAACAAATGTGCTCTCCCTAAAGAATAGTGTCATGGAAATCAGAGCACATGGAAACAAGATTTTAAAAAATAACATGCTACAGTCCTAACCAGCTTTCCAAACAATCCCTTAAACACAATTTTGCACTGGGAAGTTATATTAAATGTAGAGAATTATTCCTCTCTTCACATTGTTAAGTAAGGTAGGTGTGCTTCTCAGAATCTAAAAGCTACTTCTTGGAAAACATGGCTTGTCCCCTCTGGAGCCTAGCTGTATCTTAAAATTACTGTTTCTACCAGAAAACCAAATGAATAAGTGACAAGAGAAAGTTCCATTGCTTTTTTTCATTGATGATTCCTGCCTAACATACCCAATTTACAAATCCATGCGTCAGGCTGCCTTTCTTAATACTATCTGGCTTACATTGAGTCACATCTCTGACATCACACCAGTAATGAAACAATTTTTCACTTGAAAATGAAACATTAATTCATGAAAGAGAAATAGTCTGAATTTATTGTTCTCTTAAAGGTGTCCTTGTTCCCCTGAACCAACCTACACAAAAACTTATTTCTGTAAGTACAGCAAGCATATCTGATTTCCAAAATTATATCTAAACTAATATCAGTTTTAGTCAATTTTCTGGCCAAACCAACACTTTAATCCCCTCTCAGGAAAAGAAAAGGGGGAGAAAAAAAAGAAAAAAGGAATTGATGCTGTTAGTTGAGTTAAATGGTTCTAATGAAGTTCCTATCCATGTTGCAGTCATATGTATCAGCTAAAATTCTACTTATCTATTTCCCACATTGTCATTGGCTGAAGAGGTTCACTCTGGCATATACATTCACTGAACAAGCTGAAGGGGTGTTACAAACAAAGAACAAACTGAAGTACCACCCGCCTCATGCATTTCCATACGGAACAGTTAGTACTGGACAAGCAAAGACATCAAATCCATTTAGTGGCTGGTCATGCTTATCCATCACTAATATCTACAGGCAAAGGTCTGTGAGCTGTGTGATTCTTCTTCTACAACACCAAAGGACCCAATTCCACAGTCCTGAGGAGTATTTTGCATTCCAAATAGTTACATTACACAGACACTTACGGAGAGTACCCACAGTTGGTTTTAACGCTTGAATAAAACACTACAAAAGAGGCGGAATCAGACTCTAAATAAGCTAAAAATTAATAGAAGAAACAATTCATCTCCTGTGAACATCTCTTCAATTGTGCAGGTTTGAAGCAAGGCTGAGACCAAACCTCTAGATAAAGGTGGACTTCGCTGTTTTCTACTTCAACTTCTATCTTAGGAAACAACTTCAAATAACTTAAATGATAAACGAATAGTCTATAAATATTGTTTTAACTTTCCCCTCTGTAACACAAACACCTGCTTTTGGTCCTGTTCACACTTCCATTCATGCATGAAGTGTATGTACAAAGAGGGTTATTGTGTCATTGAGTAAATAGGCACTGAAATCAAACCAAAACTAGCAACCCCCAATATTACAGTTTTCTGTTCCCTGTGCAAAGGAAATGACTTCTTTTGAGCTAAACCTACATATGTATCTTAGTACTGAATTGCAAAATACGAGTTATTCGCTAATCATTACTTCCCCCAGTATGAAAATTCTATCACCCAAAGGCAAGCAACACTGAACACATTGACTGCATTAAAGAGATCTGCTATTTGAGAAGCCAAATTTGTTGGCCTGCTCCACCTCTCTGCTCCCAGTGCTCTCTTATTGAACAGACTAAATGTACAGGACGATGCTCTTAAATGTTAATGACAATGAATACCTTCCAAAAAGCACCAGCCAGATCTTTTATTTATACACACAAAGCTTTTATCTTTACTATCTCTAACACTGAAGGCTGTGTTTGATTTGGTTATGGGAGACTCAATGAAAACTTCTTATAATCTGTTACTGCACTTCAATGCAGATTTCCTTCCCAGAAATGCCCACTCCACACCGAATATATTATCCTAATGGACTGTCACAGAGGGCATTAGGCACTTCTGCACCAGCACTGTACCACAGCCTCTTGCCTGTGGTCTCTTTGGGCCCTGCGGAGAGAAAAAGTATGTTTATACAGTGATAACTTTTATCCTGATGTGTTCCCACTTCTCTCAATTGCATCTTACTGTCTATTTCTTGTGGGAGTGACAGGGACATGAGAGCCACAGTATGGCTACAGCTCTTGTGGCAATGCCTTTTACAATTTCAGGCCTAGGAATGTCTGTACTGGTTTCAGCTGGAGTAGAGTTTATTTTATTCACAGTGGCTGGTACAGGACTATGTTTTGGATTTGTGCTGAACAGACAGTTAATAACATAGAGATTTTTTTGTTATTGCTGAGCAGGGCTTGCACAGAGCCAAGGCCTTTTCTGCTTTTTGTACGGCCATGCTGGTGAGGAAGGTGGGCATGCACGGGAAGTTGAGAGGTGACACAGCCAGGGCAGGTGACCCCAACTGAACAAAGGGACATTCCAGACCACATGGCATCATGCTCAGTATATAAAGTTGATGGAAGAAGGAAGAAGGGGGGACATTTCGAGTGATGGTGCTTGTCTTCCCAAGTCATCATTACAGATGATAGGGCCCTGCTCTCCTGGAAATGGTTAAACGGCTGTCTCCCCGTGGGAAGCGCTGAACTCATTCCTTGTTTTGCTTTGCTGGTGTGCACAGCTTCTGCTTTCCCTATTAAACTGTCTTTATTTCAATCCAGGGGTTTTCTGGCTTTTACCCTTCCAATTCTCTCCCTGATCCCACTGGTGGGGGAGTGAGCAAGCAGCTGTGTGGGGCTTGGCTGCTGGCTGGGGTGAAACCATGACAGTGTCTTACACACAAGTATGTATAAAGAGCATCTCCTAGACATCAGCTAATACAAATAATATTACTCCCAAATAGATTAAGTCTAACAAAAAACCACCACCTTACATACAGAACAGAGAAAGTCACATGAAACAGGTGTTGGTAACAGTATTCAGTAGCTTACTGACAGGAACATCATTTAATGCTCAGATATCATAAGGGCAAAAGAAGTATAAAGCAGGAGAGCATAATAAGGTTCCTCATGACAGAAGCAACTTGTGGAGGCAGCTCCAATGGCAACTGCTACTGTATTTGATCTCCATTATTTTCTAAATTGAAGGCTTCATGTTTATTCTTCTAAACTACATGCATGATAAAACTATAGTTTTACTGCCATACTTAACACAGCACAGAGCTACTCAGCTAATATATTCATGTTACACTACAATACACTCTTTCACTAGACCTTAACACTGCTTGTTAGACTGTATCTTAGAGGTCCTGAGTATGTTCTGCATTGAGGTAATGAAGTGAGTGACAGTATAAGTAAGGGAGAGTAGAGGACACCCCCATTACCAGAAAACATTAGCTCAGGAAAGCCACCTAAAGAAAAAGAATTGTTCGAGAAACTGCTACTCCCTTTCAGAGACAATGAAACTTAGGCAAGAGTATCACAAACCTATATAAGAAAACAAAGAGCTGGAAGCAACTAAGGAGGTACCAATGAATTTCTTAAGTTCTTTTTTGCTGGCAAAACAGAAAGCAAAACTAGTAAAACCAAAATACACACTCTTTGCAAATTCGAAACAGCCTAACTAGGATTACTGTAACTCGCAAATACCAGGAGAAACCAGGTCTCCTTTCTGCTTTCAAAAGAAAACAAGTTCTCCTTCATATCCTAATGGGTAACAGTAAAGGAAGGTGTTAATAGCTTTTTCACCAGTAAGTTTTGTAATTGCGCAACTTAAGGTTTTGGTTTTAAATGCAAGAATCATCAGTCAGGAAAACTTCTTTGCTTCCAAAATCTCTTCCCCGACATACTACTGCCAGAAACTGTGCTGGTCTTCTCAGACAGACTGCATCATGCTCACATCAATTAGAGTAAGTAAGAAAAGCACTGCTCTCAGACATTTCTTGAAGGATCACTTTAATAACTTCCTTTAATTCAAATACATGTTGTTTGTGGTTTTTCCCACAACTGCAGCCTAACCCTCTCAACATTGTATGCAATATATTTTTCTTTTTTTCTTTTTTTTTTGTCTGCCTACCACCATAAAAACAGTTTCAGGATTAAAATCACAATCAAGCTCTGTCTACGTGCCACAGGAGAAAAGCAACATGGCCACCTGATCAAGATTAGAAAGATTACACACATGAGAGTAGTTAGAGTGGTTAATCTGCTACTACACCTACAGTAACTGGGTGTAGCTGTGCCCTTTCTAACAATGTCAAGGTTGTACTCATTTAGCCACGACACATGAAAAGACAAACAGTTTCTGGGACTGAAACCTACCTCAGTCTATTTAGACCATGTGAGTTCTCAACAATGATTCAGAGCAGGAGAAGGCTGAGGTCACTCTGCAGCCAGATGTGACAACTTAGGACTAAAATATTTTAACTCCTTGTGAGTTGGGTTGCTTTTGTTTTGAAGTAGTGTCTCTGGCAAGCAGAAAGCAGCAATCCATTTAGTGCAATAGAAAAGAATTTGATTTCTAACCTCAACAGACCTTTTTCTTCAAGAGACAGTTACTCAGAACAAAATGCACATCACAGCTGATTCACCTGGAACAGTAATAAAGGCAATACTCTCAAAAGAGCTCAGCTTCTGGAGGCTTAAGGTATTTTTACTTACTATTTCAATTAAAGGACATTATTTGCCATTTACTTATTCACAGATGTCTCTAGGAGTTTTGGGTTCTAAAGAGACATGCAAGACACTTAACCGCAAGAGAAGCTCCAGTTTTGACTATCCCCCCACGTGCTCATCTAAACTACATGTAGAAAGCTGATGTGGGAGTGGAAAGCAATAGAAAAAGCAATGCAATTTGCAATTAATATTAAATCAATGTTTCCATTTCATGTATTCTATTAATATCAACTTGGCACTGCATGTTAAGATATACAAATAAAGTATTAAGCACAGGCATTCAGTGACACACACTGACTCTAGATACACATAAGATAGTAATAATTATTATTACATAGAAAATACTAGAAAACAGCAATATGGAAAGGTTACGAGCAGTTCACAAAATTCTGATGCACAGCTTTATCCCATTTCAATACTACTAATTTTTATTAAAATCTGTATGCAGAGATACAAATAGTTTTTTCTACTAAAAAGAAAATTGAAGCTTTTCTCAGTATTGCATTTCTCCTGTATTGTTTCTTTTCTTCTAGTACTGCTAGCAAATACTACACGCACTGCTGAACAGCTGTATTTCGTATTTCAGCAATCCTTAGAGAAAAAAAGTAAGTGCTCTCCAAGTGTGCTTTGGTTTCCTCATGATGTAATGGATTACAGACTAACCGTTAATAATTTTCAGAGTAATATATTGAGTCAATCTTTACTATTTTAAACAAACACAAATCCATAAAAAAAGGTCATGAAACAAAACTGAAGCCAATGCACTGCATATTTACAGTCACAAACATCACAGCAACAGTTTGGGGCAGAAATTAGAACTCTACAAACACATGAAATTCTACATGAAAATGTAGCAGGCAATGTCACTGAGATGTGGATAGAAGACAATTAACACCCATGCTCATGGGAAATGTTACCTTTGCCAAGTGCAGAATTTGGACACAGAATAGTTACAGCACTAAAGGAAACACGATTTTTTAATTAAAAAAGCAATTCAAAATAATTACTTTTCAGATGTGAAAGAAGAGTTTTTAGTGAAAGTCTTTTTTTTCCACCCTAACAAATGAAATACTGAATTTCTGTTAGCTGTCTTTCAATTTCTGATTTGATCTGCTGGAGCAAACCAGAGGTAGGCCACAAAGATGATAAGAGAGCTGGAGCACCTCTCCTATGGAGACAAGCTGAGAGTTGGAGTCGGTCAGCCTGGAGAAGAGAAGGCTCCAGGGAGACCTTGTAGCACTTTGCAGTCCCTAAAAGGGGCTACAGGAGAGCTGGAAAGAGATTTTTTATGAGAGCTTATAGTGACAGGACAAGGGGGAATGGCTTTAAACAGATAGAGGGTAGGTTCAGATCGGATATAAAGGAAGAAGTTCTTTACTGTGAGGGTGGTGAGGCACTGGAACAAGTCACCCAGAGCAGCTGTGGATGCCCCATCACTGGAAGTGTTCAAGGCCAGGTTAAACGGGGCCCTGAGCAGCCTGGTCTAGTGGAAGGCGTCCTGCCCATGGCAGGGAGTTGGAATGAGATGATCTTCAAGGTCCCTTCTAACCCAGACTATTCTATGATCGGCAAAGTTCACTGCTCCTTTTCCTATGTCCAGTATGCCTAAAGTCTGATGTCAAATGAATGTCCACATTGAATGGGGACATAAAACATGAGAGCCTGAGCTGCACATCACAGATTAAGATGTGGCTTGTTCAAAACTTTGCAGTTCCACTGTGTGTCCACATCATCATGCTGAAACATTCTTTACCATAAAGCTTACAGGTAGACCTAAGCAAAACTGGGTGTACAGCATTTTGGCTGCCAGAAATTTTTTTATCTATTATAGGCAGTAAATGGCAAAAATACAGTCAAATATACCACTTTTATATGTATGCTTTTAATACTTCTAAGTTCTAACATATGCTTCCAGCAATTTAGGACCTTCTCATTTATCAAAGACCCCCAAAGGCTCAGGCAGTGCTTCCGCAGATGTTTCCCTGTACTGCACTGACAACCTGAGCAGCTCACATCAGTACTATTTCTGCAGCACCACATGTCAAGCTGGGACAGTGGTCAGAATTTAAACTAACCCCATCTTTTCTCCTTTCTATGCAGGCTTTTAAGATTCATTTATGTTTCTTGACCCACCTCACAGCTGGCCCCTGAAAGAGTTGCACCAACCAAACTGAACCCACAAGGGGAGAAGTACATCACAGAAGTGGCCTTTTAGAGGACATCAGTAAGCACCGGGTGAAGACACCACAGATTGCCACAGTCATTTTGGCATTTATGGACAGGAACGATCATTGTCAGGGCAGTTACTAATGCTTCTCTTTCAGCAGCAAAGCTGAAAAAGCTGACAGCCTTACTTACCTTCAGCTACTCATTATTGTCTCATGCCACATTTTTTCAGAAGGTTATTTTTAGCCTTAATTATTTCAGTAAACTATTTTACAGCATGACACCACAAACCCTTAGGCTGGCATTGAAGGGGCTGTGAAGTACAGCACAGGGAAGGGAGCCAATATCTGCTCCACAACAAATACCAGAACTACCTGTACTTATTAATCTTGAAAGTTACCACTACAAGTCATCCAAATTCTCTGACGGGGTCTGAAAAATGCCAGCAATAATGAAATTAAAATACTACTATGCAAGATAGCAAAAAGATACCATCTGGAAGAATATGCATTTCAAAATAGGATGGGACTTCTGGACTGCAGTTTCAATAAGTCCACTAAATTCACACAGGATAGTGAAATCTCAAAACAGCATCTTTGATAGCAGCATCAACAGACACATCAGGAATCAATTTCAACTTTCAGGCCTCTCTAAATGCTGAAGATCTTCTTCCCATGAGCACTACTCAAATGTTTCCATTTGCTCATACTAACTTCTCTGCTCACAGAACCCTGCACGAAGCCATTTCAGCATGCTAAGCCTACAGAAAATTAACCACTTGTTTTGCTGCACGTACTTTCTTCTTGTGCTAGTGCACACAATGGCTCAGCAGAAGACCAGATAAGCCCTGAAGCTGGTGCAAAGGCTGGAAAAAAACTGTCCAGGAATGTATCTTTTTTTCTAGGTGCAGTGAACACATAAACTACAGAAAGGTATGTCAGAGGAGCAAAGAACTGGGTGAAAGGACTAGTACATCATCTCACTTTGCTCCTTGGAACTGCAGCCTAAGTACATCTGCGTTCTCTTGAAACATTTTTGGGGGAAATTTTAGAGAAGAAATTCACTGCACATGCAGCAGTAGATACGGAGAACTTGACTGTAAAGTCAAGTCAATTCGGAGTGCTTCAACACAGACCCAAAGCCTGCTTCTGATATAGTCTCCAAGGCAAAACAGGCACAAAAAGCATTCCTGTGTACACAAGAGACATACATGTACATATAATATTCCACTTTAAAATATTTTTTTTAAATCACAAAGATCAATCTTCACTCCCACATGATTAATATCCCTCAGTAGCTGTGAATTGCTTCTTTTTATTAGTTGTCAAGCACTGCTTTGTTAAGCAGGCACCACTGTATTGCTAAGCAATGTGTGTACACAAAAAAGACAAAGCAAGAGGCCTCAGTTTGAAAAGCCACCTTGGAAAAGACACTCTTTTTAATAAGGATTAAAATAATTGAGAGAATTTGTGCACTCAAGATGATGGCTTTCACCAATTTCTGTCAGGGAGCCAGACTTCTTGTTCTTGGTGTTATTTGCTCTGACATGTCAGCATCAGCAAGGGGAGATACCAGTTACCTTTCTGCAGGGCTCAGCACACGTTACACAGAGAGCAGAGCAATTCACCCAGCCCTCCTCACCCTGCTCAGGGCAAGAAGGTTATCAGTCTGCGAGACAGGATTAGGGGTTTCTCAAGCAGGCTCTTAGCAAGAAACACTACACAAAACCTGTTTATTATGTTTCTGCAGCACTAGGGGAAGGGAAGGGAATGGAGGGGAAAGAGGGAAAGAAAGAGAGAGAAAGAAGGAAAGAGAGAGAAAGAAGGAAAGAGAGAGAAAGAAGGAAAGAGAGAGAAAGAAGGAAAGAAGGAAAGAAGGAAAGAAGGAAAGAAGGAAAGAAGGAAAGAAGGAAAGAAGGAAAGAAGGAAAGAAGGAAAGAAGGAAAGAAGGAAAGAAGGACCAATCTGTCCTCTCCATCCAAGCCTTGTGATTTAATTCTGCACTTGCTCCAATTCATAAAAACCTGATAAAATGCCAAAAAGAATTTCCTTAGAAGTGAGCAAACAAGGGACAACAAATGCATGACAAAGGTGTACAAACAAGCTATGTGAGTTAATTATTGCCAAGGCTAAGTGTCTAATTTCTCTTTCACAATACTGGTCTGGCTGCCTACGAACACACCCAGGTGAGCTTGAAGGTTCAAACACTGCTGAAAGGAAATGACACAATAGGAAAAGAATCCAGGAGGTATCCAGGAGGTCTCAATTGTGATAAGCCCTTTGTCTTAGCCTGAGGCCAGCTCTACACCAGGGTAGGTATATCTGTAATTCTGCTCACCCTCTCTCCTTCTCACTCACCTTTCTGAGAGCAGGTAGCTACAAACAGGAAGGTTTCACGTGCAAAGCCAACCCAACTTGCAAAGTGCCAGACATTTTCTAGAAGAGGCTGAGAGAGAAGCAGGCAAGACAGGAGGAAAGAAAAAGTTTCTTATATCTGATTCTAAAATTATGACCTGCCGGAAAAAAAGCCCCCAGGAGCATTAACCAATGGCAATGCAGGAAGTGACCATCTTTGATACTCCCACTTGGACTCTACCAAAGGATTCAACTTCATTCCAAAAGAGAACAAAAGGAATGGGTGCTTCAGAGCCCTCCTTGGGCCTGGAGAAACTTGTGATCACTTGTGAAGATCGGATCACTTGTGTATAGGGAAGTTGCTAATTACACAGCACAGTCTGATAGCTGTCAAATTTGCAAGACAGGGGCAGCACCCAGGTGAGCAGAGCAGCTGGGGGCTGATGCATCTGGCCATCTAAGAGCTCCCATGGTCTTTGATGACACAGAAACCCTCTCTAGGTCAAACGCATCCTAGAGACTTAGGTTCACTCTCTTCCTAACATCTTCTCAACGACTCTCTGTAGCACTGATTCCCAAACCATGGTCAGGAACCGGGCAGCATTTGGCATACAGCATGAGGAACCACCACAAAGAGCAAATACCAAATTTGCTTCTTCTGGATGGCATGTAAGAATGTCTGAGAGTTCACAGAGTTTTTGTGGTAGAAACCACTGCTTTTGCAATTGTTTAATATACAGTAAAACATGAACTATCACGGGAAGTGATCACCTTCCAACACACAACATCAGTGGTTAATCTTTGAACGTTAGCTTTAAGGCTGTCTTAAAAGATGCCTGGCTACAAAGCAGACTTCTTTCCTTTACATGCTATATTGCAATGACATTGCCTACACTGACTACTAACAACACTGCAGCTGGAGTTGCCAGTCCTCACATGTAAACCAAATATTCTCAAACTTTTTCTCTCCCAGTTGATCAGGAATCACGTCTGCAATCTTAGGCACTGTCTGCAACAATGCAGCAAATCTCCAGCAGATACTTCCAGTGAGCGTAAATGCAAGGGTGAAACACACAATTGTACATTGTATAAACTAGTGTCTACCTATTGACAGGTACTGGAGAAAGAAGTCTGTAGCTCAAACCAAAAGCCTGTATCCTTCAGCAGTAACAAATTATCTAAACAGGGAATGGGAAAGAGACTCTAGTGCTTAAGTGACAACCATTACTTTTGCCTGTATTTTCAAAGAAGCAGCTCTGCATGGAGAGGCACTAGCTAAAAAGCAAGCGTTTTAGTTTGGCTGTAGTCTTTAAGTTGGCTTCAACTGATTAGGCCAGAAAAATTTCCTTTGTTAACATCTAATTCACATACAAAATGCTTTGCACTGGCCACTTGTCACTGATACACTGCCTATCCTGTTTTTGTTTAGTCAATCTAAGCACATTTGAGCAAATATATAAAATAAAAGACTGCTCAATTGGGTGCGACACCTCAAATATAATTTCTAAAAATTTTTTGCAATTATTAAAATTATAGCCTCTTTTACTGTGTGCTTGTTGAAAAGCCTGGTGTAAAGGCTGATTTTAAAAAGCACACAACACTGACTGATAATAAATTTGGCCCACATCAGTCTATTTATAGTTTAATGTTTAGATGATGCAGGAAGTTTGGCATTGGACTAGATGATCTCAAGCAGTCCTTTCCAGCCTACATAATTCTGTGTGAAGAGCTTGAAAATGAACGTTGTTTAATGTGAATTCTCCTGCTGCTATGTAGCAATGTTCCATTCCGTCCCCAGCAAACAACCTTGGAAAAAGAAACTAAACTTGAAACATACTTGCTCTGGGTTTTAAAAAGAAGCAAAACCCCTGAGAAATTAAAACCTGCTACCTTGCATCATCTAAATTCCAGATTTCAAATGGCATATAGAAGGCAGGACAGATGCTCAAGAAGCCAAACAAATACAGATGCACATCAAAATCTGACCTGTAAAGCAGTGACAACTCTCGGCTTTCTTGACTGATATTTCTGCATGACCCTCAACACCACAGAAACAGGATAACCCAGGCCACCAATCACCTAATCTGTGATCTTGCTCCTAGCAATGACCAGCACCTGAACCTTCACTGACAGGACAGAGAGTTCACAGTAACCTATGGCCTGTTACGTAGCACTGTATGCACAGACACTGAGTTTGGCAGTCGAGTGCTCAGTACTTTGCAACCTGCTGAGTGATGAGAGTTGCCACACAGATACCTTCATTCCTTTCTTAGGACTCATAGTCAAATGAAGAAATAGACCACTTCCTCTTTTCCCCTCTCTTCCCCAACTAGCACAACACAATATCCTCATTTAAGCTAGTCTGCTACAGTTAGTCAATGTAAATCAGCCATTTTAAGCAGCAGCTTCCTACAACAATTCCTTATTTAAAAGATCTTACATAGTTTTGGTAAAAACCTTTCAGAAGACACTGGTACACATCTTGAGCACTGTCCTCTCTGCTTGAGATTTGAGGCATAATTCCCTATCACCAGGATACAGATCAGTGATATTTCTATGTTTGTTTCCAGAACTACTCAATAGTCTTCAGATAAAATCTCACTAGATATTTAAGCCAGATAAGGGAACACTTGTTCATGCATTATAAACTCAGAACACATTATTTGGAAAATTCACAGTGCTGAAGTCTAAAGCAATCTCCTATCAGTTCCTCAGATTTACAAGGCACTGAAGCAGTGCTTCTGCCTGTAGTCACGTTCACAACTGTCATTAGTAATACGCTGACTGCTAGTAAGCAAAACATAAATAGCCCCTGGAATAGAGGAAAATGACACATCTACTCAGAACTATCGTGCACAGAAGTTAATTCAAGTGACAAAACAAGCGTGCATTTCAGTCTTACCTAGTTTGTCACTGGTTTGCAAGAGCAAACCAACATTTGACAAAAAATGAGAGTCTTTTATTAAAACTGCCAGAGAGGTTTCAGACAGGGCACACTGACCTCTGTCCGACCTAACATAAATTTCAGAGAAGCATTCTAGAGATAAACACCAAAGACTTTAAAGGAGTATGTGGATGGCACCTCTGTGAGTCAGAAAAACTCAGACCTTCAGGGTGAAGCATTCTCTTTATTTGCAATGTGCTTTTCAGCAGCCCCCTAACACCACACACACGCACACAAGCTCATGCTCAGGGATGCTGGGGCAAAATACACACAGCAACACAAGCAACACATGCTTTCTTCACCCTCTGGGTTACAGAAGAGTTACCTCCATGGTAACTGTTGACTTCTACTTAGCAGTGTACCTGTGTTGTTAGAAGAAGACACTATAATGCCTGATTTGAAGAGCAAGCCAGATGATTTGGATATTATGTTCTGGAAAGCAGTGGAAACATTCTCTTTTGCTGTGCTTTTGACATATACATTGAATGATGTGGACAACTACTGAAGCTAAGGTTTCTTTGAGCTTTATACTTTTATTTTAGAATTACACATAGAATCTTGTGAACTACTATATCCCAAAAATTCTTAGTTAAAAATAACAAAGTCATACTTAAAACACTGATGTATACAAGTATTGTAACTACTAAATACCCACATTTAAGTGAAATCCACCATTAAAAATGCACATGATCTTATTTTCTGTATCTTCTGGCCACACCATTTTCTAAAACAATTGAAAAATATTACTTCAGATAATATTTAGGAAATATACTTTCAGATAATATTTAGGAAGCAGAAGGCAATTCTGCTGCATAAAAGGGGACTGGGAGAAAAAAATCAGGGCAAGCGATGTCAGTCCTCATTCCAAATTGTCTGGCTGGGAAGTAACTGAAAACATCAAATTGAAGAACGCCATGTTTTAATCACTGTTCTCTCCCATGATTAACAGAATCTATTAACTCCTTTTTTAAAAAATGTGACTGGAAAAGATAAGGTCAATACAGCTTGCTAGTGTTTAGGCAGCAAGACCACAGAGCAAAAAGCAACAGAATTGAAATAGAAATTTTTTGTTTAGCAAGTATGTCAAACACTAAGTCGAGGTGGGGGTGGGGGGGAGTGTAAGTATTTCTGAAAGGAGTGGTAAAAAATTATGCAGGAACTAGAGAGAATAAAAATGCTAAGAATTTATTAGAAAACATTAACAAAGTATGGTCATACATAAACACCTGTAAGAAACTGGAACATGGTTTCATTAAGAAAAAAATAATTAACTTTTAAATCATTGTGCCAGTTCTTCTCATTTAATGTTGAACCTTTGATGCTTGGCACTTTTCTTGATATGTGGATCCTGTTTGAATCATAACACTCGTAACACAGTTTTTTACCTTAAATGCACAAGCAAAATGTGAAAAATATGAATATCTAAAAACCTACAAAAAGGTGGCAATATAGAAAAACTAAGAATAGAATCGTTTTTTCAACTGTTTTTAAGTAACTACTCTTTTTTAAGGCTTATGCCTCAGTTTCTAAATGCTTAAGGCTTGCAATCTTTTGCTATTTAAAAGTATAGCAAAGATCTGAAATGATTTGCAGTAGAGGGTAACATAAATGTACTGCCAAGAAAAATCCCACAACCATTAAGTTCATTACTTGGCTTATTTAACACTGGGGAAAGGAAATGGCAGTCACAGATAGTGCTGTACCATCTGTACCATCCTTCCGAGGACCAATTTAGTGGACAACCGTAATTTATCAATAGGTATCTCCCCTTTCAAAAAAAAGAAAGCGACAACAACCTCAACACCTAAGCCAAAGAATAATACAATGTATACAGTATCCAATGGTCAACTTGGTCACAAAAAGTGTACTGGGAGCTATATTGGGTGCTCTCAAAAAACAATGTGTTGCTGTATGTTAGGCTGCTCAGACTTCTCCCCGTGTTACCGTCTGCTTACAAAGTGAAGCTTTATACGGCAAGGTGGCAGCGGTGGGGCTTTCACAGGTGTGGTGTTGGTATTTCTATCAACAGAGAAAAAAAAAAAGAAAACATACAAATCATCTAAAGGAATGAATTACCCTTGGGCAACAAACATCTAAATTATCTTGGAAGTCACAAGTAACCCCATGAAAGCAAAACAGAATGCACAGCTTGAAGCTGAGAATGGACTTCTAAAAAACAAACTAAATTGAAAAAATATTTGAACAGTTCCACATTTCTAAGAAACTCTACTCATTTAATTAGATGGAAAATACACCTCGGAAAAACCGTATGTTTTGCAAATGATGAAAATTACAGTGCTATTTCCCTTGTAACTAACATACCATCACTGATTTCTGATGTGAAAGACCATAAAACTGTTAGGTGGTGGAAAGAACAGTAAATTCTGGGTATTTTAGGATTTAAACAGAGCTATTTCTGGTTTTATTAGGCATATCAAAATCATGGCTAAACCTCAGCAGTAGGCTTGTGCTTTTAGGAAAAACGTCTTTAAATCAGTAAAAGTTTATATTTCTTGGCATACAGGCACTATCCTAACAAGTCTCTTTAAAAGCCAGTATCTCAGTGGAGGTAATATTTACTGTTTACTGTACTTCTGGTTGTTAAGGGTTACCAAAAAGGTCCTGGTTTTCCATGACATCAGCTGCATTCCAACAAAAATGTGTACCCAGGAGTTTCAGTAAGGACTGTAGCCTCCAACGGCTGAAACCTTGGCCAAAATCCTCTACACCTGCAGACCAGCTGAGTAAAACGAGAAAAAAAAAAAAAAAAAAAAAACCACGAAAAATTTAACTTGAATTTTTCTGACTTAGCTCCTAATAAAGAGAAAATATTTTTTTTTCTTCCTCAAATCTGTTGTTGAAAGTTATTTGGACTAAATTTTGAGTATGTGCTAGTTGTTGCTGTTCATTCAATTAATTTCTTGGCTCAAGACCTCAGCTCAGTCTGTCAGAAATGTAACACATTACGCACCAAATCTAACAGGTCAAAGGGATTTCAAAACAGGGTCCTCAAATTTTCCAAAATTAGTATGTCTTACCTGCCTTACACAGCTCTCATCTGTTTCCTTTTCTAAAATGGTGCTGATAATACGCCATTGCGATACCATGAGAAGCCAACTGTTTGTGAAACACACAGATCCTCTAGTCTTGGGTAAAATCCCATGAAGACAGGAAAATTTCAAGAGCAGGCAATACTCTGGACAAAAACAAGTACAGAGCTACACTCTGAACACTGAGGAAAAGCCAGGACACTGCAGCAGTAGTAGGTATCATCCTCTCTGTGGACAGCATTGAAGTGTGTAAATGACAACCATAGTCATATTTAGCAAAGTGCATCTACCAATGGCAAAGTAGTTTTGCACTCTCTTGAGTTCTGTGAATGCTACAGATCTAACAATTAGCTGTCTGACAAGTGAGCAGCCCCCAGTCTCTACTCAAGAGAGCCTACCCCTGCAGCCCACCCAGCTACCAAAACCTTGCTGTGTAAACCCAACATACCCACGCAACCCTGTTATACAACCAGTAGTATCCAAGTGGCTTCATTGAACTTGAGGCCCAAAATAAAAAACATCATAATGATACGAGACTGAAGACTGCGAAATGGAACCAAGGATTCAGACTCACATTTTCATTAATATCATGTTAGCACATTACTAAGGCAGACAATTCCTAGTGCAAGGAAAAGAGCCAGTATTAGAACAAAAGGCGTGGGAGTGTTCCCATTGTAACATGGACCAGTTCCTGACACTACTTCACACATGGCTATTTCAAGTTCTTATTAAGCACCACCACAAAAGAGAAAACTGTTTTGCAAGGTAACTTAAAAAATCATTATTTCATCATCAATAGGGAAAGAATTTGAAATCAATCAGCTCAGCTCTGTTCAAAATTCAGACCAGTTTCCTCTACTGAATTTTCTTTGCTGATAGAAGCCTACTACAATTAGTAACATGCAAAGCGCAGCAAAAGAATCTCAAAGGCCTATACTGTATTCTCTAAAAAGCCCAATATTAATTTTGAGGGGGAAAAGGCCCTATTGAAAAAAATATTCATAACAGACACTCATAGGCTAAAGAAATGTGCCAAAAATTGCTATGTACTTAATATAAATCAGTGTTCTCCAGTCAGAAATGATTCTCTCACTGACAAGACATTCACCTGTTATGTTTCTCTGATTGTGGTTTTCAGCCAGCATATGCTTTAAACAAAGATTGTTCTTTCCATCCTCCTTTAGTGTTAAAATGGGTGAAGGACAGAGTAAGCATATTTTCATAATCAAAATATTTGAGTTTATGCAATTTCTACCTGTGTGGCCAGGAGATGGTAGCTCCACACAATGACACTTCCTGTAAGGTAAGCAAAAAGGGGGGTATTTGGCCATCATGACTGTCACGAACACAAGGTCTGAGAGCTACTGTACAGAAAACTAGCAAATGTTTGTGTACAAATCTCTAACATATTCACTATCCTCAAAAGTCCATTTGGCCTTTGCCAACGTCTTTCAGTTTGCAAGGGTTTGGAGAGTCAACTTCCGTTTTGATCTGATTTCCTGTTTGCTTTTGGACTGTCTTCTTCGCACAGTGTCTTCACCTTTTAATAATGCTATGGTCTCTAATTCTTCAGTAAGATAACCCTGCACTAGTTTTGCCCAGCTCAGTCAAAACAGCAGCTAAGCCACAGGCCCTACACATGTATTATGGACTCTTGTAGCATTTTTCTGAAAGGAAAGTACAGTGACCACATCTAAGACCCAACAGTTCATACTATTGCAGCCAGCAAACAAGAGCTCAAACAGGACTATAAGTGCATCTCTCAGAAGTTTAAAGGAATGTAGTGAGTGCAGAAAAAAATCCTGACTCATGGACATGGATTTGCAAATATCTCCAGCAGAACTCGAAGAACAGACCAGTTGTACAGAAGAAGGGAGCAGGACACCAAGAAAGTCCAGACTCCAGTTACTGCTACAGAATAGCCAGAAGCTTTCTGACAAATCCTCACCAAAGCCTGCTTCCAAACCACGGGCCTTGCTGCATGATATGGACTACTACAAAGATAGATGAACAATATCTGCATCCATCAGCCAATTTTTCACAAAATGAAAATGTCAGAGATGTAAAAACTACCAAACCAATGTCCTAAGAGCAGGCTTGACAAACTCCTCTCTCTCAGTAAGGTACTTAACATGAAGTGCATAGTCCAAATACTCAGGGGAACATCTTAACCATTAAATATTAAGGCATATGTGTTGAAATACACATCTTCTAAATACTACCATCATTACTCTTAGAATCTTCTATTGCATGATTGAGATTTTAATGTTTTGGGGTTTTCTTTCTACTTTCTTTCCATTACAAAAACTTTTTAAGTCCACAAAGAGTGAAATACACTGAAGAGCATTGTTTTAGCTGCATATCATATGTTCTTAACAGAACTTTTCTTAAGAAATCAGATAGACTTTTTTTTAAAGGAGTCCAGTCTTTACAATTGAAAACTGCTAATCATCTTAATTTTGTATCACTGCATATAGTTGTGTCTGCAGAACCTTAGGTGGAACTGCACTTACTTCCTAAAGGAAGTATTCTCACTCCAACCAAAATACTACAAATGTGGAAACTGTAAATGGTTCCAATTTTGCCAGTTAGCACACCAGAAAGAAGAACAATTACACTTAAGAGCAATCATTTTGCCCTTGTACTTAAGGTCTGCCAGACCTGTGTTAATAAAAAGCAAGTTGTACTCCAGTAGTTCAGAAAAATATTTGTGAAAAATCTTAAAGGGCCAGACTTTGTCCTCACCTTAATTACTTTAATAATTAAGGATAAGAGCTACTTTATTTACATTTTTTTGGCAGAAATCAATTGCCTTTTGGCTAGTTCAAGTACTGGACGCCCTTGTACTGCTCAAACTAAATTTAACTGATCTCTGCAGGGCAGGGGCCTCTGAGGGAAGTAAAAATCACAAACCACCCCCCACAAAGGTGCGTTCCAGGTTCCCAGACCACTACACACAGATCTTTGCACCGTAGCCATCAGGAATGATGAAAGCTATTTGTGGCCATGAATTGCCAATACATTTAGATTTGTGATGCTGAAGGAAATAGAACTGATGAAACATACAGCATTTTGCAAGACAATGTGTGGGAGACAAATGAAAGACCAGTATCATTGTGTACAAACACTTCCAGGAACACGTCTGACAGGAACAAAAGTGTCACCGTTCGTGTTAAATTCCAGGGATATTTGACCTCAGCCTATCTCAAAGTCCTGTGCAGCTTTAACTGTACAGTGGATATTTGATGTTAGACATCCCTTATGCAATGCTGCTCTCCTCGCGCAAACGGCAGCTTTATTGCCTCCAGCAACTGGCTGCATAGCAGGTTTTAAAAAAAGACACACTAAGCTTTTGCCACAAATCTGCAGGCCAATGACCTAAAAATCCTGCAAGACCAAGGCAGCTAGCCCTCAGGCTGGCCTCTTCCTGCACTCACAGGGCTCAGGCTTCATGCACAGAAAAGGCAGAGAAGAATCGGTTTATATATACATAAAGCAGGGGTGCAGAATTACACATCAGTCACAAGATGAGGCAGACATGGACTACAGAAATTAGGATCTGAGGCTTTTTGAACAAGTCATTCTACAATCTGGAAAGGATACAATTTAACAAAACCCAGAGGAACTCCTGAGCATTGATGGATATCCTATGGTCAGTCATACATTTAGAAAGTATACAGTGAAATGTGATGTTAATTCCGTCACTACTTCATATGTCAGGTAAGCAAAACTTGTCTGGCAGCAAAATGACAGATAGCAGACATGAAGACCTGTATATTTACTACTAAGTTTAAAGAAGCCAAGTTGAGTTTGCACAGACAGTTGTCATTACTTTTTTAATTAAACAGGGAAAAATTCTGGGGTGTAACAACTTACCAATATTCAGATCTTAGTGCTTAGGACTCTTAGACCCTATCACAGTACACAAAGAAACTACTTTATGAGCCAAAAAGGTGTAATTAGTCACTTCCCTAACTTTTTTCACACTTCAGTTTGTAAGCTCCATCAGCTCTGCTTCACCTCTGAAATGCAACTGTACCTGAAAAAGTAATTCTTTAAGGAATCTAATGTAAACATTATAAAACTAAGGAACTCTTACTCTTTCATTGTTGCTCATACAACCAATTTATGTAGATGGATAAAAGACGTTTCCCGGAAGCACAAATCTTCAGGTCTGGAAAACAAACACGACCATGATCATCTGCTGAAAATCTAGAAGCAATGAGATTCTCATTCATTATTTCCTTCAGAAACATATTCTCAACACAGTATCTAAGACTATACTAATGAGACACTTACATTACAATATTTCTTCAATAAGAATCTTGATTAGCTGGTCATCTTCTCTGCTGTATGGTCAGAAATCAACAGTTCAGACTGCATCTGCTTTATTTTGTTTACAGCGGGTATTTAGAGAGTTACAAATTTGTTTTAAACTGGAGCTAGAACTAGTTTGCATGTACTTCAGACCTTCCACCAAATGATTTATTCACCATATACACTCACTAAAGAATTCTATCCTTTGTCTGAAACAGAGGAGAGTGACAGGACGCTAAAAGAAAAACACTGTCCGAATACCTAAATCCCTACCTACTGCATTATTCATTAATGGTTTTGGTGCCTCAGCTACCAGAATACTGAAACCAAAAATACTTAAATGAAAAAAAAGAACATTAACTACTGCAGTACCTTTTGAACATCATTGTACACACACAGACAGAGCTCTATTCTGTTGCCTAGATAATGGAAAACAACACTTATGTCTAAGCCTCAACAAGGATGAATTGATGACATCAGATAAATGAAAAGATCTGTCAGCTAACCAAAAATTTCCACAAAGGTTGTCCATTCTTTTACAAATAATGATAAATAACCAGGCAGGAAAACAAAGAAAATAATCTTGGGTTCACAGAGACCACTTCAATGAGACCACTGACAGCAGTTTACTCATCACTAAAGATAGCAATTTTTCATCTATGGAGCATGAGCAAAAGCCATATACTTCACATGCAGTTCTTTGATAAAATTACCTGTATCCACAGCCCACACTCAGCACAACTCAAACAATCTGGACTGCAGAGTAGATCTTAGTATTGGTTATCAATATCTTGTTGCACGAATTGCTAATGAAAGACACACATGAACCAAAATGCAGAAGTTAGTTTACCAATATTTGAGTATTTCTGATTTCAGATTTGAACTCTCCCTCAAATGTCCAAGACTGTTCACTTAAAAGGGAATCTTAGATCACCCTTTCCCCCTTAGTCTGAGGAAACTCAGATCTGAATCAGATTCCAGACCCAATTTGGACAAATTCAACCTTGTAGATGAACTAACACTCAAGAAATGTGACACTTCACCTTTTCGATCTTCTCCCTTTTTCTCCCTTACTCTCCTCTCCAGGTTACATGCTAATTGGCTCCAAGCCAACAACATTTTTTGGGGATTGGGCTAAGTACTCAGAAATTCAGAACTTCCCAGATCACAGTAAATCCAGGCATTACTTCTTTTGCAGCCGTACAGAATAAATGTCGATTCATTTTGAATTTAATATTTATAGACATCCTTCATCATACATTACTGTTCTCAAGATCAGAAAGAAAATAAGCACGCTAATGTGAGGGGGAAAAGTAGAGGGGACTTAAGCCAAACTAAAGCTGAGCTAGTGCCTCTCCATGCAGTTACGACAGAAGCTGTCAAGCCCAGCTGAACAAACAACTAACAGACAGAAATTCTGAATAGCAGCAGCAGCTTATATAAAAGTGTAACACATTCATTTCAATCCCCATGGAAAAAGTAATCACCAATTGGCTTGAAACAGCACCAAGACTAGTTCAGCAGAACCATTTCCTTCAACAAACACACAGCTTGCTCTCAAGCACAGGAGGATAGAATGGCACACAGTTTGTTTGCTTTCGCTCTGCTCCCTCCACCTTCAAATATTTGTGTTTGGGGTAATGTTGACCAGTGGGACATATGTTCCTGTGCCTCAGTTCTGTTGAGCTGAAACTATGTTCTTATCTTGCTCTACTTCCCTAAAGAGAAATTAATTATACAGAGGGTAAAAGTAAGAATAGCAACTTTTGTTTCTCCCATGCCTTTCATGTCCAATGATCTGAAAACACACAGTACATCTGGAATTGAAAACAGCAGCTCTTCTGCAGCCCACAGTAACAGCATACAACAGACTGGGTAAAAAGCAAATGAATATAGCTGTATGCAACTTCTTACTCCATCCTATAGTTATGGTAATTCAAAGTTCAGCCTCTGGCTGTTTTTCCCCATTCATTGCTGCACTCCTGACTTACTTCTGACCTAGATCTTAGGAAAATCCCATTCTTAAATCCTGCCAGAAGTCATAAATCTCAGAGCTGGAGCAATATAAGCTTTGCAGTGGTTCAATATGATACTAAACAAAGCAGGAATGGGTCACAACAATAAGTAAAACAAAGCAGAATAAAGGAAAATCAGGCAAGAAAAGAGCGGATTCAGAATGGTCCTAGCAAAACACGAGTTACTGATGTACTGAGTACAACTTTTAAAGTGAACATGCATGGAAGTAGGAGAGGAACATACCAAATAGTAACAGAATTCCAGATATAAAATTACTGAGAGGGAAGATCACACACTCGGCTACAAGAAGAGCCTAAAAATCTCACCAAAACCAGTCATGTCCATGTATTCTGTAGTATAAACAATCATATTAGTTGACAAGGAAAAACTGTTATCATGTTCTGCTACTGAAAGCCAAAACTATAACATAATACTCTCAAGGGCAAGCTTATGGAAAAGAGTACATGAAGCCTAGACATGGCCAGTGGGTAATTACTTATTATATCAATTTTTCCCTTGAAAGGAAAGAAACCTGCCAGAAGGTTCCCTGGCAGACAAAATGCTTGCAAATCACTTTCTGAAACACAAGTCATTGCACTGTTACAGTCAAACTGGACAACAATATGAGTCTTTTCAGGAGTTAGATATAACTAAGTACTGGTCTGAATCATATTTTATGGTAGCACATCTTTCAGAAATGTATGCTTCTGGTGTGGAATAAACCCCTTTAGGAATGAAAGACACAGAATTTCATCTGAGAAGAAGCATCTGAAGGCAACCAAGAGCTACACCACATTCAAGAGCAGAGGATTCTCCAGACATCAGATCAGCTCTGCAGCCCCGGACTTCATATCAAGAATTACGAAGATTAACTTTTTTCTAGCTATTTGGTTTCCCAGACTCATTTGGGTCTTTCGGAGATATCACACCAGCACATTCATAATGCTAAGGAGGAGCCAGGTCAAGATTGTCAAGGATTTCAACACTGAACTGAGTTTGAGCTGTGCTGCAAGGTCCAGGAACAGTTTCAGATTCAAGATGAAACAGAACATGACAGACAGAAAAGTTTCCAGCCTCAAGAGAGCAGTTAAATTCAAATAGAAAGATACCACAGGAGCACAAAAAGGACAGTAGAAAGGGTAGAGCCTTGAAGGATATGAGTACATAATAAAAGAAGCTAGAACAAGCCCCACAAAACAAAGCAACAAAACCCCAAAACCCCATGCAGATGGTCCATAACAGTAACACTTAATCCAGGCGTCATTTAAATATATTGAAATATTTTTAAGTTAACACAAAGACTGAATGCTTAAAATTCCTCAAATTGTAACTTCCTTGTATTATAAGCTCTAAAAGAATTTCTTTTTACCAGCTAAGAAATGACCATTGTGTTTTCCATTGCATCCTTCCTTCCAAGTGAAACAAATTTTGCAAGCTCATATCAGTCAGGTGTCTTCTCAGCATGAGAAAGGATAGCTGGCAAGGAGAAGAAAACTTAAAAAAAGATTAAAAGAGGAAAGCCAGTAATAGGCTGCTATTATTGTCAAGCAAGTGCTAGGCACAGAAGTGTGGAAAATAATTTGGATTCTTTAAATGCAATTTTATTTTAATTTTAGACTTCAGAAGTAACAATCAAAGAAAAAACACTTGTTACCAAACTATAAAGTGACATACAGAGTTGGTATTAATCTGAGAAAGCAATCTACACCACACAATGTATCCAAGAACAAAGCAAGTGCCAATTAAAAAAACCCCTTTTTATTTCCTTATAGGTTGTCAAATCTGTCTGTTAAACAGGTTGGAAGACATTGTGTGAATACTCACAACACACAGAACAGCAATCACTAACATTAACCTGGCATAGTAGTGCTTGTCCTGAGAAACAGACTGAGGTCACTCCTGTCTCTTTTTACAAAATCCCACAAAATCTTTGGTTTGTACCCAAATTCTCCACAGAGAACATCACAGTTTAACTTCAGCTGCATAAACAATAGTACTTCTTTCAAATAACCTAAAAACAAATAAACTGTGCCTTTTAAATATTAGTGATCCATAAAAACACTGTCAGTAACTACAACTATAACGTGGTTTTCAATATCCAGGCTAAACTACCTGGCTAAAATACCTGGGAATTATTCCTAAGGTATTTTACTATAAAATGAGTTGTCCACAATTGGGAAAAGATCTCCTTTATAGAACGGGCCCACTCCAACAGGGTATAGAGCAATGAATGAGAGCAGAATTAGCTTTCACAGGGGTGCTCTACACTGTCCACAAATCAGATATAGCTGAGGAAGCACAGGTGAGTGTTGGATTAGGACAAAGACAAATCCTGTCTTTTGAAAAAGGAAACCTCTGTCAGTGGCTGTTACACCTCAACAGCTGAACAGATCAGGTGATTCAAGTGCTTTGCATCTGCTTCAGTGCAACCTCCCATTTAAGCCAGCCCAGATGACTTTCTGAAGAATGGCCCAAAGAGTATTTGTGCAATCTGTTTGCCAGCTTGGTGATAACAACAAGCAGCACCAGGGGTAATTTCTTGCACTGGTACGGCTAAACATGCAGCAAGCCTGCCCATGACATAAAGATCTCACAGAAATCAATGGAAAATAAGGGAAACACAGTGACTGAGGAAAGCTAAAATGCTTCACTGGGTGTGATCTAGAACAGGAGCTTACATACAAACCTTTTCAATAACACTTTCAAAAAAGCACAAAAACAGGAGATCTAGAGTCCTTTCCAATTCAACACCTCAGAAAAGCAGGCAAATGGAGAGCTACTCATAGACTATGTAAAGGAGCAGCAGCCAGGGGAATCTGCTGCTCTGAATCACCTCAAAGCACCTATGTACAACTGCTCCAACCATGTAGAAATCCAATCCGCTTCTATTAAGTGTTTTTGGTTCAGTTCATCAAACTTCAGTATCCATTCTTGTACAGTGTCCTGAGAGCTTTAAAGTAAAAAAACGTGAAAGATCTCTGGTGAAACCACTCCAGTTTCCCTTCTCGGCACTTTTTAGTAGGCCAAAAGGTTGAGTTGACATTGTGCAATCTTTGCAACTTGAACAAACCTGAATGCTACATGACAAAATCACCTTTCTCCCCACCTGGGGCGTGGTGGTGTGCATCTCCCACAAGCGTAATATTACTGCAGATTAAGCTAAGGAAGACTCACAGAGAGCTTAAGATGTTCTTCTTTAGTTGTTTATCCACTGCTCCCGTGATTTTTAAAGATTTAACAAAGCTTCATAACAAATTTTAAAAGCAACTCATTTTATCTCATCTACTACCCAAAGAAACAAATAGTTATCATGCGGCTACTTTTTTAAACGGCAGCAGAAAAATTGAATATATAAGGCATGAAAAAGACTAGCAGACAGAAGATCTGTGCCTATTTCTGTCTTCTGAACCTTTTTTCTTCCAAGGTCTGTCAAACTGGACTCAAGAATCCCTTTTCCTAAATTCATGGCCTGAAAAAATACTCCAGTGTCCATCTATATCCTACCTTGCTTTCTTGTTTTCTGGCATCAAAAGTTTGTTAAGCCCATCTCTGCTTTTAAACACAGTCATGGACCATCTCATGCTATTAAGCCCCATGTTGATATACATATTTTCTATAGAATAGCATGTGACATGCCAGTTCTGAACAAAAAGCTGAAATATTCCTAAACTCTAGTCTCAGTCCTCACAGCACTGCACTGAAATCACTCCAGCCCACCACCAATTTCTTTGACAACTTTGGAAGTTAGGCAGTATCAACTATCAAAACTGCTTAACACTGCCAACACTAAATAAATCTCCATAAGCGATCAATGTCCACTCACCCACACATAGATATTTTAATTATCTTTTAAACTGAACTGGCACTGAAGAATTAATCGATGCAAACAGAGAGCTGAGACATCACCTTAAGTCTCCAACAACAGCAGCAACATCAGCTATATCCTGGTAAAAACTCCAATGTGACAAAGCCTTTTATGAGCAAAACCAGCCACTTTAATTATGTTAGGCACTAACACAGTACATATGGTTTTGCCATTTTCCCACTTTGCCTATCCTGACCACTTAAACTGCATTTTCTTTTGAGGTGAGGGGTCATTCATTTCAAATGTAAAACTATACCAATCGTCAGGCTTCCCTTTCATGGAACAAATATAAGAACCATCTTGTCATGTGATAAGACGGAACAATCTTGCAAAGAACCGTTTTCCTGGCTGACTTTTTGCTTTTTGAAGGTAGAATCTCACACTCCATCTGTTACACATGCTGATACCAAAGAACAGTCTTGGAAGCCTTGGTCTATGCTCAGAAAAAATTGAAAACTCTATTGGAACTTAGGTAGCAGAATTTAATATCTACACTGCACATGAGTAAAATGATTTGACAGGGAACAAGACTGCTTTATTCTGTTATATAAAAATCTATATAAACAAGGAGTCAACTACAATGAGTCATCTACAGTAAGTTTACAGTCTAATCAGAAATGAAATGTAATAAAGGAGCATAACAGACAACATGCAGCAAGACAAAAACATAGAAAAAAATATGTAGACAAGATTACATGCATATTTCCTTAGACTGTGCATGCGAGATTTTACTCACAGAGGTGCTGCAGCAGCCAATGAGCAGACAAAAATATTGTCAACATTTTCATTGACTGACTTGATCATCACATACTTTCCCCAAACTGCAGTGAAATCCTGATGAACTGCATTAAAGTCACAAAGAACTGTATCCTCCTCCACAGGAGCTGTCCTGTCACATCTGAGCTAAACAAACTGAATGAATTTTCCACCTTTGTCATAATGCAATTGTTTCTATTAAGCTTCACAGATAAACTTATCTGCTTGGTATCAGAGCACATAGTTCAGCGGTTTTAAAAATAATTCTTCCTGCTCAACAGACCCTGGTAATTTTCCTCTCGAGGGCAACAGCTGGAAAATGTTCTGCAACGTATTCATTAAAATCCCAACACAACAAGTGTTCTTTCAGGTCAGACAGGCTGCTCCCGCTTTTCAGCTAACCTACCATGAAATATGCATAAGCCTTCAAAAGAAGAAACCGCTGTAGATGACGAACGGTTCTAAGAAACATCCATTGACTATAAACCTCAGTCAGAAGGTTGAAAACTCCAGTATTAGTTTGTCAATAATGGAAGACTAGATTCTGTACTTGAAAGACATAGCCTAAGTTGCCAGGTTTTTCTGTACAGACTTCCTCGAGGTTACAGACTGACATTGCTCTACTTAGCCACACAAGGCCATAAATGGCTAAAGAATCCAGCTCTCTTTAAAAAGTGGCCAAGGTATTTAATTTGCAACATCCCACTGACTTAAAAGATTTGGGGTTTCTGACCTGAATCACTTTTGAAAATTATATCTAGGCCATGAGCATCCAATTACTTTATGAAATCTGCAGCTATCCCTTTTGGTATTTTTCCATAGCATGCAGGGAGTCTTCCATCCAAGTATGCATTCTGCCTCCACCCAAATGCCCTGGCTCTAACCTTTCAACTACAACCATTTTGTTTCACTTCTGAAATCTGTCCTTTGTTGAAAGCTTCCTAAAACGGTTACAAAGTTAAGATAAGAGTCCATTGTAATCTGCATAAAGGTCTGATTTGTTATTTTGATTCGCAGCACACTGGGAGTTTTCTTGGTCTGACTGGGATTGCAAAGGAAAAGTGTAGAACTGATTGAAATCTTACAGCCTTTTTCCACCACCAAAGTTCTATGTTTTCATTTGTTTTTATGGAACCACAAACTTTATCCTGTTGGTATATGTACACTCAGCACAGAAAGCCATGTGCATCTCTTTAGTTCTTCAGTTTGATGGGCACAATCCCCTCCATCAATTTTCTAATCATTAACTCTCCATCCCTGTATCTATTCATCCCTGCATGATGTTCAAAAGACAGTTTGAAAGAACCAGCATGGCATTGCTCCCAGACACAAACCAATGTTGTTCTCTCGCAATACAACAGCTGTTACTAAAACATATACATAAATAAATCCCCCAAGTGAAATATTTGTCAATACAGAACTAAATCTGTTTTTGTTGAAATAAACAAACTAGATTTCAGCATGATGATGTCTACAATAGATAATTAGTCTTTTAGGCAGGAAAGGATGAACATGAGAAAGATTTGTGATTGACTTGTCTAACTCAGAAGACAGGATCACTTCTCTTACTTGACTAGAGATGTTGATCAGAGAAATATAGTTACAACTTATGAAATAAAAAACACATTACAGAAGAACTCTAGGAATTAAATGAAGACAAGACAATTGCGAGTCCCTTAAGATTCACTGCAACAATTCCAACTACAAAATATGAAAAAATGCAACAATGCTCAAAAAAGGGAGCTTCATGTACTGTGGAACCAGTCAGTTTAAATTCTCTGAAAAGTGTATTTGGTGTAATAATTTTTTTTTTTATTTAAACATTCAAATTTCAAACAAGCCACATTTTTCTGTGTTAACAGGCATAAGTTAGGAGTGCTTAACAAGGAAATCAAAGGGCTAACTTAACCCATAGCCCTTTTTTTCCCTCTCATTAGCATCACCATGTATGCGTCTTGCAAGCTCCAGCAAAGAAAGACACAGAGGCAGCCATTCAGTTGCCAAGAGCCTCAGTCATGTTATTAATGTACATACTACTTATGGCCATTATTCATCAACCTCACTCAAAGCTGCTCAAGTGTCACCTATATGCTACCTACCAATGTGGTCCATGTGTCCCCTAACCTCATGCCATTGCTTCTGGCTTTCTTTAAAGTCCTGCATTCACACCAAGCAGCAGCACAGCAGTTAAAGATGGCACTAGAAGACGACTCGAACATTTATCATCTCTTTTATTGATTCATTCATCAATATTCTGCAATTTTAGGAAGATAAATTACAGGATAACAAGAAGAAAAAGAGACGCACAATCATTCATCAGCCATTTTTCAAGGCTGATCCACTGTGCTTTTTCTTTTTCTGGACTGCTTGCTGTCATGAAAACAGCTCAAACAAATGGCATCTTTATTTTTTCTAGAAAACAGATTTTTTTTTGTACTGGAGAGGTTGGAGAGAAAATTGAGGAACAGCAGGTCCTTAGCATCACCTTACAAGTACTTCAACTCATAACTCTGAAAACAAACATCTGATACTTTCCTCTCAAATATCCAAACCACAAAGTTTTCATCCAGGTATCAAAGAAACAAGAGATTTCAACTGTACCATGTGCACGAATTCAGACTGGAGTCGTGGATTGAGAGGACACAACCACTGAGGGTTTTTTCAGTTAAAACAAATGCTGAGAGATCTTTAAGAACCTAAATAAAAATTCAGCAAAACAAATCAGAGAATATTAGATAACTTTGCATCAAAATAGTTACATACTACAGGATATTGCCTTAACATCAGTAGCTCCTGCATCAGTTGGCAGCTTTCGAAAAATATCACTCCTATGATGATCAAATGCTTCTAAATGCTTTCAGTCTTAGAATGGAAGCCCAGATTGTCAGCTTACCTCAGCTTTCATCTGTAGAGCTTGTACATTTTGCATTTCTACAGAAAAAACAGTTATAGTTCTAACTTTCAGTTTTCCCACAATTTTCTTTTTCTTTTTCTGTCTCAAACATTAAAAGAACTTTATTCATGCCTAAGGAATAGGGTTTCTGGTTTTAGCAATTGATGACCTAACTTATACTGTCCTTTTAGAAAAATCACAGCCTACTAGAAGTTTTTAAATTGTTTTCTATCTATCAGATATATGATAGATTTTAATAAGAAGTGACAGGGAAGTTACTGAATGTATCTTGAACTTGGTTTACTTAAGGGAACTGACCTCTCTAGTAACCTCTGATCCACTCTACACAAAACTCTGGCAGGAATTAACAGCTGAGCTCTTAAATATTCAGCAGAGCTAAGTGCACATATATATGTTTGTGTGTTCAGTCTACTACTTTCAATCTTTCCATTTATTTACTGAACCTTCTTTTCCTGTTTTATTTACTTAGGCTCCAAAGACACATGGTAAATATTTCACAGGGCAACCAGATAAGGCAACTTCACCGAGCTCAGCAACGACGGAAAAAACTGTAAAGCTGCTGCTTCCCTGTTCTGTTTTATTTTTAATGGAGTGCAGCTGAAATGCAGCTGGAAAACAGCTGTCAGCTTTAATTTCCCAAATCTGCACTAAAATAACAACTACAGCTTGATCATACGATAATTACCTCTGAATTAGAGCCCTGAGTTTGAGACATTACACACAACTAGAAATTAGCCAAGAGCCTGAGGATGACAATAAACACAAGGCTGAAAAGCTTGGGGTTTTGGACATATTCCTCTTCAATATTTGTTAGTTCAGTGCATTCTTCTACTAGGTAAACATTTGAGGAACAACATTAATGCTTTGCTCTTCCTCAGTGCTTTTGAAATACTGTCCTCAAAAAAACCCCTCTACAAATACCAGAACACTTCTGTAGGTACGTGGTGAAGTGGGCATGTACATGAAAAGTGATCATCTGAAGCTAAAGAGAACCTAAGGCTTCACTTTGGAAGCCAGCAAAATTCAGTTTCTAGTGGCTGGTTGTTTCACCTTTAGAAACTATAGTTTTTTCAAGTAACTTAAGAAAAGACGGCAACTAACTTCCCCCCATTTTTCTACCTAAGAAACTGCCTCGATGCAAAACATAATAAATATGTTTGAGACACACAAATATAAAGATTTACTTTAAAATACTTTTAAAAATACAACAGTTTATTAATTTTGTGTAGCCTTTCTGCTCAGAGATATGGATTTATCAACTTGACTCAGGAGATCAAATATAATCCCAATTTATCTAAGTGAACTGTTCCACAACAGATTAATTTGGTCAATACCAATACATACAAGCTGACTATTGCAAAAGTGTACCTGCACTTTTCTCAAAAGGAGGAAGTAAGAGCTGTAACTCACACTGTGACTTGAACATTTTTTCACATTTTTGTAATCTTTTCCTGTAACCATGCCATCTAGCATTACTTGCCACAACTTTACAACATATAAACATGACTAACTCCAGCAAACAGAGACAAGAAAAATAATACACCAGAGAACCCCAACTCTTTGCTGACCCACTCTGACCACGACATTTATTAAACATCCCCATCAGGTAATTTCTAAATACTCTATCACAAGTAAACACAGCAGAAATGAGGTGACAATAACAAATTCTACACATCAATATAAATCACCACTTCATAAATAATTTTAAAAATAATTTTGAAATAATATTTTGAAATAAACTACATTTTTGGCAGATTTAAGATCTCAGCAGAATTAATTTCCCACTGACATGCAAAAAAGCAATAGAAATTTGATGACTTCGTAGCAAATGCACTATTGTATTACAAATTACATTTAGCTATTTATATAATAGCTATTTAATAGAGTAGTTCTTTTAAGAGGACACCAGTGTCTCATTTTACCCGAGATAAACAAAAACCTCAAAGAAAGCATTTTGCTCGTGGTCCCTTAGCACGTAAACAAAATTTTTGGGGAAGAGTGTAAGCTCAAGGACATGAGCTACTATAGTTTTCATGTGGCAGTCAGTCCTTATTCAAACAACCAATACACTGAGGTATCTTTTTTAAACATCAGAATACTTAAAAGGTCATTACACTAATCCTGAATATGCCTCCTTTAAAAACAGGTGAGGTTACAAAGATAGAAAAAAAATAATGTTTAAGAGTTTGAGGGATGACTTGTTTACAAAAAGGTTTATTTTTAACATAGAAAACTCAAATATATTTGGATTCTGTTAGTTTCAATGACACTGGTGTTTTCAATTTAATTATTTGCCATTGTAAAAAGAAATTATTTCGAATACCTACACCCAATTTCAACAGTTTCTCTTTAACATTCATATCCACTGATGTTACTCCACAGTGTCAAAAGAGATTCCTTGATTAAGCATCACACTTGTTCCTGCCCAGCATAATATCAGAATTATTAATGCCAGCCTGCAGCCAGCTCTTCTCCAGCAGCTGTGCTGCACTTCATTGTTATGCAACACTGAAAATAATTTCAAGTTTTCCCTGTGAGAATGACTGTGAATAACTAATTTTTTCTGGCTTTAGGGTCAACATTTAATGCGAGCATGTCAAGCCATAGTCTGAAACCAGTCACCTTTTTCACACCAATCTCCCAAGTGAAAACTAAAAAGCAAAAAGCAAGTTTAAAAAAAGAGAGGTAATTTATAGCAGCAGTTTGAACTGACAATGAAGAGCAAAGGCCAGAGGAGAAACATAAGAATATAGGGCAGAAGAAGTTTTTGCAGAGAGCAAGAAGTGCCTAGAAGCAAACAGTACAATAAAAAGAAAATTATTACCCTAACACCTTTTGTTCATATTCCAAGAAATACAAAAGCAAAGCCCATTCATAAACATGCACCTGGACTGCAAGGCTCTGACAGAAGAAAAAGAGGATTTTTTTGTGGGGTTTCTCTATGCAGATACGGCATGAATTCTTCAATGAATGAGTTTATGACTTGGAAATCTCATGAACAAGTAACTTCAGCAAAATTTTAAAATCCACCACAAAAGCAGTGTAAGCAAGAGTAAAACCGAAAAACGAAATAGTGAGGGTCCCTGAATTTGTTTCCTATGCTTAGACAAAAAACAAAGCCAAGTGGCATAACCATTCCTGGGTAAAGGGAGTTTGACAGAGTGTAAGAGGAATTTCAATGTCTGCCTGAGCTGATGAAGAACTCAGCAACTCATATGATGAAGCAAATTGAAAGTGTCTGCTAAGCAAAATAACGAAAAACTCCCATACCTTTACACAGATTTTTAATAGCTTAAAAGACTGGGAAATGTCAGAAACTAAGATTATCAACCTGGAGCTCTTCAAGGTGTATGTTTCTATGCTAGTGAGATTCAGCTTGACTACAAGATCAATGTCTGCTGAAAGCCCCCAATCCTGAACACAAGGCAGCAAGGGAGCATCCAAGGAAAGGATGGTGTAAGTGCACCAAATCAGCTGCATTCCCTTCAACACCCCAAGTCCACAACTAAAATTAGCACTCTGAAGAGGAAATGCAGATCTAATCCTGAATGTGACCTTTACTTTGCTCTGAGAGGCTCATTCTTTAGACCCCAATAAACATTATTGTTCCTTGAGGATTACCCGACAAAAGCAACAAACAGTCATAATACTACATTCTGCTTAAAGCAACAACTTTTATTCTTAGACTTAAAGAAGAAGAAGATATTTTTGTATAAGGCACAAACTATCAGTGATAGTTGCACAGGCGGATAGAAGAGTCTGGCCAGCAGAGAAGCCAAAATTTCCCCTGGAGGATATGTGTGTTTTAAGAACTCTGCAGAGTCCACCTTTACAACAGGCTGGGTATGTTTGGAAATCGGCAAGTCAGGAGTTGCCATCTGATCATCTAGGCTCAGTACTGAGACAAACGTATTCTGGTTCAGTTTAGAATTAAGTGTGGGAAAAGTTAAGCCCTACTCCTTTTCCATGCACGAACTTTAAGTCTTGATCAATATGTGGTAAATGTCTCTTCCTTGAAGAAAAACCTAAGTGGAACATATACGTAATGCTCTAATAATACAGTAGAAAACAACATAGTCCCAGATACGACCCTACAAAGTTCCTTTCACATGAGTAATCCCACACTAGGTAAAAAAGATGAGATTACTGGGCCTTAATTCATTTATTTGTTTTGATGTTCTCTCTCTCAATTCATATGTATCACTATAAAACCCAAAAATATTTTGGGTTTTATAGCAGGAAGTTTAAAAGAAAACAGTTTAATGATCCTTAAGGATCATCAGAAACAGTAAAACAGTGCTGTGGGAAGAGATCCAGTCTACTCTTTTTTAATGCACAACTCATACTTTTTTCTGGGCCTTTTGATACATTGTTATGAAACATACATTTTGTGCAACAGCAGGACTCAGAAACATGGACTGAGCTTAAACTTCCTATCTCTGAGGGCAGCTCTTCCATGCCTGATGAACATCATGGAACTCTGCTTCTTATCATCAAAAAAATGGCAGTTCCCCACATTTACACAGCTGTTTAATTCATACAGCAGACTTGAAATGTTTTTGAACACTATCCTTAAGTTTTCTTGACTTCTGTGTTCTAACTAAATAAGTTTTTCGATGGGCATCAAAAGACATGGTTAGAAGTCACAGCAATTTTCTTAATAAACATACTCCAAGAGCTATTGCTTCCCATTACACAAGGCCAAGGGCCAGACATGTAGTTCCATTACATGCACCCTACAGAAACATATAAAAACACCCATAAAAATGCATTTGTTTATATGGCAAAGAGGTATGAATGAATTAATACCCTACACAGAAACTACCACAATATTATTTGAGTTTATTCAACCTGCAAGAATTTTATCAAATCTTAAATCATGTTCCTTTCCTTCTTTCCTCCCCACATGCATCAATGGACTCTTGTGTTATGGTTTGCAAATATTTAAAGTGGTGTGTCAAGTCCTGCTACAGAAGCCTGATGGTCATGCTATGCTATGAATAACAGACTGAAAGCAGGGAAAACAGTTCCTAAATCAAATTACAACTCATGGGGATAAACACATTTCCAAATGATGTAATCATAACAATATGTCACACTCTGCTGAAGACCTCATATAACATTAAAATAAAGAATGAGTGGGTAGGAAATATAAGCAAAGGATGACATAATATTGGTCCGTGCCAGTTTCTGCCTGTTTTCAATCAGGCCAGACGTCAGAAAGTAACTTGGGAGGAGGGGGGAAAAAAGTCTCACTAACAATCAAGGGAATTCGTGTTTAAGTAGGAGGCCTGTGCACCAAGATCACATTTGACCCTGTAATATAAATAAAGTAACCCTAATGAAGTGTGCACAGAGCCTGGGAAAGACAAGCCCCCCTGCCTACCCCCTCATACTGAGTCCCAAATAAACACACCAATATGACTTAAGACATGCTTGCAGAAAAGTTTATTATTTTATTTTCACCCCTGTATATATCCCATGCCAGTAAAAACTGCTGCATCACAAGCTCTTAATTTAGTCCCTTTTAGACATAAGAGGATCTTGGATGTTTGATCCTAAACATGGCTACACTAAATAACTCATAAATGAGGCGATAGAAAACACATATCTCAAACTCAGTTAAATGCTTTGTGTGCACAAGTGAAATGAGTTGTATCTGGTTCAGACCTGAATCCTTGGTACGGTAGTAAATCACATTATCAGCCTATAAAGTAAAGTCACTTGATTCTATCAAAACTGAATAAACTCCATTGTGGCTTTGCTATAATCCCCTTATGAGAACTGTGTGCATCATTATTTACTCAACTGTTATGTGGGTGGAAACAGGAGACATTCACCCCTGGCAAATATGTGTGCAACTTCTCTCAAGTCAATACAGTTGCACCTGCTCAGACCAGCAATGAAGCTTGTCTCTGATGACAACAGAGATATTATGTAGAGGTAAAATAGTTCTTGTTCTGTCTGAAAAATTAAATACTTCCAAACATGTCAAGTCATCTCCAAATCCTGTCCATGAAGGAAAGAGGAAAAATTTTGGAAGTACTAATTCCATAAAACAAGGAGCTTCCGGAGACGGAAATCCTGAAGAGATTCACACCCTCCCCTGTACTCCCCTTCTGCCAGGAATCTTCCATGACAGCTCTGGAGCCTGACATGTCATTGTTCTTGCTTGGTCAACAACAGTGTCCTTATTGGGAGCCCAGAAAAGCTCAGTGCTAAAGACAACTGCCAGAGAAAAAGTTGGCAGCTCTTTGCCTATTTACCAGCATCTTTCCAGGTGCTGTAAAGGATCAGCAAGAGAGAAGGAAAATGACTGCTGACTAGAAAAGGAAGAGGAAAAGGGAGGGAAAGCAATGACAAATCAGCCAAGCACATTTCCTCTGCCAGACCTCCCTAGAGAATCAGCCACTCACCCAGACCTCTTCCCTCAAACTCCCTTCCTCCTCTCCATCACTCTTAGCCTCATTTAAAAATCCTTTTCCTCTAACAAGCCTGAAGTTTCTCCCAAATCTGGCCATTCTCACATACAAAAAAAAAACCCAAAACCCAAAACAAAAACCCAAACCCAAGAAAAGCATCAAAGTCACTTCACCTCATGCCATTACCTACTCAACTACTGTGATCACACTCACTACATATTTCCTCTTCCTTTCACATGTCTGAGTTATTTTTCATAGTAAAGACTTCAAAACACCTAGCATACTTGCGAACACGATGTAATTATGTGTTTTAAAGATGACTACAGCCAGGATTATGAAGACAGCATAAAACCAAGTTTCCCTTGAGTGAAATTCCTTCCTTCCACACAGTTTATCAAAGGAACATGGTTCAAAGCTCCCACTGTCTACTAATAAAGACAGTTGATCTACCAGAACCGCCATTCATACAGAAATAGAAGCTGCCCTTTAAATGGGACCTGGCGAGAAATACTGGAATTTCTACACTTTTTGATCTTAAAAATACCAACTAAAAATTAAGTGAACTCATTCAGCTGACATCATTGGTTTGTATTTCTGAGACTTGTCTCAATTTTAATGGAACACATACCCAAGTTTTAATGAACTGGTTGTCCAATGAGCGTATGATGGACCAGGTCATCATGAAAGCCTTGCCCAGCTCATTCTGACTTGACACAGGTTGGGTGAGCGCCAGCAGCATGAAATGGCACCCAGTGAAATCTGCATGTAACATTTTCAGAAACATATGATTAAGTTTTACTATTTTTATATGATAAATTATAATAACCACAAGCAGGAACCACTTTCCCAATGTAAGCCATACTGCATCTGCAGGGAAATACAGCCAACCACAACACAATTCCCAATTATTATGGGGACCAGGTACATAAAGAGTTTGTTTAATTAGCTGCTGATATTGGAGCACAGATGCTTGGAGACAGCCACTCACTGAAACTTTACCAAGATTGTGTTCATCCTCCTCCCTCTACACAACATATAAAAACATCAATCTCTTCTTTGTGGTGATCAGTGACAGGACCCGAGGCAGTGGCATGAAGCTGTGTCAGGGGAGGTTTAGGTTGGATATTAGAAAAAGGTTCTTCACCCAGAGGGTGCTTGGACACTGGGAACAGGCTCCCCAGGGAAGTGGTCACAAACATGACAGAGTTCAAGAAGCGTTTGGTCAGCGCTCTCAGGCACGTGGTGTTACTCTTGGGGTGTCCGGTGCAGGGCCAGGAGTTGGACTCAATTCTTGTGGGTCCCTTCCAACTCTGCTTATTCTGTGATTCTGTATTATATCCAATAAATACAAGATCTACAATAAATACAGTGAACATAGATTCACTGCATCCCATGAAATTAGGCATAAGCACCAAAAACAAGTCCCTGAAGATTAGTGACTGAGTGGGAGCAGTCAGTTAACTTCATCTGGTCCTTAATCCTCAGGAAACTATCTACAGTCAAGTGAATGCTGCTACAAAATTAGCAATAAATTTAGATTATAAAATTCATAATTTTTTTTGCATTTCCTACACTATATCTAGTTAGAATACATGAAAAGTAGTGAAATCTACTTTTAGCTGTATTTAACATCAGCCAAGCACTTGTTTTTTAGCAATCTAAACCAAACACTACCTCTAGTTCCATAATACTTTTCACGCCAATGGATCACAAAGCTCTTTGTTTGTTTACAAAGCTGTTTGTTTATAAGAAACTCTGCCCTGTACTTCAGGATACAAAGTTTCATATTATATCTAATTAGGCTGAAAAGGAAATGGGAAGAGCTAAGACCTGTACAAAGTACCAAGGTTTTAAACACTGTTGATTCTACATAAATATTGTCAGGTCCTTTATTTCCTTTTAAATGGTAAATATCTCACACTTGCCATTGAAGTAAACAGAAACATGTCTAAAAATTGTGCTTGCATGACTTAGAGAGGAGTACTTAATGTTACAATGGCAATGAATCTTCAAAAGCTACAAACTGGTCTATATTAATTTCTGCGGTCTAAATTTAAAGTAGTAAAGTAAATTCAAGTTTTACTTAACACCGTTCCCTTTCTTCATTTTGCTTTAAGCCTCTGGCCCAAAAATTAAACTCAAATAAAGTAACTGAATGATACAAGTCCAGCTAACCGTTCTAATTTGTTCTAAGTAAGCCAAATTTTGAAAAGCAGTTCGATGTTAAGGTATTTTTTCACTGAAGTCAATTGAAGTAGCTAATTCTTCTGATTTTGTGAGTGAATCAAGCCATTTGGTATCTATCCGTCACACACATGAGTAAAAGATCTGGTAAAAGGAACAGCGAAAAGTTTCTGAAACAGAATAAAACTTCTTTTGAATTCCATGAAATGCAGTTGATCCAAATTAACTGCTCTTCTTCTCTATAAATATCCTAAATGAAATGTTGTAGTGCCTCACCCAACATTAATTTCATCATCTTTTGAAAGAAATAGGCTTTTTTCTATGTACGTAAACTCAACCAGCTCCAAAACCGTGTTTCTCACTCATGGCTTATAGTCCAGGTATCTCCCCTGCAAAGAACAATTCATTTATGTTTCATTCCTTTAGATGCTTGTTGAGTAAGCTGTCATACTTGGATCAAATGAGTTCTTCTCATTTGTTTGGCAGCTAGTAACGCAGGAAACCAAAAACTCTTCCAGTTGATTGAGCTCCCTCAATAGGAGAGCTGGCATTGACTCGCACAACTCCATTTAAGTGGAACAACAACAGTATCAGGTTACCTTCTAACAATAGCTCCAGTGTTATTTGGCATTGCTGGCAAATGTCTCAAGATGAAGACAAACTTGTGAATTCATGGAGATCTCCCAAGAATGCTTTCCCATTCAGAAAAAAAAAAAAAATCCAAAAATAATAACAACAGTGATGGGGTTATTTTAATTTTTGGTATTCCTAAGAAATAAAGGATTCTCACAAATACTCCTACCTTTAGAACTATTATCTTTCTACTACCACACACTTAAGAATTGAGAGTTAGCAACATTACCATTTCGTAGTGGAGGATACCAAGAGATAAAACAAGAAAAACTTCAATCAAGTTTGAATAATGACTAAACTACAAGGAAGACACAACTTGAGAATCTCAGTTTTCAGCTCCGTGCCACTGCATAGACTATTCTAGGGCCTAGTTTCAACTACTGCAGGGTGTTCTTGTCTTCTGATGCTCAAGAGGAAGTTGGAGGGAGGAGAAGTGTACTGTCAGTGAAGTGGGAAGATGATTTCTGAGCATCACAATCACCTTTTGGCTAGAAGCCTAAGAGAGCTGCAGTATCACTCACTGAGAAAACAAAAAAAAAAGCCAAAACAGGCCTTGGCAACATAAGGGCACATGAAAACCATCCTCCCCATGAATCCTTTTCTTCCTCTGAATTCAACTCATTTTGACTGTAAGATCTGGACTTAGATGGAAAACAGATATTATCTTCTGTTATGATGAATTCTTCAAAACCACTGAAAGAGGGAAGCAAAAGTACTATTTCTGTATTATTTCATTTTACCTCACTGATGCATACAAAGTTCCTCACAACTGCCAGTATTTATATTTGTCTCTTCACAACTAAAAGCTTTGTGACATTTTATTAGATTTTTCACTCCTTAGCAGTTGTTACTCAGCACTGTTCCATTTCCTTCAAGCAAGTTAGAGTGATATATACTAATATACCAACAAAGGAGGTAGGAAACAAGTAAGGATAAACAAGGCTGCTAGAAGCATGTTCAAAATCTGTTACTAGCTCATGCTGACCCCCATTTCTAAAGGTAGACACAGTCAAGATCTAGGAATGCTTTGTAAGATCAACAGCAATAAGCTTAGCTCAAAAATTACTACATAACAGGACAGGCTGCTTACAGCACAGTTCACTGCGTTTCACATACCTATACACTACACAAACGTTGAAGAAAATAGTATCTCCTTTAGCCAAATTACATGCTTTCAGGTTGAGAAACATCAGCCAAAAGCCTGGGTTTTGAGCAAATACTAGCAGCATGGCCTGTTGCAAAAAACCAGTAACTAAAGCATACTGGCTCAGATACAACTCTCCTCACATGTGGCTTCTAATGAAGTATGTTACCCACACACCACTAGCCAGCAGATGTTTCAAACAGCTGCCATTTGAACGAGAAAAACAATCCTGGATGGAGGTTTGTTATTTTAAACTCCTACCAGGCACCCCAAGCTACAAAAAAGGAGCAACTGGTATTTTTTATATTTATGTAATTTGCTAATCTGTCTGTTACTCCAGAAACAGGTAACTTATCAAGACAGTCCAAAGAAAGTAGAAAAAATAAAGCATAAGGAGCAAACTTCCAGCAATTTACTAACACTGCGTCAAGGTGTCCAAACATATTTCTTCCATCGAGAGGCTGTTTGAAGCCTTGTCAATTGCTTTATCTGTTAATCTCCAAGTATGACGTTTCAAGTCTTCAATGCAAGGAAGGACGTCTTGTAAAAATAGGTAGTGGCACCCACAGGAAAGTGCTCGACTTCAAGCCAGGCCATTATAAATACAGAAGGCTAAAACAAAACACATGAAAAGACTAAATACGGGTCCCCCTCCTCCCTCGCCCTCCCCCTAACCTAGGAGGAGCTACCTTTCCCAAAAAGGTGCTAACGAGTCATAAAAGATGAGCTGTGAAGAGCACCAGTGAGGTGCACTACATGGTTTGAGAGACATCAGAGGTATCACGAACACTTCCATATTTTGAACACCTGAGGACTTTTTGTCCTCACTTCCTGACTTTCCTGATACAAAGAGAGAAGCAAAGCAGCACTGAAGCAAATTAAAAGAGGTTGGGTCAGAAAGTTTATACAAGCCAAACCAAGGAGTATAACAATAAAAGGAAAAAAATACCTGGTGACTTCAAAATTTTTACACCAACAGTAAAAATGGTATAAAGCAACCAAAACATTCCAATCTGTAAAATTCCAAGGTCACCACTGAGGAGAAATACAAGGACAAAAGTGACACTAACATCTATCTCTCCCATTTTCATATTTTAATAAGGAACAACAAAAAGCCAGATGCCATTAGTCAAATGGTTCTTGGTTTTAGTTGCCCCCATAACTTCTAATGCTGGACCCACAGAGCAGCCAAGGCTCACCTCTGAAGAAATTAAGGCCTATCAGACACAGGAAAAAATTTATATTCAAAAGTACCAGCAAGCAAACAGTTAATTGATATAACTGACAGAAGCAGATGCACCAACATCAGAATGCTCTCAAAACATGTGAGAAAGAGGAAAGAAAATTGGAAACTGGGTATGGAAAAGTCTTTTTCCAGACGCAGCACTTTGGATCCAAAGGGGTCTGAGACAATAAAACAAATACTCATTTTCCTTCACAGTGAAAATCCAGAGTTCAAATGAAACGCAAACAGAGTTGAAATAGCATTTTGCGGTTCTTTTACAACCTTCTTTGTTTAGAGAGGGTAGCGAACTTACACAGTTTTTAAGTAGACAGGTATAATCCCTATTTCACAGCAGAGACGTGCTGTGACTCGTCTATATTAAGAGCTAAGCCTAGGACAAAGGCAGGAATAGACTTCTGGCCTCACGATTCCTACTCTTAGGCTGTCACCACAAAGCTAGCTCTGCCTAATGTCAATACAGCTATCACCTGTGAAATCCCCACAAAACTGTTGTTCTAAGACAATATCTGAACCTGCCTCTAGTCAAAGATTCAAAAAACCGAGAGAGACTTCACAGGGTGTTTGCTTGTGGGACATGTACAGGCAGGTAACACGACCAGTCTTGAAGAAAAGTTTTAGCAAACTACGATCCACAGTTTCTCCAATAAAAAGTAAGGAAGAGCCATACCTAACTGGGTATCAACAAGATAGCCACTGCAGGAAGAGGTAACATTGCACTGCTGACATGCACAATTAACACTACATTGCTCATTGCTGATCATGTTCTGTGGCACTTGAACAAACCTGTTGCTTCTGTGAGCTCTTTAAAAAAGACTTACTGGAAGTCAGACACAAAGGCTAATTTCATTTGCTTATGTTAATAATCACATAAACCTGTTAAGTTGAAATACTCATGCCAAAAGATTATTTACCATGCCTTGTCATTTGTGTAAATGCTTACTGAGAATCACATAACTGAAGTATGGCAGTCCTCTACACTTGGACATACAAGAAAATCAGTATTGCGATAATGAAAAGACAGGGTCACAGCAGCAAGGCTACAATTCAGTATAATGCAGGCACAGCACTTAAACTATAAAGGTGGAGGAATATGTTAAAATCCTGCTTAAGATAGTCAACAGGTGCATTTTTGCAACTTTAAAATGGATATATGCAACTTCTTGCATATATCCACAGACAATTAAAAGGTCAGTAAAAGCCAGACTCTCCTGATATTTTTGAATTTATAAAAGAAAAAAAAAACAACAAACAACTAAGCCTTGTCAGCATGAGCTCCAGTACTCTTCTGGCACACTGCAAAAGCAATCAACAGCACTGAGAATACCTGTTATTCAAATGCACTAAGGAACAGCAAGCCTCTGAGGCTTCCTGCACTTTTTACTTCCAGCTCAAGCACCTAAAGATAAATGGAATCGTAAATGAGTCCGAATACATGTATTTTCTCTGAAAACATAAAAAGTCTGTGGCTGCAGATGATTAAAGAATTCTAGATTGCCTAAGGAGACAGACATAATATACTTCTTCAGTACAGTAACAGCACATGTAGCAGAACTCTGCTATTGATCCCAGTCCAGGAAGAACTGCGCCATGAATGACTCCGCAAGGGCCAGTACCCCTGCACATACATTGTGTTTCTGCTGCAACACAACATCCACAGTATCACTGGCTGAAACAACCGAATTATTTTCATACAATGGTAGAATACTAGTAAATGAAAAATATAAAAGTAATATATATAATATATACACATATATATTAAAAAAAATATTTAAAGTGTATAACTACTTGAAAGTAAAAGGTTTTTCCTGTTTACCACCACAACTTTCAAAAGGTCAGTCATTCACAATACCAGCAGAAACTCCATAATCCCAGTTGATATAGTAATTAATTGTTGGTAGGACTGAAATATTCTCTAGTCATTAGTCTCAGGTAGCCCCACCTCTCTGAAGATGCTGATTATTTTACAGACTGACATTTTGAAAGCTAGACCAATTTAAAGCAGTCAGATGATAAGGTGCAGTAAGAGGAACCCAGCTGAGTTGATGCAAGAGATCAACAGCTGCAGAGAAGAAGTCCCATACTCCCTACTCCTCTTAGCATTCTCCTTTCAGCCACACGTTCCTGATGCTTCCTCACACGAGTTCTGATTCATGTAATCCTTCAGTGAGCCAATTCACTGGCAGAAGCTAATTTATCCACAATGAGCCTTCTGCAAGTTGATAACCCCAATCAACTCACCAAGGGATCAGACGAACATCAGAACAAGCAAGGGAGGAAAAAGATGAAGGACTACTCCGAGCAGCAACAAAATGCTAAGTTTGCTTGGCTGTCTTCGAATCTGATCTTTAATCTCTCACGAACACCAGAGAGCAAAATGGAACTTTCACAATGAGTTATTAAGCCATTAATTTATTTTGTTGCCTAAAAGGATCTCATCCTATATTGGAACTCAGCTAGAGATTCTTGCAGCTATTTGGTTCCATCAGTGTTAAAAGAATGCCACATATTTACAATCCGCTATCCTTGCTCATGTTAGGCAGTGATTTTTTTTCTACAAGCAGCATCAGTGAAGATGGCAGAACTGTTTTCAGAACATGGTATCATTTTACAGAAAGGTATTAGAATTCGGTCACATTACAAAATGTGAATTCAACAACTCTCTCTTACACAACTGCTATTCAATCTTCTCTACTTAAGACACGGAACTGTAGAGTCATAATGTTATCATACAGAGAATGCACAGGACACAGAAGAGCTGCCTGGTAATCTACTGGCAAAAATCTATCTACTGAGTGCCATTTTTCTTGCAGTGTCTGTAATTCAATTACGATGAATTTGTCTTCAAGATAAATTAATCATTGTTCATCATGGCTCATGTTGCCTCACCACTCAGTTTGGTTAACAACACATTATTTAAATTAATTCCCTGATTTGCTGCTTACTTGCACCAACATTATTTTTCCCATGAGAAATTGATTTGCCTCTCTGCATGTACCTTAAGAACAATATGGTAAGAAGTAATTCTTGCCAAGTAACGTTCATGCTTATGTATGCAAACACATAACTCCCATTAATTAAAAGAAGTTATCAATGATGTAGTAAGATTTGAAAGAGTCTTTTGCATGCTCTTATTTAACATCAGGGGAACTTAAAAAAAAATACCAAAAAGGTGTACTGTTATTTAGAGAGAGAATTTGTATAGTTATTCCCACCATAATGAACTTGGACTGTGCAAAAATATTATTCTCACAAACATCAACATTATTTTGTTCTTAGTTTTGTGACATGAAAAATGCCATCCTAATTTCTTTTTGTGATCCCTGAAGCATAAAAACATGAATTCTGCCTTTTTGTAAGGCAGATCTCCGACTAGAAGTGCACTCAGTTTCCTGAATGGTCTCCCCAAAACTTCAAAGAAACTGGAAGAAATTTCACAAGCTGGGAGTCTCTTTCCATAGCCGACATACCTCCTGTTTCCAGGGGGTTCAACACAGCATCTTAGCCCCGCTCGCTGTACAAGGGAGCTGCCAGACAGTTCTGCAGGCACAAACGTCAAAGCAAATTACTAAGGAGTCGGGCAAACAACTTTTGGTTTAAGCCTTTAAAAGGTTCATTTCAAACATAAACAAAGAAACTCGAAGTGACCCTACTGCATTTGAGTGTCACTACACACTGCAGTACCACAGTGAGTTTTGCACGGTCAGCAACATGCTTTTCACACTGAAGTTCAGAGATAAGAGCCACAGGCACACAAATTCATTACATATGAAGCACTTGAGCCCACCATAGTTCATAAATGACATGCATACAGTTCCAAAAGAGTATGCCATTCTTCAGTAGAGACTGCATCATCAGTAACATCAATACTCCAAGAATAATAGATTTGAGTTCATAAGATGACATTCAAAACAACCAAAAGGGGGTAATCTACAGACAGAACACCAGCCCATTCTTTCACAAAGATAAAGAAATTATCAGGAAAAGCAAACACTAAAATTTCAGGATCAATGAGATTTTCAGTCATAAAAAAAAGAAAACACCACCACCAAAACACCAAACAAGAAAAAAAAAACCCTAAGAACCAGCAAAAAACATTCAGCACATGCAGTGCCTCAAGTAAAGCAATCCTTTGTGTTAGGGGAACATCAAACCAATGTTTATTTAATCTAGAGACTGTTCTCAAAGCAAGACTCAATTCAAAAATGTCAAAACTTCCACCTAGTTACAGGAATATACAGCCATTCCCCACACTTTCCCCACAGCCTGCCTTCTTAAATAAGCATTACTTGATTCAGCAAAGGAGCTCTGCTCCTCTTCTGCAGCAATCCTGTGAAATGCTGTACAATGAAGTACAAGCTGCAACAGAAAGTTCTGAAAATTCAAGTCCTCAACTTCTCATGGTCTTCTGCAAATGCATCTTAATTAGATGGAACATCAGTACAGACCAACTGCGTGCTGAAGGCAGGAAACGTGGAGCTAGCTCTCAGGTTTCATGTTAGGTACCTTTTGATTTACTACATGATACTAGGCAAGTCACTTCTCATTATTTATTTATAAGTTACATCTAATTATCTAGGAAGCCTAATTAGCTCATCTGGAAAGTGATTTGAAATGCACAGATGAAAGACAGTGTGTATTTCTCAACTCTTGTCATCTGTGCCAATAAAATACCTATTTCACAATAATTAGCTCTAACTGTATTTCTGATAGCTACTGCCTCATCCCTAGAAATTCCAGCTCTGAAAGTCACAAATAGAAAGACTCATTGGGATGCAATGCTAATGAAGCAGCATGCGAAACATCTATAGATAAGGCTAATATTTTAAAGGCCTTTTTGCAATCACTCAGCATCCAATAAAAGTTTCTTCCCAGTTGGGTTTCCCTCAAATGGAAATCAAGAGATTTATTTTTAAACTCTCATCTGTATCACAGTAAGCACTTCTAGCACAGGTCTGTGTCTGTCTGGAAAAAAAAATGGCCTAAGAAACTAAATCTAATCTTAAGATTGATTAAAGTGTTCTAGAAAGCTTTAGTAAATGTGTCTTATTACTTCATGTAGAAGCCCTACATTCACTTTTGGAAAACTTGTGCAACATTAATAGAACCCTTAGAACAGACAAAATGCTTAACCTTGAAGGAGGGACTGAGCAAGATGGGCTGAAGTGAAATGGGGACAGAGAAGGCAGTCTGAAGCACTATAGGGGTTACATCTCCCATGCTCCAGCCATGCACCAGTCCCAAGGAGGAATTCCAACAGCGCACAAACAGGAGAGAGGCTCACTAAATCCTACTACTCTTTCCAACCAAGTCTAGTATCCTGTCTCTACAACAGCTGGTATGCAACGCTTTAGCCAAAACCGTAAGAAATTACACGGGAAACAGTTACAGAGTAATCAATTCAGCATGTGAATCTCTAGTTGAAGAAATCAAAGAGCACATGTCCTAAAATACATAAACCCATCTGTTAAGAGTCAATGTTCATTTCGACTGTAAGCACTCTGTGGCCCAAGGCACCTCATCTTGTACATGTGTACACACATTAACCTAATGAGTTCTCAGCCTTACTCACATTCTACCATTCTACATACCACTGGAGTAAAGAAATTTAAATATAAAACTATGTAGGGTCAGTCTACGTGGCATGACATTATTTTTTTAAAGCCAAATTATTTTCAAACACATACATCATTTTAAACAACACAAACCCCACTGTTTTAAGAAAGAAAATAGTGCAACTTTTAATACATTACAACCAAGATAAAATCACATGGTTTATGATTTCCTCTAAAGGTGGTCCTATCTTAATTCTTCATTCACTCCTTCAGGCAAAAGAAAAGAAAAAAATCTTCCTTCAATTTACTCTAGTCCCTCGTTGCTGCCGGTAAACATATCTGCTCTCAGCTTCCTGGAAGATGATCTCCCACAGAATCAGGGAGGTGGTTGCTGCTAACAGGACTCCAAAGTAACAGAGAAATCTGGCTCTATCAGCATGTGAAGGAGGTGACGCAGGGGAACCTGTGACTGACTTGATTGCACAAGAGACCACAAACACAGTTAAACCAGCTCACCATCTTTGTACCTTTCTTCCCTGTACTTGTCCATACTTCTGTTACTTATGATTCCCACCACGTTACACAGAGATGAAAAAGGAAATTTGATTATTTTTTGTTGTTGGATACAACCCAAGTGGCAAATACATCATTTTTCCTTCCCCTGCTAGACTCCATGTTTCTTACTCTGCCATTTCAGCTACATCCCTGTTTTCTCACCAAGTCACAGGGTAGGGAGAATGTGCTGCTATTTAAGTTGCTGGGCCTCTTACAGCTTAATAAAGTCAATTTTGGCTCAGAACACATATGGCAAGGTGAGTATTATTGTTCCTTTTCAACAAAACAAAAAAAACTCTAAGAACATCTTTTCTAAAAAACACTGTGCACACACCTGACCACTACAGCATAGCTCTACTTGATGTGTTTCTCACCAGTGATGGGTGATTAGTATTTCTTCAAAACATAGGTATTAGGTATATTTTATTCTCTGAATTTCTCATAAGATGTAGTAGAAATCAATTAACAAAGAAAATTAAAATTAAATATAGCGATCTGCATGAAATCATCCGTACAGAAGGGGCACAGAGTGGGGACAGGGGTGCTAAAGTGAATTTGAAAAGTTTGGTGCACTTCTAGGACTCTGCTTGGTATTCCTGCACACTACTCCATCACCTGCATTCTCCTTCTGTCGTGTCCACAGATTCAGATTCTGTCCCCAACTCATGGTAACATCCAAATATCAGCAGCATAACCCAAATTTACTGAAGTGATGCAAATTCAATATACCCCCACTTTTAAACTGACCATAAATAGGAGAAATAAGGAGTTGGAAATCTGACATTCAATAGTGACTATACCTAAGTCTTTCAAGTTACGTAATAAAGTCATGAATAAATGGTGTGTAACTCATTGGGCAGAGGAGACAAGAGGACACTTGGTGCCTCTCACCTGCAGGACCCAGGAACACAGTATGTAACACACAGTACGTTAACTCATTCTTACATCTCACTAGCAATTAGGTACTACCAGCTCTACATCACACTAACACGATGCTCAGCTACCCAAGTGGTCAGGGAAATAATGAGGCCATCAGATTATTCCATATCCCTTACTGTCACACAACCCTACTAGGGGTAGGTGCACCTTTTATTTCTCTCTTCCATGCTGTAGAGTATGCCTGAAGGTTACAGACTAATAGAGACATATAAAAATATCTGCATGCTTTTGTATCTGCTACCTTAACAATATCTACCATCAAAGAAGAGCATTTTCAAGGAAAAACTTCTGTCTAGTCATCTTATCAGGCACTTGAGATGCTAGCCAAAGGGCAGAAATAGAATACACTGCTTCTATGAGATGTGCATGATGTATGAGTAAAGTTCATCCATACAGTACATGAGCAGTCATGAAATGGGTTGCCAGTGATTCTGCATTACTTCCTTTGTGACTACATCACCCTTTTGCCTGGGCCAAACAGAAGAGAATGTATCGTTCTTCCCTGCTGCAATATCATACAAAAATATTCTGCTTTGCTGCATTTTTAAACACTAGCTCAACTGGGAATAAACTAGTTATATTAAAATCACCAAATAGACAATGGTTACATAATTACACCATATAATTTTGCAAACTTTAAAATACTTCTCAAAAAAGTTTTTCCTCCCTTTCTCATACTACAATGTAACTATTTTTTAAGAGTATACTTCTCTGCAATTGGAAAAAAAAAGAGAAAAGATCATTATGTGCCTGTTTCCGCATTTATATTCAGGCATTTAAAAAGTACATCCCCTGCAGAGCACTTCGTTGACATTTAAACTATACTTTAGTTTTTATTTCACTAATTTAACATTAGGTACAGTTAAAATATAAATAGGTCACTGTATTCAAAACAGCAGGCATTGTTGTGACAAGTAGACTGGGTGGAAGATGACCAATTACGTTTCCTCATTTTTTAAGTGATTTTTCAACAGCTTTGTTCCTCTGTTGTGATTTCAAGCTGCCCTGTGTCTGGGTATTACTGCCACCAGAACATTTTGTAATACCAGCAGCCCCTTGTCTGTTTCTTCACAATCACATTTCTACACTGCAACACAGAATGGCAAAGCCAGATGCTAAAACAAACTCACAGAGCAAATGGAAGCTTGTTCCAACAGCCTTCCTACGGCTCTCAAACACACCAGGCAGCAGCTCAGCAACGACCCAGGAAGAGCTGAAAGACACTCATGCACAGTCTCAGCAAACCACACTGCCTGTGCTTCTCAGCTGTCTGAAAATGTATAAGGGTACTGCGGCAAGGTAAATACACGGCAGAATTTAAACTGACTGAAGGAGCTGTATTAAAATAAGCAGTGATGCATTTTGAGAAATTAGCCTCATGGTATTCTGCAGTTTCCAAATATCCTTCAGTATTTATGGAACATTTATATCATACTCATAAAATTACTGTACAAGGACACTTATCGAGACATCACGTCTAGTCTCCAACTCTCAGAGCTGCAACAAAATACAGTACTTTCCTCTGGCTGAACAAAGGACATTTAAAAGTCATTACTTGGGGCAGATCTACAACCCCACTGCTAAATGATGATATCAATGATTCTAATTTCCACAATAAGCATAAGTTCCTTTTCAACTTCACTAGTTGTGGTTTATGCCATCAGAAGACTACAGTTTATACTTCACGTCTTCTGCACAGGGAAAATCCAAATATTACTATCCTGTCATATCTTTAAGTGCAGTACACAAGTAAATGGATTTCAGTTTCCTCTCAAAAGAGAGATATTTCTGACAAGAGTTGCAAGTTCTCTCTAATTTCCTCTTGGTATCTTTTAAACTCTGTTGACTTCTCAACAAATTCTACACACAAAGCTGAAGAGTACCTTATGAGCTTGCACGCAAACTTCCCTTCACCTGTAAGATGCACCTCTTCTAAAATTCAAATTTTCATTTTACCCATGGATGTTCACTCCAATAGCCAACACAACACTACTTTCCCTGTTTCCAAAATATGACCTACTACCACCTTCACAAAACAAGCTTATTTTATTAGGACCTAAGTACACAACTATTTGTGATGCTGTTTAATGACATTTTCTATTGAGCCATTCTTCAAGGGCATTGAGCTCCCTTAGCATAGTTCACTCTTCTGTATGGATGTCTGACAATACAAAGGGAGGAACTTAAACACTATTTAATCCTTAGGCCACTCCGAGCCCAACTTGTATAGAGCTGCATTTTTATGATATATTTCTAATTTCTGCACTTTGATCTATACGAAATAAGAAGCTGATTATTTTTTAAAAAGAAAACAGTCACCTACCTAGCATCGCTTCCCACAGAATTAATTATTCATATATTTTAGAATGTAAAGCCCAAGACCAGCCTCAAATATGTTTGGGATTTTACATTTCCCAGATTGAAACATGCAAGACTCCTAACTGCTGTCCCCATTCCTACCAGTATTCATTCAGGTATTTAGCACTAAACATGAGAGCAGTGCAGACATTTAACCACCTGAAGAAGCTTTTGCTGGATCTAAGTCTAAAGGAGAAAACTGGGGTTTTATTTCTGGCTATTCTCAAGAGCTCATCTCGCAATTTTTTATACTAGACTGAGTTGTACTTCTCCCATCTGTAAACAAGGGAATATAATCAATCTATAACAGTGGTACACTTTAAAGCTTAATTAAATGGCATTAAAGTGCTTTGAATTCTTCAGATTCAGAAGACGCTAGATAATAGAGAAATAGCATTATTGCTATTTTCATTTCTCTAGCGGACTTTAGTAGCAAATATTTCTTTCATCCTCATGCCCTGTATATATTAGACATGTCACAGCAAGGACCATATACACCTATATGTTGGGCTCTGGAGATGCTAAAATACTTACCCAGTGCAGACAGATTTCACTGTAAAAGAGGTGTTTTTTTCTTTTAAAAATCAGTGCTACCGGCAGATGTGCTAAGCTAGAGCAATCCATAACATGCTTAAATTCTCTTTCCTACTTTTATTTGGAAAGTTAAATTAGCATCTTCTGGACATTAATACCAAATCATATTTGATGATGTCATTATTTGTTTGAATGACGGCCAATTTGACCAAATCTGTTCTCTTTCAAACTGCTACCAAAAAAAACCTAAAACAAAAACAAACCTGTTTTTTACCAAGCTTCCAAACAGTATTTTAACACTCAGTGTTCACACACGTTGTTATTCAGCTTTCTAGACAAAGATTCAAGCACGAAATACTTCTTTCTCTAGTTAAGCTTGCCCAACCTTGCAGCAAAGCCAGCAGCTGAAAGAGCAAAGCCAAATGCACAACCAGAAGGTCCACCTCCACCTTATTCTTACACATTGACATTCAGGTGACTCAGGCTGCAACTGCTGCCCACATGCAGGAATCAGCATGGGTTGCAAGTACAGCCTTCATATGCAGTCCTTTCTTCCTCAAGAAAAAGCAGAATACAAAGTTTCTCATTGATTTAGTTAATGAACTACCAGCTAGAACACATAAATGTATAAATGCAAGTGTTTGAAGAAAAAATCCCACCCTTCAAAATGCCAAAATAACAAGAAAAACATAAAAGAAAAAAAAGTTCAATATTGCATCACAATAAGCCTATGGTAAAAAAAATGACTGAGTTTTTAACACCGTGAATAAAAACAAGATGCAATCATTTTCTATACTCACTAACATCAAAAGGACTCTTTCCATATTTGATCAATATTCCTACATTAATTACAAAGGCTCCAGTTATTCCACAGTTTTTTTTTTCCTGAAGCATAAAATCAGGTCTTAAAACAGAACCCATAACTACTTTTCCAAAGGTTTTAGAGCTTGAACACACTATTACTATACTCAGGCTATTTTTCTCATTCATTTGCAATGGATTAAGAGTTTTGAGGACCTGTTGAATGTTCTCTCATGGTTACAGGTACATACAGGTTTTTTTCACCTTCTTACGCTGGTCACCTACTTTCACTATATTTGTAAGAACTTTTTTTTCAAATCTTCTGACAAATCTGGCTGAAACTGGCCAGAAGCTCAAAGGTAATTTTGCATGTCTGTTCACAAGCACATGCACACACATGCAAGTGATTGGGTATCTTTGGCCACAGGAATAAACTATGAAGTTTGGGGAATGTAACTCCTGGAAATCAAAAAAATATCAAAAATGGCAAAAACTTCTCCACCCATTCCAATGCTTACCTATATTTTTTCACCCTCAGAAAGTCAAGATACAATTTTCAATTCACTTACCATCATTCCATTCATACAAAAAAAGTTCACAGCACCACTAAATGGGATATATCAATCTGCTGAATAATTCCTAGAGTCAGGTTTCAGCAAGCTAGTTATGAAATCGGACCCATTTTGCAGACAGACCTCTGTCTACAGGTGTCTCTCTTACATGGCTGGGTTCCTTCATGTCTTGTTGTCTTTTTCTGGTTAGCTCAGTATTGGTAGGAAGAGAATGTGTCTGTTCCAATTTTCAAAATCTTGTGCTCATTGCTAAGACAGTGTACTCAAAATGCTTTGATAACACTTGCAAGCCTGAAGAGATTGAATTCACTGCTCAGAGCCCATGTGTGTTTCCAAGTATTACTGATGAGTTGATCTACAGAAGAATATTTACCGACTCTACAGAAAATTCATTCCAGGCTTTTGGTCATGGGAAACGTGCCAAAAGAGTATACATCTCTAAAAGCCTAAGTACCCATCAGTTGCAGGGTGTGAATACACATCCAGAACTCTGCTGACCATTCAGAAGAGATCTCAAAGATCAGCCAGGCATTATTCACATTCATAGATCCAAAAGCACTGCTGCACATTGCAAACTTGGCTTCTGTCACAGTTTTCAAAAAAACGTAAAACAATCAAAATACTAGAGCAGCCAAGCCCTGGAAGGCCTTACGATCACATTCCTTGAGGTGTTTGACATAGTGAAAAGGTTCTGACTTGCTAAACTTGCAGTCGCTTTAATGCATTTCTTGGCCCCAACATGCACAGACCTCTGACTTGGCACACCCAGAGGACCTTTGCTCACCTTCCTCAATAGACCCACACTGCTAAGTCTGAGTTTCCCTAAGAGCAGAATGAAGTCATGCTTATTAAAATGTTTACTGAATTCAAAAAGTAGAGCAGTGCTCTCATGAAAATAGGTATGTCAGAGCAAATCTCCATAGGCACATGTATGCAACCGTCAATGATAAAAGAAATTAAACTGGAATTTGAATGACTCTCATTCTTTAAAAACAGACTAAAATGCCTTTAAGATTTTATGTAACACTGACCTCTAAGCGGTATCACCTGCTTATGCACATTAATGAAAGAGACACAGTAACAAAGAAGCCAAACTGAATAAAATTTAACTCACTGCTATCCTTTTTACCCTACTGTATAATTCACTAGCCATGGGTTCAAACAACAAAAACATGTCCAGGTAACTAAGAACACTCCATATAATTTATTTTGCATAAATGTACATTAATGTATTTATCAGATTTAAGAATATTATAGTATGCATGAGTTCTACAGTATCTTTTACTTTGCCACAACAATTTACTTTTTTATACTCAGCACAGTAGATTGTTTCAGACACAGGAATAAAAGACAGTAACATAAAAGGAGTGGGGGAGAAGACTTTAATGCCTACATACTACTGACTACTAATTATTTGGAAAAAAAAAAATAAACAATCAACCATAGATAATTGCAAGTTGTGCAAACTAAGCTGTTTTCTAAGGGAAGTGTCAAGATGGTTGATTGTGTCAGCCTAGCTTTCAGCTGTTCCATTTGAAAACCAAAACATACTTTTGACACTTATAAATTAGGCGCTTTTAAAAGGTATATGGCACATTCACAAGCAGTTCAAAATGGAAAACAGTTTCCATCAGACAAGGTAATGTTAAAGGACTAAAAAAAAAAGCAGTAGAGATGGAAGAGAAGAAAAAACAGAAAAGTAGGGACAACAAGATGAGACAGTAACACAGTCATGGAGGTAACCTAGTTGGCAAAAGCATTTGATAATGCTCAATATAATCTATTCTTGTTTGCTTAAGCAGCAACTCAAAATTGAAGGACCTAAAATCAGAGGTGATTTTTGTACTTAAAAACCAGAATGTTCTTCAAAAAAGACATAACAAATATGCTTCAGAAACACAGTCTATAGTTATATTCCTAGCCAGTCTATAGTTATATTCCCAGCCAGTTATATGCAGAAACTGCATCATGCAAATTGGCTATGGTTTTCTGAAAAAAATGAGGACTGATGTAAGAATTTTCATGACGTTTTCATGAACATGTAGAAACAAATCTAACAGAAATATCTACCTGCAGATACTTTAAGGTCTTCCTTTCCATATGAAAATGTACAGAGAAAAGATAATCCAACATTCAACTATGAACATAGTTCCCACCCTAATTCTAAGTCAAGGTGATAGGGACCAAGTGAGTAGGCAGGAGAATAAGGCAAATAACTTCTCTCTGATTGCAGCACACAGCTCTCTCCCGTTAGCTTCGGGCAGTTCTGAGCACCAGCAGGGCACTGCCCTCACCCATGCCACTGTTCTATTGCAGTAACACCATTTTGCACCATTAACCTGTTATGGACACAATCTCTGATGCTGCGTTAGTGGCGACTGACTCTGACAACAACGTTACAAGGAGTCAGAACTTCTACAGCTTATTTTTTATTCTGTTAAGAATGATTGTCTATTTAAAAAGATGGAAATGGCTTCTGCTCTCCTCCTCTTTTTAAAACTATGGTTTGCATTATTTATTTTAAAAAAAAATCACTAAATTTAATTATATACTGAAAAATGTGACCCAAGGAAGATTTGCATGACGTTTCTCCCATGACATTCTTGAGTATTTTTATGCTTGTTTATACCACACTTTTATCACCATTATATGTCAGATTCAGAGCTAGGATTACATTAAAAACTTCACAAAAGGATTTTAGTTGAACATTTTTTGTTTAGTAAGAGACAATTCAGTTGTCTGACATTCCTGGAGATCAATTTGTACAAACAATCTGATATAATGGAGGCAATTTTAATTTAAGCTATCGAATCCCATTCTCCCTGCCTCCACATTGCACAAGAGAACCATCTTAACAGTGAAAGAAACAAAAGTGTTCAGACCATATAGTGAAATATATTTTTACTTATTTTCTGATCTCCAGAAGCTACCAATGAAGCTGCCAACTATTGCTGACTGGACTGTAACCAGCTTTCTTGACAGAACTTGTGAGGTCTAAACTTGAGAGACCCACATGCTGGGAAGAAGTTTGTAACATTAAGAGATCCAGCTTTAATAGCAGATTTATACTTTCTTTTTGCTTTGAAAACAGCAGGAACTTGCTGAAGAGAATAAAAAGCAAGACCACAGCCTGGTCTGGTTTACAGATTATGAAAAAGTCAGCACTGCATTTTGTATAATTTTGCATAATTACTGACAGTAATTTTAGGACAGCTTAAGTAATCACTGAAACATGGACAATTTAAAGTATAAGTAGGTTGCACCAATACAAGTAAAACCAGGGTAAATAGAAAATTTGCCCTGCAATTAGTGTCAAGTGGTGCATAAACCCAATGCAAGTACAGTGTATTCCATGTTACTGGAAAAAGAGGAGAACCTTGAATTCAAAAAGTTGGTTATATTAAATTCCTAGAAGTACATTCTAGTTATGAATCAGATGCCAGTGAATCTGATTATATTATTAACTTGAACACTAAGAAAAAGATATGTGAACAAATATTCAGCAATGCACCAGCAAGACATAGGCAAATGCAAACACAAAAAGCTCTGAGAGCAAACATTGAATACCAGCACAGTTAAGTAATATAAACATGGAAAGAATAAACACAGAAGGAATAAAGACATTAAGTTTAAAAACCAGAGTCAAAAAAAACCCCACCAAGGCATACCCAATATAAATATAGAAAGCATCCAGAACTCAAGCTAAGATATAGGACACCATAAAAGAACAAAGTATTTCACATTTACATTACAAAAAGCAGAATTATACATTATTATATATATTTTTCATTTTAAAATGAGAAAGAATAAACCCTTTTCATGCATACATCTCACAGTTCACAGAGAATTAAGTATTTATGAATGGCCTATGTGCAAATGAAAAATAAGCATATATCTAAGAGAAAAAGAGAACTAAAAGAAAATAAAGTAGAAGGAAAATACAGAGCATGGAAGGACAAAGATGAGATCAAAAAACCTCCCAATAATTGATTTTGAGACTGAGCTACAGAAATCACCAAAGAAAAGCTTTTGCTATAAGAAACCCAAAAACTTCAGCCTTCACTTTACACATATTATAATAATAGTCACAAGCAGAGATACACAAGTGGGCACCAACTGATCCATTGCTTTTTTTTCAGGTGTTATGAAAGAGTTGTTTCTTGAGGACAGAGATGAGGTAACTGCAATAGGATCATCCCCTTCAAGGCCTACCAAAATTAGCCTAGATCACTTGCAAGAATTAAGCAAATCCAAATACATGTGGAGGCTCTGAAGCCATACAAAATCTGTTTTATCCTCCCTCAGACGTCTCTCTACAACCTGGAAGCCAATTCTGCAAGTGAAAAACCCTCCCGCAGAGCAAACTTACGAAGACTGACAAAGAGTATGGAGAACAAAAGTTGAAAGATTTGAAGCTTTTACTAACATGCAGAGTGTTAACATTCACCCAGAAAACACAACAACGTTTTCTCTAAAGGCTTCAAACGAAGAACCAAAAGCTGTTTAGATATGAAGTTATGAGACTAAGTTACAATCTGAAATGTTTCTTAGAAGAGCAATTGGACTGGCTGGAAAAAATACACCTAAGTAAAAAATACAAGATTGTAAATTAGGCTCAAAATACACAAATGTTTCTTTCCTAATTTTCTCTATGAGTGTAGCTTCAAAGCACAGACCATAAATACCATTAAGGCCCAGAGCACAGCCTTGAACACTGCCTCCAAGGAAACAAGTAGCTCTATCAAGAAGTACGTCTAGCGAATTCAAAACCCTACGACTGGTGGATGACACAGAGCACAGTTGTACGATTCACATTCCTAAAAATGAGATTGGTTAGTTGGTTTAAAAAGCACAACTGTTCAGAAGAAATAATATTATGTTATTTATTATCAAATTACAGTAGCTCCATGAGCACAAGCAGGATTAAGAGCAAGATGAAAAGTAAGAGTCCCCCGAAGTCATGAATGGCATTTGAAATTATTAACTGTTATTAAGACCACACGTTAGTTGCAAATAGAAAAACTAAAAGCTGTGAACTTTGGTAAAGACATCACTGCAGAGCAAAATGCACGTGATCATAAGTAATATCACCTCATTCATATTCCAGATTATAAAAGGTAGCTGTTAAGGAATAGACACAGTTTAGCAATTAGATATAGAAACTTGAGAAAGTATCTGAAAAAATGCCTAAGAACAGAAAGAGACAACTAGAAGCAAAAAACCAACAACAATAAAGCCAAACAACCCCCTCAAAAAACCAAACCAAACCAATAACCAAACCAAAAAACAAAAACCCAAACCCAAGCTTAAGTATCATCACCAAATTAATGACATTTTCCTAGCTAGCAAAATTCCAGACCTTAATTTTATTAACAAGTCAGTCACAAACAGAAGGGCCTTCTGTCACAGGACTAACACATTTCAACCTCTTCCAGTTTGGAAAATTAAAATCTTTTAATTCCCTGACTGCCTAATACAACAAGAAGATCACCAAAATAAAAGATCCATGTATCTTGTCCTACACAACCCTATTACACCCTGAGGATCTAAAAAGATAACAAAGACAATAATTTAGAATGCAATAACCAAAGTAACTAGAACTCCCTTTGATGGCCTGGTAATTTCAGAATCAGTTAAGACAGACAATACAGAAAGAGAACATAGGTGCACAAAAAGGAAAAATATGCAAATTTTCCCTCTGCTGTAATACAGAACATTGAGTTTTTCTTCATTTTCAGCAAAAAATGATCTTCCATTGCTCGGCATTTCTTCTCTGGAACAACAAGATAGGGAGAGGCCAAGGAGTACAACTTGTTAAAGGGCACACAAAAAGACTGTGTACAAGTGACCTCCTGATGCGATAAAGCAGACTGGGGAAGAAGAGAGAAAGAAGAGTAGATGAATTGCTGAGTGTTCTGCAAAAACAGATTGTTAGGTCAACAGGATCAAAATTAACTGCTCCAGCAAGTGCTTAAGATTGATGGACAAAAGGCAGCACATCTCAGCACCTGCAGTCTCAGGTGGACTTCCCTCCATGCAGCTCACATGTCTGTAGTGCAAAGATGATCAAATAGATCTAACAACATAATGCTACCCTATGCATTCAGAGAGAAAGAAGAATACAGATGGTACATGATTCCACTTTCTGTGACACTACACTGATTGGTTTTATTGTGAAGTCTATTTATACAGCTGATTATAAATTCCTAGTGTGTTTTGATTAATCAATAGCAGCTGGACTACTTCCTTTCTCTTAGCACTTAGCTGCATTCTTGATTAGTGAGTGGTATATGAAAGCTTGTGAAACAAGTACAGGAAGATCAAACAAAAGCAATGATTTCCTCTTAGACCACTACATTACATTAAACCTGCCAACACTAGACCAGTTAGTCTCTGACCTGCAGCAGCTGGGAGTAGCCAGATTCCAGATGGCCCTAGAAAGCTGCTTTTGTATGGTCCTTGTCTTATTTGTACCAACCTAACATGGAAAGAAAAAAATCAGAGCAAGCTGTTTGGGCAACTCTGTGATAGATGACATCTCCAAATAGAGCAAATTTCAGTCATCCAGTCTGTGTATGATGTGTACAACATCTATCAGATCCATCTCTACAGGACTAGCATCACTACTGAAAGTCAAATCTACTTCCTTCTACTTCACTACACTAAAACATGTATATACAGTCTGCATGCCACTGGCATCTCAAGGTAACAAACCACTACAAAATACTCTATCACATCTTCTATCCTGGATCCTCAGCTTTCCAAAGAAAGAGGAAAGAAGAGAGGATTCAAGTCTTTGCTCTGAGGTTTTCTATGTGTGCATGCCATAGTATATAAGATTTGCAGTGCTAACCAGAAGAGCGAGCACAGACGCAAGTAAGCACACATCTCACTCAATGTATTTTTATTTACAAACTTGGCAGACTGGTGAAGTTCTATACAAGGCTCAGAATTATCCGAAATGTGTACATGTGTGTCTCCTTTTATACTGCAGAACAATTCAGAGCTGAAAACTTGAGGAGTTCTCCCCAAAATATCTTTTCAAACCTGAAGCAAGCACAGGAGTTAAGCTGCAACAGCATTTGGCCTTGGCTAATGCAGGTACCAATACATGCAGTGAAGGATGCATCAGGATGAGTCCAGGATAAATCAAAATATGCAGACAAATTCAGTAATAAATTTAGGTTGATGGCAGCATAATTTATAAGTTTTTCCTGTTTTTACTTCAAAGTAGGACCTACATTATTTTAATTTTACTATCATCTGGGGGAGAAAAAGTAATTTGTAAAAGTGTTCAATAAATTAAAGTTCCAAGTCATTCTTTCTAGAGGCAAGAACAAGTGTTCCATCTCTCTTGTTCCCAATTTCCATTCACCTTATGCCATCTCCTTCTACCTCCTAAATAAAAGAGAATCACAAGCTTTGGGGAATCATGAGCATTTTAAAAAATCTTTTACGGATTCAAGCACAAGAGATTCAAATCTGTCTTGACAACAGGTTTCATAAGCACCCCAGCACAGAATTGAAAAAATATAAGACTAATCAGAAAAGATGTTAAGCAGCATATTAATTTCTTCTGCAGTCTTGAATAAAATTTGCCTTATGTGCTGCAGAAGGCAGAGGCACAGTCATTCAAGCTGGCATTTTAATCTAAATCAAGTTCTCCTGCCTCTACCATTACAGTGCTTTGTCCATCTTAGATGGCTTAACACAAGTTGATAACTCTACCTACAAACCTCACCCTAGCAGTAACCATTATTAGAAAATACCACTGCATTACACTCGATGCAATGGGAGGCTGCTAAAAAAAGGAGTTCTATCTACCTTCTGTCACAAAGTTCATTAAATGGTAAAATTTTCAGAAAGGGAAAAGCTTACTTACCTTTTTTTTGGACCGTCGAGCAAAATGCCAGAATTACAAGACTGCTTTATGCCATAAGGCTTCAGCTTAGGAAAATTCCATCTCAGTGACAATATGACAATATTGCAGAAGGGGGTATCAGCCCCCTTTGCTAACTAGCTCTTTCCATTATAATTCACTTTTAGTCCCATAGAACTTTATTGCACTTGATGTATTTTAACTTTCCAGCATAAGACCTAAAACAAGGCTACAAAAAGACAATTACAAGAGTGGAGGATGGGTCTCAACAAAAACTTATTCATTTTGTTTTCTCTTCATTCTGAAGCCTGTCGTCCAAGCCCTCACTTGCTGCACACCAATGAAGTTCTGTTCTGAACACCAAATTACTATTTTCTTTAGCAACTGGAACCTACATTGAATGCTTCACAGCTGCTTTGCCTTCAGAATACCTCCATCCTGAGAGACATCCATTTACAGATAGGGAATGGAGCCACAACAGATTGATGTGAAGAGTTTTGGCTGCCTGCTTTGAGGTACTCAGGACTTGATTGCTCCATTTAATATGGCATGCTGTAACATTTATTTTATTAAACAAACAGCCTCTGCTGAATGTAGCTGTAGAAGTGAGCACTTCACTTTTAACCTCACAAACCAAGCACCCACAAAATGAGATGTAATACTAATGTTCAGCCGTGAAAGGCCTGCTTAGAATGGTTTAGTCATCCCTAAGTATACTTATGCATGTTTATGTTACCAAAGGCATATCTGATTCTCTAAGGAAGAAATCCTTACAGAAGTCTTGATTAGGTCTTATTCACTTCAGAAAAATCAACTTCTGCAACACCAATGGTGCAATGATCTTGAAAACAGTTTCCTTCGCTGCAAACAGATTGAGGCAGAGATACGTAAAATACAAAATGAGATCAGATATTCTCATAATACCAGAAGAGAAAAGATTGCATAGAAAAATTTACTCCTCAATGCTCTAATTCTCGACTTGCAGTCCTACTGCCCTCAATAATGTCTTGGTATTTTTAAACACAGTTCTGTATTTCTTTTCACGTGGGTTATAGTAAGATGACTAATATTTATCCATTATTCTGGTTCATTTGAGCTCATGGTCTACATACGAATAGCTGACTTTCAGGTGAAAAACTTGCTATTTCTTAACCAGCAACCAGAATATCTCTTTAGTCTGGAAGCTCTTTTCATAGGTTATCCACAGTGCTCTCTAATATTTAATTTTTCTCCTTTAAAAATCTGTTATTCAACAAATACAATTTACAACAGTTAGATTATTCTCCACTTGAAAACAATCAACCAAAAAACAATCAACCAACCAAAAAAAATCAGCCTGTTTGATATTGAAAGTAACTGTCTTGGAAAAAAAGAAAAATATGTGTACGTGTGTATATACATATATCTCTAAACTGAAATTTATTAGACAAAAATACAAGCAGAAAAGGAAATAATGTGTTCCTTGTGAAGCACACTTCATGTAATACACACCGAATAACAAAAATTCCATCTATAATTCACAAGAAAGAATATTTATGGAAGAACTACATTTGTTTGACATTTAACTCTAAATTTTACTACCTTGGCTCCATCATAGGCTTGTTCCATATAAGTATGGACATAGTCACTTAATTAGCACCACATACTTCAGTAAATTCTCAAGAGTATAAAATTTTTTCAGCTTCTATGTATGTAATCCCAACCTGAGAATTAGAAACTTCAATCTATAAAATTTTTTGTTTCTATTTGTACCACTGTATTTCAACAGAATTTTTTCCTGCAGGCTAATTTATGAGTTCAAAGCAGCAATTACCATAGTTGAATTTACTCACGAGCATTGCAGACACACTTCAGGACATTAAAGCAGATTAGAGCTCCTACAGCAATTCAATAAAGTTTTATGTATCTGTATTGTAACCAAAAATTAAATAATGACAGATGATAACAGAAACTTCAGCAAAAGTGAAAAGATTGGTCTTGTTTTAAACATGGCATACGACACTATCACTTCGTATTGCATTTGGTCTCACTGCTAACCTGAGATCAAAATGTTCCGACATTCCCAACTATTTCATCAATGCTGGGTCTGCCACTGACTCACTTAAGTAATCTTTGAAGCACTACTTTATGCTTTCCATGCTTTACTTATCTAGTTGTATATTAATTTCTTTTATATCAAACACATTTTTAGAGGAACACTTATTTGCAACATGCTTTGAGACTGTAAGATAAAATATCTTAAACTCTGTAAATCTTAAGTCTTGTTTGGTCAGGACTCATATGGTATTCCTGTCAAAACGAGTTACAAATATAATCCCTAAATTTCACTAAACTCTGTCAGGAACAAAAATTAGGCAACGGAGTCCTGTAATTTGCATTACCTTTTAGTGCATCTCAGCAGATGTTGCAAACAAACTTTGCTGTGGCCACACAAGGATCTGAAAGCTTGCTTGAAAAGAATGCGGTATGCAATAGCTAAGAGTATCTCCAGGTCTGCATAGGCAGACATGTTTGTTTACAGAGAATCAAGACTACTCAAAACAATTGCTAAAACATTTAGCATTTAGAACCTTCAGTGTCAACACTTTGCAAGGAACTTCATACCACTCTTGGCAAGAAACTGTGGAAAGTGGTAAGAAAATAATCATGATACCTTTTGTATGTAAGTGAACTGGAATTTTTCACAGAACAGTTTCTCTTGTAAATTTGTCTGCGCCTAGTTTAATCAACAAAATTTGCAGCTGTTAACAGGTTGTGCTTCCATATGCTACCCGTTATAAGTACATTTCTTAAGACAGAAGCATGTTCAGAGTCCAATTGTTTTAATTGGAGTTGGTACCAAAAAAAGCATAAATAATAAAACTAACCATCAAAAGAAGTACAATCAAGAGTAGGTTAAAGGAAAACTGCTTTCCTCTGACTTACGACTGTGTAAGCACAAGGGCAGTAGAGGTGATATAGCTTTGCTAACATACACAGCATAGACAACAGCTGCAGTTTAGGCTTCCTGATCTCAGGAAAAATACACTTCCCCTCACTTAGTGCCAACTAATTGTGCGTATGGTGGACGGAGCACAGTTAAGACACTTTCAGCAAAACTTGAGGTAATTACTGTAATCTTACTGGAATACACTGCACAGTCATAGTACATAAAACAGCTTCATAAAGGCTGCTATTTCAGCAAGTTGCTTCTGATTATTTTAGAAGCTAAATTTTGTTACTCGAATTTCTCATTGCTTGCAACTTCTACCCCATCTTTCAAAAACAGGAAGGGAAACAAACTTGCCTGCAAGAATTTCTTAACTTTTTAGGAAGGTATATTTGTTTGAGGCCTGAATCATTTGTCCAATTAGTTCCACTTGGTCATTTCAGACTAATTAGATAGAAGGTGGGCGCATGGGAGTGGACTTTGGGTTATTGTTCACTTTCCACATTGCACTCATTATTAAATTTACTGTCCACTGTTTATTTCAAAGCAAAAGTAAGTTGCTCATCAGACATACTCAGATTGCAACTGCCCTACCATTGAGAATTTTGCACTTTGACCATACCTGTTTCTTGGCCGTGCTTCATCTTACTCAAGCTTACTGACAATTTGGTAACTTTTTGTTTCTGTAAAGACACACAACTTCCTTGGAGCTAAGTCCAAACCTGCAGTCAAAGCTTGGCTGTCATTATCAGAATCCTTACAATCTAATCCTCTTTAGTTCGGATTTTGTAGAGCCTTATGCCTATTAAAAGAAAAAGTGAAAGGCTGTAAAGAGATTACTTTATCTCTGTAATTAGCAAAAAATGCTAGCCTTTCTTCATCAGGAACTCAGCAATTTACAAACACAACATATCCCATCAACTTAAGATCTCCAGGAGCAGTAGCCTCATATGTTCTGTCCATGCTTGATTGGCATAGCTCATAACAGGAGGGACAAACCTTGATGTTAAACACCAAAGACCTGACCAAAGTGCAGTGAAAATGAAACCTCTGTTAGCTTTGAATAGTCACATAGCCCAAGACAAGGAAATCTAAAGTCTTCCTGTGACACAACCAAAACAAATCCTCAAGGAGATAGGGACATTTGAATAAGAAACAATTGGAGATTTTAAAAACAAAGGAGAGAAACAGAACAACAGGTTTTAGATTGTTAGGGATTGTTAACCAAACAAATTAGAGCACACTGCAGAAAGTCATGAATGAAAATTTGAATCTTGAATTAAGGAAGTTAAGATGAGCTGGGGAGTGAGAATTGGCTGCCCTTAGGTCACCCAGGCAAATCAAAGAAGATAAGGACCATGAACACCGTCTAGGTGAGAAAAGTCTCCATGCTTAAACTGTTGATGGGCAGGTTTACTCAGAACCAGACAATACATACACACAGTCAGCTACATAATTTATAATTTACAAAAGAACCCCAATGCTGTCACCACCACACTGTATTATCAATGTGCCAGGAAAGGAAGTAATAATAAGACAGCCCACTTAAAATGCATATGGTCTTCCTTTAAATATAGCCAATGCTTTTGGAGTATTTTCATCACCAAGTAACTGTGGCACTTTTTTTCAGAAAAGGCATCAGCAAAAATCAAGAGGATTGTTTATGCAACTTTGGTAGCATAGTTTATCTTTAAATATGTCAAAGAATTGTCAGGAAACCTCAGACAGAATGATCTATCAACTAATCTCATGCAAATAAAGTTAAAATAGTTTCCATCAGAAAACTACCAGTTTCTCTGATATACCGTTTCTCTTCTTCCAACTGTTCTTGAGAAATAAAAATTATATACAATTTTCTGCTAGAAACTAAAAGTTACTAGACAAATGCTCACTCCCTCCCCCTTATTTCAAAATTATCCTGTTACACTGGCACACACATAGCAATGTTCAATAGCAGTCATATTGATACCAACACGAAAATGTAGAGCTCATCATTCTCACATGGGTAGTCAGGTAGAAGTCCTCATCTTCCCAGCTTCTATTCAGACCAGTAAAACTTGGGGATGCACAAAACTCCTGACAACACATTAATTTTAGTACCACGGAGCTGCTGTTCTCAGAGCAACTAAGTCTGAAAACCTTGTAGATAATTTTGGCTTACAGAGAAACAGTTGTTCAAAGTTGTTGTTAGACTGATTTCTAGGACAAATTCACTAGTAAGTGCCCTCTCTCTTACCCAGTGTTGTCCCTAGGGAAAAGTTTTGCTTTTCAACTCCTTCCTTACCTTTTGGCCATTCTCTCATCCTTACTGCATAAAAACTCACTAACCAGCACTTGAAGTCATTCAGTTATACACAGATTAAGCAAAGACAGGGAAAAAGGAAAAAAAAAAAAAAAAAAGGCCTATGGTTTCCTCATTCTACCCAGTTTTTTATTCTGAATCAAGTACAGTTGCTTCATAGTGATAGGGAGAAAAGAAAGTCTTTTGATAGTAGTGTTACATTTAACAAATGTTTTGCAGAGGTAATTCTTCACTCCAGGTTTGCATATGCTCATTTAACAAAATGATTAATTTTAAAATCCATTGCTTGGAAGAAGAAACAAGTGTATGTACCTGAGGAAGCAAGCCCTTAGTCCCCTTTTGGTGTCAGTTTAAGCTAGCTGAGGTATCTCTAGAGTACACTAACAAGATGTAATGAGATTGGTGCTTGATGATGCACCTCTTCCAATACTCCAGTGCTAAGGGATTCCAAGCTACCCTTTTAAAATCATGAGAACTGCATATGCTAAACAATTTCAGTAGAGAAGTGAGGCACTACACAGAGATCAAATAATTAAATTACATCTGTGTATATATCTGTTTTTTCTGCAGATTACTGATGAATCTCCCAAAACATCTGCACCACTCCCAACTTAAGACAAGTAGACACTCAGTACAGTGTCACCAATAAAAGATCTTCTCACAATAAGATCTCCTGCAGTACAGAAGTAACCTTAATCTCTGATGCACTTTTTTGTAAATGTCTTTAGCACACACCAAGAAGAGCAACTGCAGGAACAGCTATTTGTCTTCTGCTTACAGCTTTAAAGGATATCACAGATGTGCTGAGCTTACTCAAACCTATGGAGTCAGCAGTTTTGAAACAATGCTACAAATGCTACAAAACAGTACCAGGCACGACATGACCACACCATTAGGTATTGCAACTGAGAAAAGATATATTAAAGAAAACCAAAAAGGTCTTCATGCTCGTTGCAAGTTCAACAGTAATAGAGTACAGTTGTGTTTGGCTTTTTGTTTTTTTTAAAGGGAGCAACCACAAACTTGTCAATACAAAAATGTTACGAGCTGAGCCAGTGACAGCTTAACAGTAAAGCCAGGCCTCTCTGACACCACACATTTAATTATTTTCTTCATTGTAATTCTTTAGACTTTAAAACAGCTTGAACTTCGGGGAGCTCCTGTTTTCTGTCATTTCACAACTCATAACCTGCAGCGCTGTTCCATTTAGAATAAAATGTTAGAAAAGTGATCAACAGTAAATCACTACACTGCACTTAAAAGTCTCATAAAGTGAAGAGCTGGAAAGCAGAGACAATTCACATAAAAACAGAGGGGAGGAGATAATTTGCTGCTTATGGCACAAGACTGTAAGTTAATACATCTGGGTTCCATTCCGTACATTAAATGTGAATACCACCATGTGCTTTGCAGAAGTGAAAGGAGGTTTTATTCATCAGCATTTACAAAGGATTTTGAGATCCCAAGATAAAATATTTTAGCAAAGCAGAAATTACTGTGTGTTACTTTACTTTGCAAATTATTTTACAGAGCAAAACAACAGTTTAAAAAAAACACAGTACCCTACTCTCACAAAGTCTCTGAAAACTGGCAAGTATTTTCCTATATCCATATTAAAAGTCAGGTTGCCAAAAAACCAGCAGTAGATACATAAATGTTAGCATCTTGACTTTTAAGCGTAGATCACACATCTTCAAGCCATGCACTCAGTCTCTCAATTCAGTAACTGACATTAAGTACTGACACTCCTAAATCATGTTCTACGAAAGCAAAACACATACGTCAGGTGGCCCACTAACATAACTCAGATGCCCAAAGGAAGTCAACTTTGCTTCAGCTAATTAACAAGTTTTCCTTTTCATGAAAGCTGAAAATATTCCATGCCATAAATGCCAACCACAAAGAAACTAGTCTGAAACTCACCCAAGATACTGTAATGACTCAACACTCAAATAGCAAAACACATTCATCTTTCTACCTATCACATCTGTTTTTTAAATTAATGGTCTAAAAGTCAATCCCTCTCCATTTCACCCTTTCAGCTTTGGCAGGAGAATCCTGTCCCAATACACTTCCTCCAAAGTCCCACACAGACAAAATTTAAAGCTTAACAGTACAGTAATACTAATACAATATCAAATTACATCAAACACCATATCTCAGCCTGACTAACCTTAGCTCTCATTATTTGTACACAATACTACCAGGAAAGTGAGGTATCCTTCCTAACATGCCAGTACAGTCATTTGGAGCTTCAGTGTGTCTGCTGTCTCTTCAGTACGTTTACCGTTGCTTGGATGCTGACTGAGCAGTGGTGAGTGACTGCCTTTGCATCACTTTTTATTCTTTTTTCTCCTCCCTTCACTTACTAAATTGTCTTCATCTCAACCAATGCAATTGTCTTGGTTTTGCTCTTCCAGGTCTCTCCCATATTCCTCTGAGGGGAAGGAAGCAAGCAGCTGGTGGGCGTGTAGCTGCTAGGCTGGGTCAACTCACTACAGAATGTCATCAAGAAAAGGCACACAAAGACATTTTATTGGTAAATCAGTGTCTGAGGAATATCACATTTTGACTTCAACTGCTTTTACGAAACTAAGAAACAAGTCTTTATGATATTTTTGAAAGCACTGAATAATTACTCACATACAGACTACTGCCCTCGAATTGCTTCCAAACTTGACTCAAAGCTGGTTCAAGTAAATGGAAGCATCAAAAGATTATACACCAGGTCCTCAAGAACCTGCAGTTCACATAACAGAAGGCCATGTGCAGAGAGAACTTTTGGGTTGCATCGCATATTCATGTTAAAAAAAAAAGTCTTAGTTTTATGCAGAGTTCAACCCGCTGACATTTTCTAAGCAAATTTTTTACAACACTTTTCCTGCTTTCCGAGAAAATTACCCAAGTAGAATGTAAATTCTGAACAACACAGATATCAAAAAGGACCATGATAATAGGATTGTTTCCGTTTTAACTTTTTTCTCACATATTGCTTTAAAAGCTGTTCACTTCTGCAACAACTGGAGGTAAGAAAAATCCTACTTCACACCTGATATTTTTAGTAAAATGTTGAAGGTCTTATTTTTGCCTGCAAATCATCTTGTTACAAAAGTATTCTTTAAAACACTGCCGTTGCAGTCAGCTGGTTTTGGAAAAGTGACATGGACACTATTTCAGTTTGCATATCAATCCCTTGATCTGATTTCTGAAGGCAGACTGTAGTAACAGTCTAGTAACATCTAGATGGGAGGAAATTAAACTTACTTGTGTAAGCAACAGCTTAAACTACAGCACCAATGTGAAAATTAAAAAAAAATCCTTTGACTTCTTAAGTGGTCACATCTGTTCCCACAATCACAAAAACAATTCTGAAATATTATTTTCATTGTAACCAATTAATCAAATGTCATTCATGTTTGGTCATTCATGTCAAACATATTATGCGTTTAAGCTTTTAGAAAAACACAGGTATCATGCAATGAAAGTCTAAAACCAAACACAGGTTTATAAATGGTGCTCAAAATTAAAGGTTTAGGAGAATCTAGGAAGGAATTAACATGCTTTGCTGATAGTTGTTTCAAACAGGCATGCATATGCACTCACATGAAAGAAAACAGCAGATAGAAATAAACAGAAAAGAAAGTTCCAGAAAACGTCTAAAACTGCCAGAGAAAGAATTTTTGGGTTAAGTATTGACTGATAGTAACTCTGAAATATTAGCAAAGAAATTATTTGTCTGATTCTGCTGGCACTCAGGCAAGAAAAACTTGGTACACAACTCATAAATAAGCAGCTGAACATCAAAAAAATGTGTCTCAGCTTCTCCTCATGTATGCATCAACCTGCAAGAACCAATGCAAATGACCCATGTTTAGCTAAAACAATTACATCTTTGTCTATAAATTTAAACACATTCTAACTCCCTGTTTTACAAGGATTTAATCTGCTCTCAGACAACATCAGACAGTGCTACTTATCTGTGACCTAGAAATTGCACCTCAAATCAATACTATTAATACTGTCATCCTTGAACTTCTGCAGAGATTTGGAATATAGGGAGAAGACATGGGTGCAATTCAGAATAGGAAACACAACACAGTGTGATAGATGAAGACCTGGCCTAAGACAGTGTCCCCAGGCTTTCAGATCCATTACAATGGGCCAGTATCCAAGATGTGAGATATACACAGATTAACCAGTTTATTGGGGACTGAACATTTTCCTTCTGAGTCCTTTCTGATTATCTGACAAATAGCAGCTGCCATCTTTTCATGACATAAATAACCAAACATTGTATTTAATTAGGAAGCCAAATCACTTTACTTCCTGAGTACGAAGCTGTATTTTAAAGACCTTCCATAACTCCCCCTTTATTAAAAATACAACTTAAATATCAAACAAGTTCCACTTAATTTATGTTAAGGCTATGAAACAAGCTTATAATGGTCCAGGAAATACAGAGCCATAAAGATGCAGTTTCACCCCAAGTCACTGGTTTTGGAACTTAATTTTTCTTTCCAATCACAGGAATTATTTGGTGCCAGTGGTTCTTTTTCCCTCTTGGTTTACATCCATTAAAAAAACCCCAAGAAATAAACACACTTAAAAGCATGAAAGTACACAACTCTAAACAGTCCACAAAAAACAAGAGGTGGCCAAAAAGACAGAGCAGAACAATACACTGCACTGTATCCTTCAAAACAGGAAGTCCAGAACTCAGCCATAAGGTGGTTTTGACTTAACCAGCTACAGGTATTTCAATACACACTGAATGCTGACCCTGGCCATGTGATGCATTTGTAACAATAGGTACTATCGGGTAAACTTACTGTTGATAAAAAAGGTTTCTGAGGTGCTATTTTGAAGCGTAAGAAAGTCATCACAAAGTCATTCGCAAACAAGCAATTTACCCACGGGAGTGCTGAGATTTGGTTTCAGAGCAATATATCCAAATGATATGTATGACAAGGGAGAAGAAGTAGGTTTCCTAATTAGATAAAAGGAAGGAATTCTTTACTGTGTGGTTGGTGAGGCACTGGAACAGGCTGCCCACATAGGTTGTGGATGACCCATCCCTGGAAGTGTTCAAGGCCAGGTTGGACGGGGCTTTGAGTAAGCTGATCTAGTGGAAAGTGTTCCTGCTCATGGTAGGGGGGTTGGAACTAGATGACCTTTCAAAGTCATGTTTCTATCATTCTGCTCAGCCACCACCCTCTACACACAACCAGGCAGAAAAGAGACACTACACTCAGGTCTGGATATTTGGCACCACAACTCAACGGGTTGCACGTCTTTTTTTACTCCAAATTATTTTCTGTGTCACACACGCCCCTGCGAGAAGCTCCAAGGTAGCCACCACCTAGACTGAAATGAGACATTAAAGAATTTTTTTTTAAATAAACTGAAAGCATTTTCTGGAAGCCCCAGAAATAATGTAACCTTCGTAGGATGCAAGGAGTTGCAGGCAGCGGTGTTACAGATGTTCAGGATATTACCAGTGTTTGAACTTCGTGTGTGGGCAGCGAGGGGGGTACCGGGGAAAGCACCTTAAAAGGAACAGATACACACAACATAGTAGTAAAACACAGCTGTCTTAATTCACACTCATGCCACTGCAGCCTGGTTCAAAAAGCCTCTGCTGAGTGATTACCAGAGCCTTCTCTTCACTCAGTGTACCTGCGACAAGCCAAGACTGGGATGTTAATTATTCAGCCATTTATGAGAAAAAACAGAACATGCCTTCAGCAAAGACGTGAAGATCCAAGTGAATGAAGCTTTGCTTAAGATGAGATTAGCTTCACAGAAATTCCATTTCTGTCTTTGAGACACCTGGAGCATATCATTAAGGATGTATTCAAGGTGGAAAATGCCTAAAGGGCAGTCTGCTATCAGAGCTGGGATCTTTCCCATCCAACTTACCTGTGGTGACAGCAGTGAAGAGCACACTCACTAATGCCTCCAGAAAACAATATACAGTGACACTGGCTCAGGAAGATAACCATGGGTTACCAAGCAATAAGACCCCAGGCAGATATCCAATCTATATAAATATATTATCACTGGATTAATTCCTCAAAGCCATAAAGATCAGCGGGGAAGACAAAGTGGATATTGCAGAAGACCTCCTTAAAGGGAAGCCTTGGCTCTAAATTTTCTCCCAGCTTTTACTGTGAACAGTATTTTATTCAATGCTTTTGTTGGCACTAAATATCTGAGAGCAGGCACTCACTTTCTTTTTGGGAAATTAAGAGATGTATTAAGCAGGGCCATTTCATGGATTAAGGACTTGCAGACTTCTTCCTTGGATGTTAAGTTATCCAACATGGTAGGGGATCCAAGAGTCTCATCATTTCCTGAAACAGCCTTAAACTTGTGGGGTAATACTTGAATCCCAGTGAACTTGAAACACTATTTTAGGACAAAGAATATCTTTCAGGCAGGCTGCTAGCATGAAACAGAATAAGCTGTACTGGGCAAACCAGCATATGTCCATATAACCTTTTGCAGGCAGATGACCAGGCTGTGCCCTTAACAGAGGTTTGTTCTATCCACCACCCTAAGCTGATCACAACACAGCACCAAGCCCAAGCTAACAAATGCTCCTAAGTTACTTAAAAGACAAATGCATCAAAAATGTTTCCTAACTGCCTGAAAGCCCAAAGCACTAGAAGTAACAAATTTTACTTTCTTACAGTTCTATTGTGCTGCATTTTGGCCAAATAATCACACCATTTTTTTCCCAAGGAAGTCCAACAAATCTATTAAAATATATTTAATATATTTAACTTGTTATTTAAGTTTAAATAAGGGAAACCAGTGGAGTGTTTTAACGTCGGACTAAGATAAATATTTTGCTCAACATAATGGTTGCGTAAAGGAACACCTACAAAATGAAATTTTTATAAATCTATTTTTTAAATTTACTCATTATTTTTCTAATTAGACCCTCACTGATCTCTAGAAGTGAAATTCTTTCAGAGTTGCTTCTATTTCCTCTAAACAAAGTACATCACTCTCTAAGAGATATCTTTTCTTTTTAGTAACTTCTAGAACAAGGATCTTCTATCTCAAGGCTAAATTGTAAATGCCAAGTATTTTTCTGAAAATGTAGGCAGACGTCAAGTTCTACTCTCTTTTTGTAACCTTTCTGACTTACATCTAAATATTCAAGAACAAAATCATTCTTGAAAAGAATCTCTCATTTCTGAGATTCTTGGTATTAAAAGAAAATACGACAAGCAAGGCTACCTAGGCTCCAAAACCTACCAGATTTATCAACATTTATACTAACCAGGAAGTCTGAAAAGTTTGGGTGTCTTTCGATAAAAAGATTGTGGCTTATTACTTATTTGGCACTGCACTTGGATTAGTACATCCTCTGGCAGAACATGACCACAATTTTCAAACCAACAAAAATCTCCAGTAAATTGTCAGCACACTTAAGCATAACAAATAGCACTGTAACTTCAAAACACGATCAGATGATGCTGACCTGGTCCAACAAAGGTGTGGGGGTCACTTAAAAATTGATATATATTTTTTGCACTCCCATCTCATTATTTCCAAAGCTTTGCTAACCTTTTAGTTTCCATAGCAATGGAAAGTGAATGATTCATTTTTGGTACGTATAATCTTATAGTTCAGATTAAAAAACCAATATGGATTTTGAATTAATATAAAATATTTGCATTGATTCATTAGTTGTTCTCCAACTTTAAAAGGAAAATAAACATTACTTACAATTGCATCTCATATAAATATCTATTGTCATGTTCTGTGATCTCATGCATTTTTGCAAGGGATACAAATTCTATATTATAATGCCTCACCTATGAGGTGAGGTGCATCTACCTGAGCAGTTCCAAAACTCAGCCAGACTAGAGATCAACAACCATGACCATTCTTTTGACTGCACCTCCTTAACAAGGGGTGAAGAGGTGATCAAAATGAATTCACCTCAGAGAAACAGCTTCTGATGGAAAAAGCAACAGAATATATTTTAAATCTGCATTTAATATGATAGCAGTGTATTTTTTGGAAAGGGACACCCGAGAGGCACATATGGGCCACAAAAGCCAGACATTTGTCAATTCAACGGTTCATGTTTATGTGTATCAAATAATCCAAGCAGGAAACACAAAGCATTTATTATTTTTCCTTTCTTGGAGCCCTTCCTCTTTGGTAAAGATTTTGACAGCTATCCTTATTTTTCTCAGAAGTTAAAGGATAATCTAAGAAAATACCATGAATTTTTACATATTTTAAACAACTGAAAGGAGCCTTGTATTCACTAATGATGTAATCACTTTATCAGTAGAGAATATTCAAAAGTACTACTAGTTATTGCCTAAGGAAGGGGACTAAAGACTACATCAAAACCCAAAAGCTTCCAGCTATCAAGCATTGGAACTGCTTAGGGCTGTTTAGGGAACCTGTTGGGTCACCATCCCCGAAAGCATTTGAAAGACATGTAGTTGTGGTGCTAAGGGACTTGGTTTAGTGGTGGACTTGGCAGTGCTGTGTTAATGGTTGGACTCAATGATATTAAGGGTAATTTCCAGCCTCAATGATTCTAAGATTAATACAGAATAAATAAGCAGAAATAATAAGCTGCAATAACCACATATTTTGTGCGTGTGTGCATGTGTGATTTTCCAGGAAAAAATCCCTGCTTTAGTGTGATACACAGCTCAAAAATACAAAATTACATAACTTTTAAAAATTAGTCAAAACTGTAAGCTATGAGAACTCTAAATTGGAATGTATTTCCCTGTGTTCATTTCCAAAACAACAGTTAATTAAAACAGTTGTTCATTTATACATACTAAGAGATGTTGGACCCTGCAAAGATACAAAGTCTGCTAAACTCCTCATCTATAGGAAATATAGACAGACCTCCCATCTCCTCCTGGTTTTGACACACTGGCTACAAGTTTAAATCTGCAGTAGTGTAGCGATCACACCAAATGAAATGCTCATTCTTTAATATCAATACTACTAGCTCTGAGACTCTGACACTTTCTGCTTTCTAAGCCACAGGCTTAGAGCCAGTCCTGCAAACCCACAAGGGGGAAGATTTCTGGAACGAATCATTTCATATGGCAGTATTCCTCACTGAGACAATAAAATACAGCTCCCAGATTTCCTCTGAGGACTTCTTTGTGATCATGGAAAAAGTGCACATCTGTAAGGGTTTAACACTACATACACCTCATTTACATGAAGGCTTTTAAACAAAGATGCTTTTAAATGCTTCATCTACTAAACTGTAACATTTTTCTTTTACCAGGTCACTATCATTTACTTACCTATAAATCTGGTTGAATAACTACAAAAAATACAGTTCTAGCCTGTATGAGGTTTCATAGCAATGAAAAAGGACAACAGTAACTTCAGAACCATTACTTTGATGTACTATGGATCAGTAAGGCCAAAAAACGAATGTATTTACATTCCTGCACCAGCCATGACAAATAGAAGCATATTTTATTACATTTCTTACCAAAGAAACTGGAAACCTGTTTTTTTATAGATACCCAGTTATAGGTATTTGTTTAATTAAAAAAAGAACATTCAACATGCCTGTGATCTACCAAAACAACAAAACAAAGCAAGTTTTCCAGAAAACACAAAATTAAGGTAGGCAACTTTTCTGTCAAAACAAAGAGTGTTAAGAGATATCTCCCTCTCAACGGACATGAAGCTGGTAACTTCTGGAAAAAACTAGCACCAAAACTAGTTCACGTACACCACAGTCAGATCACACTAAATCACAGTGCAGCAGCAGGCCAAGCAAGATGGAGCTCTTTTTTCAATATAATACTTCAGAAAAGCAAACATTCATCTCCCATGCACAACATTAAGTTGGTTATAAATTGGTTCCTTATGAGAAGTTTCTTTCAAGTTTAGGAGTTATGCTTAAGAACTGCAGACAGACTTTCATTTTAGATTTATTTATTTATTTATTTTTATATATCGCGATTGGCTCCCATGGCATCACGCCCATTTCAATTCCATCCACACTACACACATTTCCCCTCACTCTTTTCAGTGAGAGGCTTATGCCAGTCTTACAGACAAAAGGTAACCGTCCAGAACGATGCTACAACTGAATTGGGGGCTGGGGGACAGAGTGGAGCACAGGGAGAGGTGGGGAAAAGTAACACTAAGAGATTTCTGACAGTGCAGAATGAAAGAACATAAGGATCTCAGATCCCCTGAAGACATTTATTATCCAAACTTTAATTTTCCTTCTGTGGAAACAAATCCAAGAAAAGAAAAGCTAGATGTAAACAAATGATGCTGGAAGCCTTAAGACAAAAGTGAAAAGGTTTTATATAAAAAACAACTTGAAAAAAGAAAATTTAAGAATTGTGAGTGAAAGCAAGCCAGTCAAGGTGAAAATACACTTGAAACAAACAAATATAAAAGTTATAGTAGTTCCTAACTTCTTAATACTGAATAATAAATGACAGAGATAAAATAGCTAAGTAGAACTTAAAGAGAAATTTAGAACAACAACAAAATTCTGTACAGGAGTATTTGTTCTTCAAAATTTCCATTAAAAGATAATGACTTGGTGTAAGAGATTGACTTAGAAGCTTCTTTAACATTGCTGCATTCAAGAAGTGAGAGTCTGCCCTATACACCTTTCGGCAGATGTGTATTTTGCTCCTTTATCATATCTTACACATATATATTTAACACAAAGGTATAGCTAAGTAAGTGAGCTGCTGTTAACATCTGAAAATTAAGTACTTTCTCAAATTACATTACTTTGCAACTATGCTAATGACATTATTCTTAGAAATAAATTACTGGTATCTATTTGGTGCACCATTTCAGATTCTTTTATAGGAATAGACATTTTCAACACAATAGAAAGTAGTCAAGTAATATCTTAGATTATTTCTTTATTTGTGCATTACAGTAAAGACATCAAATAACATATCAGGGGTAGAAAGACCTTCCTCATTTGATGGGAACTTAGAGGACAGTATTCTGGTAAGAAAGAGAAGTCCATCTCTCCCTGCCAGATGGACCTGATGCTACATATTCATTTTTCTCGAGCACTACTTGACAATGACATAACTTTTTACTTCTGTTTATTCCTCTACAGGCAACAAACAGACTACAAACTGGAGAACTGTTGATGCTTAGCCTCTTAATCGTAACTAGGATGCCTGCTGGGATCCTTCATCTATCTAAATATGTTTATGGATGCATTTACTCTGCATTCATTTTCATCCCTCTAATTTAATCCAAGGCATTCACCAATTTACTTCAGTTCACATGTCTATGCATATTGAGCACAGATAAATCAAAATCAGAGGGAGCTCCTGCCCAACCAACATCTCTATAAATCCCCTGAAATATATTTAACACGGTATGCGGTTTTCGTCTGTATGAAATGAAATGGTAACAGCCTGCTGAGGTGGGAACTAGAAGCCAAATTCATAGTTTGTAAAGATAGTTCAGATTCTGTCTGTAATTGTCTGCCTGCAGTATTTTGCATGCAAGAGTCACGAGGAAAACCTCAGCACCACAGTGAGGCAGTGTGTACTGAACAGATCTGTTTATCCCCAGCTAGCAAAGACTAAGGTACAGTTCCTATTAACACTGATATACCTGTTTCACCAGCACATGACACATCAAGCCAATGGTATCTCCAAGTAAAAATAAGACAAACTTCAGAATCAAGGAAACACCCTTTCTTCAGTACAGGTACATATGACTGCTGTTACACATTGCACATCACACCCTACACTGCACAGCGTAGACACAATAAATGCCCAAGGGCTAACAGTGCTGCACAGAACCACATAATCACTTTGTTGCTTCAAGTCCTAAACAAGCCCAACAGGTTCTGTGCACCTGGTAAATTCTCTGTTGTAGTAGAAGTGTGTGCGTGCATATAGACATGCAAAACTTGCTTTAAAACTAAATTCAAGCAAACTAAGCATGTGGCAAACTACTGACACCATTCTTCTGGTCTTCCCATCCTACTTCATCAGTTGTCTCATCTACTTTAACATTTCCACATTAAAAAAAACCTAAAAGAAATTCACATTTCTAATTCTCCACCAGGTACCTTATTCTAGTTTTACTTAGGCCCTGACAGGAAAGCACTATCCTAATGTCTTTCATAAAAGATATGCAGTGCATACAGAAGGATGAAAGGAAACAGCCACTCATCACAACCAGAGGAGTTTAAAACACGGAAAGGTATCTGAACTGGCAAAACTCAGCACAACCCCTTCATAACAGAAGGACTCTCTATGATATTGCTATTCTAGCTGACAGGCTCTTGGGTTTCTTACAGGAAAGAGAAACACTGTGAAAAAATGATTCACAGCCATAATTACAACAGATAGAGTAGTAACATCTGGAGCTTACTCACATTACTGTCAGACCTGAACCTAAGGTGCTGAGGGGTCAACAATATGCTTGCTATCTTTATAATCTCAAGACTGATGTGTACCTTGTAACCAGACTACCCACAACAGATTTTAGAGTTTAAAAATAGCCTTCCATTACTTGAGCACTTACGAAATATACCAATGACAGCTGAATATATATGCTTGTTCCAATAAAAAGCCTCAAACAGATAACGGCCAAGCAAGTATTTAAATTAAAAGAAAAAATCACTACAAACTAAGCTTTAGAGTCAAGTTATCGAGTGGTGCCACTTTAGCAAAGGAAGATGAATCATTTTCAACAGTCAAATGAATGGTTAAAGGATCTGGTACCATCTACAGCAAAACCTTAATCTTGCCCTTTTGCTTTGTTGCTAAAAGGAAATTACAGTGCCCTGTAATTTCAGGGCAGGTCACAATATTTAAACAACAGCACAACAGTAATTTTATTTTTGAATATCCTATCTTTAAATAAACTAATAGCCACACGTTTGTCTTGTATGTACTTTTTTTGCCCATTCCTACAATCTTCAAATTATTTTGTATTTAAAAAAAGAAACAATAATCTATGAGGGTCATCTCTCAAACAGAACAATACTTTCAAGAGATTAAACACTAATGGTAAGCATCCAAACACACATTTTAAAGAGACTTGGTTTCCTTGCCCAGTGAGCACTTACCACCTTTTCGGAACTTACATGGCCAAGAAAGCTATGTTTAAAAAAATCTTGCTGGACAGACTACTGTTTCACTCAAGTATTATTCTCTGTGAAATACATCCTGCTGTTTGAAATTCCCAGACTCACAACACCGATTAGTCAAACACAGCAAAGTACCACTTAGACATTCAGGAAACCAGTGATGTTTACTTTGAGGTTCACCTTCAAATGAATAAAGAATCCATATACCATTTATACTGGTTATCTTTGTTATGAAACATTTTCAAGTTTAGCCCACCGGGCATGTTGAAATAATAAATCATGTTTGGCTATACAAAAACAACCTCAGTCAGATTCAAATGGCCACAGGGAAAATAGTATCTACCTAAAGCAGCACAACATTTTATCCATTCCTTTAGGTTTAAATCCTAGGCTGATTCTGCTTTAATATCTGCAAATTCCACATCTTTGACAAGTAAATACGCACACACCCTTTGTTTCCCACTCCTTTATTTATTCTTCTCAAGCCTTCCACTCAGCCAGTCTGTCTTGAATATGAAAGAAAAAGGGCACTTGAAAAAATACTAAAAGATCTGCTTTGTAACAAAAAAAGTGGCAGGTTGAGGGGGAATATACAATGCTGTTTTGTTTTTGTTCTTAAGTCTCCCATTGGTATTTGCATTTCAAAACATAAATATATGATACTTCAATATTAAAACAGCATTTCCATTGTCTTTCATTCTTTCTCCATTTACTAGCTGATATCCAATTAGATTTACAAGCAAAATGTGGTTATTCCATTAAATGCTACTGAGGAATGACCTGCATCTCTCCGCCTCAAGTTTCAAATACTTGGACTCTGTGGAACCACAGTTTCAACCTGCATCAGGATGCAAATGAAAGCAAGTAGAGTTTACCATATGAAGATCTTCCAGATGAGACTTTAAAAACTTAACTTTCCTCTACTGACTGGACAACAATCTCACAGCATTTCTAATGAAATCAACAGATGCGGCCAAATCATTGGTCATATTTTTGTGTGCACTATTTGACTGCCATCTCACATTAGAGATCTGACTGCACTACTGTAACTGGACAGTATGAGCACCAGCTGGCCCACATATGCACAGCCGAGATCAAACGGTTGCAGAAAATCCACTCACTTTTAGCAATCAGCTTCAACAAGTTACTAGCATCCATAACCTAGTGAAGAAAAGCACCTGCATCTTTCATTAGTAGAAAATTGCTCCTTTAATGACACTGAGGTACCCATGCCAGGCCTGATAAAGCCAGCATGACAGAAATAAGCACAAGCTGGTTGACACAGACAGTAGTTCTACTGTTGCAGCCCAGTGCAAACGCATCCAAGGACACTATACACTTCTTCAGGGAAAAAACTACTCCCTTCCCATTAATAAAAAAGCACACAGACAATTAGCTCCTCACCAAAATAACATCACTAGTCATAAATACCACCTCACAAAGTGAAAGTACATTGCAGGACCTAAGCTAATACATTTTGTTGAACAGTGCAGGATTCATTCCAGAGTGGCCACACCAAAGCAAAGAACGGGAATGCATGTTAACAGCACGGCTATCAGACAGAACCAGGGCTGGGAAAAAGCACAAGGACAAGGTAAAAAAACAATCCATCCAGAAAAACACACTAAAACCCACAACACCACCACACTTTTCATGCCATGAAAAGGGAAACACTGAGTAATTCCTGCTTCTTCACATGAACTCTCGCAACATGCCCGCAAAAGAGGCTCTCTTCCACCCACTCAATCTTTAAATTATACCTTTTATATGGGTTTAAAGTCATTTAAGATTTTTCTCATCTTCATTCTGAATAGGTCCTCCTCATGCCCCCAAATCCACTGTTGTGACCTACGTTAAACAAGGTTTGCACTTAATTTGCATGGTGCTAAAAGAAGCTATGAAAGCTAAATTAAGCTGAGCATGGGTTCCAAAACAGAATGCTTTAAAAGCTATTGATCTCATGAAACACATGGATACTGCTCTCAGCCAGCCAGAAAACGGAGACTCACTGTCTTCAAATGATTAAAAACCATGTTTTGCTAATACAATTTTCAAAATTCCATGTCACTTTATTTAAAAACTCCCATGTCTTTTTTTTTTGAGGTGCTCCTGCCCATGGAATTCTAGACTGCAACATATTAATGGAAGAAGCTAATGGCTCTCCAAGATTGGACAAAAATGGACAAATTACTGGGGAAACAGCTCATTCCTTAAATTAGCTTACATTTTCTTTTGTATTTCTAATTTTATCATTTTCCACAATGGACCCAACAGAGGCAACAGAACTTTATATTTGCCATGCAAGAGAGAGATCAATCACTTTATCCAAACAATCTAAAATTTCCCTGTATTCAGAAAAATCGTAAATTTTTTGGTTTTTGTTGAATCTCCATAATCACTCAGAATTCAGTCCAGACTTCGGGTTATGCTACAGTAATTTCTGGTCAAGGCATAGGAAAAGAACAACACAACGATTCCTTAGTCTTCTTTTTTCAAAACCTAGAATGAAGTCAACTCACTCAGTTGCAATACTATGACCTTTTATTTAAAGATTACAAGAAAAATATTGTCCTGCAGGTCTGTAAAAACAAAAAAATCAAGTAATCAAGGTAATGATGTGTAACTTACAATGAAGTACTTCATCAACCTCCTCATATCTAAAACAGTGGCAATGTTTTTTTGCTTTTCCTCTTTTCAATGCATCAATAGAATTAACTTTATTTACAAGGTTGTGAGCTTTTTTGTTTCACTTTTAGCACTTAGCATATAGAACTGCTCCTGTAATAAAGACCTTACAAAAGCCAAGCAGTCAAAGGGAATTTTGTATTTCTTTGTGAAATAATTAATTAAGTGTTTAACCATTCTTATTTCTCCCAGAAATGAAAGCCTTTGGTGAAGCTCCTGCTTAAGTCCCAACATTCTGCTTGCAAGCCTCTTCTCTCAGTGCTTTCTTCTAGAAATCTGGTAAGACAGTCAAAACCACTCTCAGAGAAACTGTAAGTCCTTCAAGCACCTGAGGTCAAACCTGTGACAGAGTGCAAGATGGAAAGAGAAACAGTGAATAGAGATCTTATAGACTGCAAAGTTTTGTGGCTATACGCCTAAAAACTCACACTGTTACAGTCACCCATCCCTGCAGTAATCAGAGCAGAATCAACAGATTGATGAGTATTGAGAACAACCTTCTGGATGGAGGCTTCTTTTAAAGCCCCCACTGTGATGGAATAGACAATAGTACAAAATACTTATTCCTTTATCAAGGTGGAACCTGGTCATATGACTATTATCTTTACTTCTTGATTTCAAGTCATAATAGAGTGAATACAGGCCAAGCATACTTCATCCTCTTCTTCAGCACTGTGTTCAAAGATCTCTGGCCTACGGGGATGCATTTCTGTGCCGTTTTCTGAGAAAGGCAGGCACACCTATAAACAGCTTTTATTTGAATAAAATATAAGGCAAGGCATAGTAGAAACTTCTTGCACCACGAAAAGCTGGGAGGACTCCCAGTCTTCACCCTGTCTTAAACCTTACCCCATGCAATTCTTGGACGCTCACATATGACCATATACTCAACACTCGCACATCATCTGTCTATCAAATTACCAGAGTTACTGAAAAAGCCTGAGCCCAGTAAGATTATTTACTTCCTTTCAAGCCATCCTGCAACCTGCAGGACTGAAATTCTTTAAAAACAACAGCAAAGCATCACTTGCATTACTAGGTAGGGATTATGAGATTCCTTTAGCAAGCAAACAGTCTAAAATATTCTATGATAAACAGTTATTTCCATATGCAAGGTTTGTAAAGATACAATTTTACACTTATCTTAGAGCTTTTCAAATATTATTTTATTTGATTTGGAACCACATTCAACAATTCCACCTCAGTGTCAGCTGTTAGGAGCCACTATCATAAGAATAGCTTCAGCATGAATGGCAAACCCCACTTCAAGCAGTTAGGAGTAATCAGAACTGTTGGAATAATTGCATATGTTACATCACAACAGTTTAATGGAATATCCAGTATGGCCTGGCATTTGTGAAAAATACAATAGGGTATGCAATCGAAAAAAAAGCCAAGACAGTATTCTTGGTTATCACCATTGCTGCTCTTCAAAATCTCAAGAGAGATCACTGGAAACTGTCCTAACTATGACAAGAAAAAAATCTCTCTCAAAAGAAGTTTCCACCACCTGAATCAAAGACAAGGAGCATACAAAGGTTACACTATTTAAGGTGCATACTCATATATTTAAAATACCTAATACTTGGTTGTCTCCATTTGTTCCTTAGGTTCTGTTTGCTTGCTTAAAGGATATAAAGACTTGCAGTTTCATTGTTTAAAGAAGAAAAATTTACCTGATAAATTTCAACATATTCTGCTATACCATGGAATTACATAAGACTTGAATTGGTTTGGCTTTTCATTGTCATTATCAAAGATAAGATGTATAATATCAGAGAGTAAATACAGAATTATGAAAGCTAGATTCCACTACATTTGAGAAGAAATCCTATACAACTCCTATCTATTTCATTAATTCAAAATGCAACAGATGCAACTAGATAACCAAACTAAAGAAACCCATGAAAGGTATTTCTGTAATGCTGCTACTAAAATAAACAGCAGCTAGCTAAAATTCACGAATAACTCAAAGGGCTAAATGAGGTCTCCTTCCACCCACCTACTAGCAATTCCACTGGCCACAAGGCAGCTGCATTGGGGATTCTCAAGGACAGGAACAAAACAGGAAACATAAAGCAGGCAAAATCTAAAAGCTAGCAGGAATATACATATCGTAGTAGGAATTTAAAAAAATAGGTAGCTGTATCACTGATCAGGCAAATTATCATGGAAAAATCAGAAGCACAGTCTCCTTCACTTGAAGTAAAAAAACCAGAAAAGACTGATTGGTTGCCAAATAGAGATCACAAGTACAGCATGTATGCATTAGCATTTTCGTGCACTGAACTGTACCAGAAGCTCCAAAAGTTTTCTGCTTGTTTATAAAATATAAAAGGGCACACATCCACTCAGAGACAACAAAAGCTTAATAGTAACATAGCTTAGACAAATTCTAAAATATCCAACGTCTACAATCAAAGTTCAAATCTTGGTAATGTCAATATAAAGTTTTATTTTTCTAAAGTAGATAGACCAGGTCCCTATACCATTTTCCATATTTGCCCAGCAGCTTTTTGGCAGAGAAAGTTTTTGGATAAGACTTCAAAAACTTAAAGTCTTATTTGGTTTATGTTAATCTTAATGTTTTCATGACTCTTCTTCAAGAAATGATGGTTGGCCTGATGCCTCTGACTTAACTTGCTATTCTCTTTTTAAAGCTTGTAGTTTCTTTCCATCAAAGAGGACCTGCAGAACAACCATAGACTATACTAATCAAAACCTGCTAAAAAATAAAGAATATTCATCAGTAATACAATCGCAGCAGATTTCTAGCATGCTTCAACATCCAAGTTGCAGATAAAATGTGACAAAGGTACATGCAAACTCTCTTGCCCTTAATCACAAAAACAACATGATGATAAACTGAGGCATAGAACATATTCACATCAGAAAAAGGAATCCAGATGCCAAGGTAGAAGTAAAAAAAGAAGATTTTTCAAATAAGAACTGTAATTGGCTGGTTCATCCAGCAAGGCAGAGAAGTGCAAGAAGCAGTTGGCAACAGTGACAAAGAGAGCTCTTCCAACAAATAAGAAGTCACATGGAAAGGGTGGGACTAATTCATGGTGAAGGAGATAATCTATGAAGATGCCTGAGGCAGATTTCTAAAACAATTCTCAACTACATCCTAAAATGAACATGATGTTAGTGAAGATATTTGAGGATAAAGAAAGTGATTAGGAGAGAAGAGAATTGAGGAAAAAAGAGGATGGGAGAGATGGAAAGACTCCCAGCAGAAAACAGGAAGTAGGAGTGACAGCCAAAACCTTCCCCAACAAAATAAAAAACAGAAAGCATAAACCATATTCTACATTGATCTACAGGCTGAGAAGGAGAGGAATTAAGCAATATACTGTGGCAGGTTGTTGATTCAAATCTTAAATTGAGTTACTAGATCAAAGGAAGACTAATTAAAACAAAAATCAAGTACAGGGTGTGCAGTTCCTCTCCTTAATTACTCCAACTGTAAACCTCAGGGCTTCACTAAGTACTTCACATTAGCTCACTTCTTCCACAGCTGAGCTGTTCCAAAGGCAGCAGCAAAGGGATGGTTGCCTGGAATTAAAATGAAATGCCTCTGAGTTCCAGTATAGTCTTTGACAGTGGATGTGGGCTTTCTCCAACTGGCAAAGCAAAAAGGCACCTCCTACTGGGGAGACTCAATCAAAGAGGAAAAAGCTGGCTTCTTGGAAGGGAAATAACATGACTAGCTGCTAAAGGGATTTAATTACTTTCTAGCCTTAATGGAGCATCCTGAATTAGGGACAGATGCAGCTACATCATCTGAGGACTTGTCCTAATCATGAACTGAAGACACCATGCTAGTAGAGAGCTGTAATAACTTACACCCTCAAATAAAATTCCCTACACTTCTCCATTTGTTTTTATGTTTCTGTCCAGTACACATCCATAAAACCTGTCAGAAAGAACAGCAATGAGAGATGAAACCCACTAGCAAATACTCAAGGCAAAACAAACCAAGATGTAAGCTCCTTGCAAAGTCACACTGTTCAAACTCAGTGCCAGGTAACGTCTACTTAACAGACAGCATTTTTTTTCCAAGTGTAGTGACAAATCACATAAACTTTGGTAAAGCATACATAAATATCTATATCAAGGGCACTCAGGTCCTTGTGCAAAAGCAATCCCACGGAGGCGGGAATAACCCAGACTGTTTACCCCAGCATGTTTTCAACGTGCATTAAAGGAGCTTTATCTGCTTCTACAATGCATAAAAAATTTGACAGGGCAGGGCCAGCCTTACTGGAAGTTCATTGGTGCTGACTAACCAGGGGCCTGGGCCAAATGTCTACCCCACTGTTTGAAGGTCCTACCACCCATTGCTCTTTGTGCAGTCTTTAATGGCCCATTACATCGTTCCATCTTTCAGAGGCTGGTGCACCAGGAATGTGCCATACCCACTCAATGCCGTGTTCTTTGGCCCAAGCGGCTATGAAGTGGTTTCGGGGTCCATTGTCTAATTCAATTCTTTCAGGAGTACTATGTTGCTATAACACTGGCTTTTCAAAGCCCAGGATAATGTTCCATGTGGTGGCACGGGAGACAAGATAAGCTTCCGGCCATCCAGTGGTTTCTTCCACCATTGTAAGCACACGGCACTTGCCACAACAGGTTTGGGAGAGCATGGTAAAATCAACCTCCCAGGCCTCCCCATACTTACATTTCAGCCATTGTCCTCCGTACCAGAGAGGCTTTACCCAGTTGGCCTGAATTCCCAAGCAAGCAGACTTCAAGAAGCCACAGGCCCAAAGGACCAGGGGACTGCTACCAGCCTCACACCGTCCATGGGTTGCAACCTTGATCACAAGGACTTGGGTCCCCCAAGAGCATTGCCAGGGAGATGCACTTCTGCACACTACATGTCCCATGCCCCACCACGGGGCAGGGATTTGGCACTGGGCTCACGGAGACATGGCATGATGCAGCTTCTGGAAGCCTTGGAGGCACAACTGGGATCTCTACATATTTTAAAAACATCAGTTAAATAACATAAAAGATAAAGTTAGAACTCTGTCCTCTAGTAAATAAACATCCATTTTTGCCTTTCAAATAGTTTTATGAACCCCAAAACCTGGAATTGGCAGAGTGATGAAACAACATAGACAGACAATATAAAGGAAGCTCATTTCTAGTCAAGTCTGACAGCCTCCTCATTAAAATAAGTATTATAAGAGCATTCGCAGAAAGGGAAAAGAATGAATCATGGACTAAGTCTGACTAAACTTTCTTAACTCAGCAATAAACCTTCGTGCTGAATCATAGTAGGAGGATATTATTGGAGAAGTTCATATTGCTGCTCCAATTCTGAGGACTGTCAGTCCACTACCTAATGCTAGTACTGAATATGTTGAGAATCAACAAATGACCAAACAGTAGTGTCTAAGGGTACATCACCAAACATAGCATAAGGTAACCACTTTGGAATATGCTAAATCAAATGTTTACATTTTGATTAGCAGAACTACGAGCATACTCTTAGCCTTGGTTATCCAACTTAGCCACAGCAAGGAACACGGTATTCAAACTGGTGTGATACTAAGACAATATTGTCAGACATCCACTTTGTTAGCAGATTTTTATCTTCCACCTGCTATCAGAGGTCACATCACAAATGTTCTGCAGGAGTAAGCAGCACTAGAAGAAAATAAATAAAGAACTTCTATGAGAGAATAAGCTGTAAACAGGAGATTATGAAAACAAACACTGGTAACATGTTTGAAGGGAACATGGCACTATATATTTATGATTCAAATTGATCATGTCCTGACCAGTTTTCTTCACAAAACTTCAACAAACTCAGGACTTGGAGATGGCCTGCTTGTACTGAAAAAGAAATTGTGCATGTTTTCCTTTATTCCTAGGACTATTTAACTGACATCAAGTCTCTGAAGCTGTTCTTTCAATAAAATGTGCCTATTGCTACAAACAGCTAAGTCTGTAACCGAGTTTGGCCTTCCTTCCTACATCATAAAATTAGTGACTCAAGTGCCATCTACTGTGTCTGCACTCAAGTGAAGTGGAAAACAGTGCCAAAAAAATCATACAGAAATAACTCATCAATTTTATGCCAGATTCGATATCATATCTTCAAGCATTGTTTTCCACACAGATTAACATACACACTCTGCTCAGAAGACGAGGCAGTCACCTTTGAGGTATGAAATTCAAGTTAATATAATGGTCTAAAGCAGATCTTCATATTTTCAATTAAATTTAAAAAAGAACAAAGGAAAAAAACACAATAAAGAATTAGCCTGGTTTTCCTCTCATCTTGATTATGTTCTTAAAACTTCCTGTTTTCTTTCACAAGATCAAGGAACTCAGATGGGGGGAGAAAAGACTTACAGCAAACACCAGAGAAACAGCATCTGCCCAGAGTCCCCAGATAACTGTCACGAAAACAACACTGCATTTTGCTACACAAGGGCTTTAAACAAAAAACACATGGTATCTCAAAAATCCCTGGATTATCAAATCTTTTAAGAGTATTGCTTTATTAGGGGAGAATTCCAACACTTCTCTTGAAAGAAAGCTTCTTATAGAAGAAAAACACAAGTAAAATATTACAGGAAAAGAAACAGCTTGGAGTTATGTGCACAACACACAGCTTTAACTATCTCACACAATGTCTTCTATTTAATGATGTACACAATTTTGCATCAAAATTGTTTTGCTTCAGCAGTCAAAATACTCAAGGCAGGTGTCCTTGCAATGCTACATTAAAGTTTGCTGGTGGATTCCTCTCAGCTTTCAGTCACATCCTTTTTCATTACATTCTATTAAAAGAGGGCTCATGGAAACTCACTCCTTTTTCTCCCCATGACCCTCAGCATTTGAAGAAAGTTAAGATCTGGGGCTAGAATTACCCCCACGTGTATTATCAACTGCAGACCATGGGAACAGTTCTGCTGGGATGTTAGGGGTAGATGGCAGGTTGGGAGGAGTAGCAAATCCTGATCTTATACTTGCTTATTCTGCTGTAAATGCAGACGTGTGGGAAGCAAACAAAATAAGGTCCGGGCTTCAGAGCTATAACCTCCCTCTGCCAACACAGCTCCCTTCATTTGTAGTAGATGAAAGAAACAAATATAAAAAGACTTTCCTCTAACGTTGCTCTTTCCAGAAGAGCTCCCTCTCCAGCTTCACTGGCATACAGAGAGAAATGATACACAGTCCTTTAAAAAGAAAACAGCCACTCTATCACTACCACCAGAGTGGACCACAAACACCCAAGTTTAGGTGTCCAATGGAATCCAACCCCAGAATGGATGAGAGGCTGCATTCAAATGCCATCTGTGTTCCAGCATTCCTTTAAATATCGACTTTTTAAAATTCAAACATATACATGGTTATCAAGGAATAGGGAAAATTCATCCAGACTAATAAAATATGAAAGGTTGCCTCCTACTTATTGGTTCCAAAATAAACATGACAATCAGCATGTGTGATTAAACTTTGCTTCCAAACTAAACACTGTGTCATGCACACAAGTCAGGGTTTAAAATACCACAAATATTCTGAAGGGGTCACAAGGTACATAAAGGCAAATATAAGACCAATTTACAGCAGGAAATTTGGCAGAGAGGTACAAAGGGAGTGGTTGGGGGGAGGGGGTTGACAGCTTGCTGTTCTGCAGGAAAAGAAGTGCACACCTGGTTCTCCTTCAGCCCTGATTACCACTGTAACTGGAAGCACACACAGCTAGGAGGAGGACCCTGCACAGATCTCAAAACCAAATTATTCTAATGTACTCCAATGTCTGTTTGTCAAAGCACCATGCTATGAATACTCAAGTGTTCAGTCTGAGCTGACAACAGCCCTTTTCCCTATCAGCTGTGTTTTGGATTTCATGCTTATTGCCAGAGGGTTCACAGCTGGGAATTACATATAGGTCATGTGAAAAACTCTTTCTTTATAATATTTCTGTTCTCAAGTCTTATTCTGCAATAGAGGGCAATATTTGAGAACATATTCCAGCTGCCTCATCTTCAACTGGATTCACCTTACAAAGATAAACTACGATGCAACTACAAGAGAATGGCCAAGGCTACACCAGTTCCCCTTCACCCACTTCCCAAACTGCAGAGTACCTGCCTAAAGCACTGCACATTCTTCCATTTTCAGGCTCCCGCATAGTTACAACAAGCTGACCTGAGCTTGACAAAAAAATTGTTGCAGTTCTAGGATTGATTTTACTCTGGCAGCATATATCCTCCCTGATCTGCACAACTTGAGTATTTCAGGGAGAATCTTTTCATGATTCAGCCAACATGGCTCAATTTTGATTTCCAAGCCATTACCTTTCTCTTCTCTGAACTTTTGAGCATCACAGTCAGTTTGCAACCACAAAGGCTGGAAGAACCGAGAACGATAAGGCTCATTCCACATTCAGGGAGAAAAGGATACGCTCACCTCAGTATCTGAACTTCCCATTTCTGCCAAGCAACAGGCTGAAAGCCAACATAACTTTGTGAAGTTCCTCTCCCGTTTGGATGATGAAAAGGCACCACCTCGTGGATGTTGCTCTGCGTGAAAGGCTTCACCAACTGGCAGAAAAAAATTCCAGTATAGCCAATCCCCAATTCTGTCAATGGGAGCATCAAAGATTTGTATAACCAAAAAATCACCACTGAATAACAAATATCAGAGCACGTTTCAGCTAACAAAGCACTCTGCCTAACTCCAGTGGGTAATCAAGGCTTTGTTGTGTTCAGTCTCAAAGTGAATACTGAAGTTCTTCAGCTAAATCAACTATGTAAACTCTTAACAAGGCGAAGAATTTAACTTACAACATACAAAAATAAGCTTCTCCACTACCCCACCTATATTTATTATCCTCCAGCAAGCACTGATTAGACACTTACTGCAAGAATCTAAATTAACATAATTGATTTGCTTGTAGCAATAGTACCAGTTTTCCATAAGCAATAGCCAGCCAGCCATCACAGTCAAAAGCAAATTTAATCAGGCACCATGTAAAATACATACCCAATACCTTAGTCTGAAATAAACCACCCAAAATCTCTATAGGACAGTACAATGGACACCATAGTAGGAATATCATGCTTATTTCAGTCACTGAGCAAACAAGATTTACCACAAAGAATTCTTCATCCACAGGCCTTCGCATTAAAGGTTCTTTCTCCTGTGTATATCAAACTTGAGCCAGGGGAGATATGAGACAAAATTAAAGACAATGGGCTGGTGCAATACAAAATGAGTGACAGAATACAATTCAGAATATCTATATATTTGGTATTCAGAGAATATGGAAAACAAAAAATGCCTGTGATTTATCTTTTAAAAGGTAGTTGGCTCCTTTCTCCATCATCTCTATATTCTACCAACATTGCCAGAGCATTTATGCAATTTACATAGAATGGGCAACCAAAAAACCCACATGAATAAAAAAAATCTGCTTGCAGTTCTTGAAAATGCTTCTATGATTAGTATTGTAATGTAAATGCTAGTATTTCAATGTCAAAAAATTTGAAGAAAAAATGGATTGCAATGACTTCTAGAACAGGGAATTAATTTTATCTAAGTTTTGATAACTCAAAAGCCAGTCCCCATAGTTTCAGTATAATTAGAGAACCTTGTTGAAATTATTTCTTGCAAATCACCTGCAATACCTGTATTTTACTTTATCAATAGAGAAAACATACCTGAGAAGAACTAGGACACTTAAGTTTAGTCTTAACCCACACAGCTGAAAAACACATCTGTTGTCAAATTAGTGCTGTAACTGATTTGAGGGGAAAAAACAAACCACAGCACAACATCCAGTAGCACCAAAAATCCCCTGTACTGTTCCTGCAAATTGCTTGAACATCAGCAGCACAAATGCAAGGAACCTAAATAAGACAGGTTTAGTGTTCAAGAAGGTCTCAAAAGGCTGGAGAAATATTTGCAAAAATAAAAAAAGGGCAGGGGAGAGATGAATTCAAGAAAGCACAAGCTGATACAAGGATAACTACATTTTTTAAAAAAGACCACTTAGCAATATAGCTATTCCTTTCAAAAGGGTGTAGGAACTATAGCAGAATACAAGTGAACAAGTCAGAATGCAAGGATATTGCATCTTGTCATACCAGTGAAAAAAGTTATTCAGGAAAAAAACTAAATACCTCATAAGAGAAAGTGCATATTTATTTGTGTATCATTACATATTTATGCATATACAAAAGTCCACAACACTGTCAGAAAATTATGAGTGTTATTTTGCCTTCAACCACATATATAAAATATATGTATATATAAAATATATAAAATATTAGTGAGTCTAAGTCTGATGAGTACAGCCTGAATTTTTCAGCCACACACATTTTCATCCTAACTGGCCAGGACAACATGGTTGTGCTTATTTCAGAAAACTAAAAAATCCAAGAAATTCAACCATGAGTAAAGAGGCACTGTGAACCAACAGCTATTGTAAAGCATGTGGGGAACATCTCTTCAGCCTTGAACAGATAAAATGAAGAATGTAAAGAAGGGAGTGGAAAACAGAAGACTAGCAAGAAGATCACACAAAAGGGTTTAACCTTAATTTAGGCTGCCACTTTCTTCACCATTTCCAAGGAAAAAAAAATCACTCTTGATTGACACTAGATTTAATTTTGAGACTTGCATAACATGATGGTAGATTTAAAGGTGTATTTAAAGTGGAAATTGGAGGGTATAAAAGGAAGGATAAACAATAAAAGCAATTCACCTGCAAAACAGGAGAGGTACATACTGAAGGAAAAGAAAAAGAAAACCTTTAGGTGAAAGACAGATGATCTCAGCTGCTATATGCAATAGATGAAGCTCCACAGTGATGACAGCAAAAACTCAAGAGAGGTCTCCGTGTCAGTTTTCCCTTCCAATTGCTCTAAAATTTGCTGCAGGAAGAGGGAGGAAGGTCAGCTTTCTGCTTCCATTTCAGTATCATCAAAAACTGTAAGCTGCTTGCTCTACAAAGTAACTTACAAGTATTTGTACTTCACAAAAAAACTCTGCTGTCTTTATTCTTCTGATAAAACTTCCACATGCCTACACTAGGCGAGGGGATTCAAAAACGAATTCATTAATGCCAAATGATTAAGTATATAAGTAGTGTGCACTTTACTCACATTCAAAGGGATACAAATGACCACAAGCATTTGGTGTCTTACAGTGTATTACAAACCTGCAATTTAAACATAAATGAACTTTTCAGATTAAATGACACAGCAAAAGTAGGAAAGCTTAATGTCTCTGCTCATCAGTAACTCCAGAGAGTCTAAACTAGATGAAGGAATAAAATTTTACAGGCAGAAGTACTCTCCTTAACTAGACCAGGCAGGTTTCCCAAAGTCCTCTTCAGATTTCTAGTGAGCTCTCCCTTTTCCTGATTGCATCAACTGAGCTAATTAAAAAACTACCAAATTTTCACACCACTTCCTATCAGTCTTTCTTCACTTTACCTCATCAGTTAGAACTCTGAATTGGAAAGGAGATTTATTGAAGCTGAGAAAAAAGCTGAAGCAATAGAAATACTCTGAGGTTGCAGACTGTGTTAGTACATGGATTATTGAAAAATCTCTAGAACTGATAAAAATATTTTAACACTATAATTCCATCTACAGTTTCTGACAGAATCATATGACAGTAACTGAGTTTGTGTGTACTTTTCAGATTTCAGGAATACAACCTGTATGACTTTTATCACTGATACCACAGCATCATGAACCAGGCATCTTTGTCTGGTACCACAGAAATTTCATTTTCCTTGAGTTTCTCTTCACATTTAGGAGAATTTATGGACCAAATCTAAATTATGTTTTGCCTCAAAAAAAACCCCAATTATTTATATCATTCCTTAATCAGCAGAATCTTAAATGTCAGTTATTCGGCTGCTAGAAAGAAGGCAGTTTGCTATGCCAAGAGAGGCAATGTTGTCTATCCTTCAGATGAACTGGGGGTAAAGTGACTGATAATTCTTAATTACCAGCATTTCTTTGGTAATGCTCAGTATTTGAGGAACATCACAGTTACAAAAACCCAAACTTAATAAAGAATACAGTTAGGTTTAATAGAATCAGTTGCAGTGTTTGCATGACATGAATACGCTTCGGGCCTGGCTACAAATTCTTAGGTTTTCTGCTCCAAACTCCAGAAGGCTCTACACGTGTACCAGGGCTAGGTTCACATCTTTAAGCAGCATCTACCACCCAGGCTGCCTTGTTCACTCCAAACAAGTTGGTGAAATGTACAAAGTTCCAGTAGTTTATTGCACTCCAGTAACAGCAAATTAAGTTGTGTGATTGCTATACAGGGTCTCATTTCCTGGCTATTCACAGATCTCCTCTGTTTAGTATTTCCTCATATTAGGAGAGGTCTGTGGAAAAAAAAGCAGTAGCTATGTCATTGTACCAGTAATCCATGACATAATGACCAGTATGCAGACCTTACCTCTACCATCCAAAGACTCGGCTGCAGTGACCAAGAAGAAAGAGTATAGGCTTCTGCACAGATTGTTCAGCCTTGAGACGACAAACACATAATTATTACTCCTAGCCAATTATTCCTTCAGAAGGAATGGCTGCAAAGCCAACCGCAAAATAGCAGTGCTTTAAGGAAAACAGAGCTCAAAGTAAAAATGAGCATTAAAATAACTAAGAAGAAGACATTCTTTCAAACAAACCCTATTGACAAACACTCCAAAAACAGAAAAAATGCAAACAAGCAAGACATGAAGGCCACTGCAATACAGTCCTAGTAATAGACCAGTCTACTGCCACTTAATGGCTGGTAATAACTGTCCCTTGGCAGGAAAATAACTTCAGGGCTTTGGGAATTAATGGAAACATAACTTGTTTGGTCATATTTTAACAACCACCATATTAGACTGGCAAGAGATCCAGTCAGAGGTGGATGACTGGACTGAATGCAGGTGGGACAGTCATGTATACACAATGCAATTTTTTCCCTACCACTGTTTTTTTAAAAGATTAAAACTATTTCATTAAGTCTTACAGCAAAAAATACATTATTCTAGGAGACAAAAATTATTTTAAATATACACAAGTATTACTTTATAATTTAAGGAACTTCATATTTATCCTATAGATTTTACCTGGCACCAGAAAACGAAAAAAGTGTGTATCTATCATGATTTACAAATTGTGGTCCTTAGAATTTGACAGCACTGGAATTTAAAAAAAGCACATGTACACACAGAGGACCACACAAATACTTCTGGAAACTTTGCATCTCCAAGTAACTAGTACGAATCTATTTTGCTTTAGCAATAATCTGAACTGTTGTTCTCCAGTAACTGTTCAGTATCAAGCACAAAGTCCTTTGGCAATCTACATGCATACTACTTTCTACATCAATAGGTATCTTTGCTGCAAACAAATTCATCTCCATCCACATTTTAATAGAGGGTATCAAAAAGGCTGCCACATATTACCCATAGCCCCATTCATTTCAAATCAGACCTCGCTACAGGGTCTATCTTCAGATCAAATCAGCAGCTATAATTTGCACAAGATGTTCTTAAAAATAGTACGCCAAGACACAGGACTACAACAACTATGTACAGAACTCGTAATGAGATGAAACAAACCACTATTACTCGAAACAACTGCTGCAACCAACGTAGTCCAAAGAAAAGAACAGGAAAAGTACCACACGCCAAGTAAGTTAAATCAAGATCACAGACTTTCACCTGAACTTGAACTTACAATCTTGGACAATTTAATAAGTTCTCAGTAAAATTCCCTCTTACTAGCAGACAAAGAACAGGAGCTGGAGATAACTGTATTATACAGACTCTTACAGCAGCAGCTGCAAAAACTTGGGTAATAGTTTAGCCATAGCATACTGACAGATGGATATGAAACTATTAATAATGAAAGAACGCAAGCATGTTATGAACCATACCAGCTATTTTATGGATTGTTATACATATCATTCTGAATTTTAGCACAGGAAGAAATACTGCGGTTTGAAAATGTACTATTCAGCATAATTTCTGACCTCAGCTATAATTCATTATGCACAGATATATTACAACTCCAAATACAGCATATTATGATGCATTTTAAAATCAGAACGTGGAGATTAAAACCAGGACACTGACCTAATAGTGCACAAAAGCCCTAAGCAGTGTAAGGGTAGGTTGTATACAACGAGGCATTGGTTCACCTTTAGTCAAAGTACAAAGCACTGTAATAATGGTATGTAATACAGGCCTTCCCAGAACTGTTCAAAGTTTAAAGAATGTTTCAAGCTTTTTCTTTGCTTCTTCTGAGAAATAATTCCTCTGAGATTTTTACTCATGCCATCCTTTTTACTGAAGATGCAGTTTTACATTCAAAATCTGTGCTGATGCCAGAAACCACACACTCCTGCCCCTCCTTTCTGCCTACATTAGTGCCTGTTCAGCTGCACAACTGCCCACTACATTTTTTCCCCTGGTTTGCTTTTTCAGCTGGTTTACATCCTTGTTCAGGCTCATAAGCAAGCACAAACCAGTTGCAAATGTGATAGTGAAATGAATTACAAGGCAGGTAGGAAAGAAAAAAGCATGCATTATCCCCTTGTTGCTGTTTAATCTCTGCCATTGGTTGACCACCTCTTGATTTTGGACTACTCGCCCTTTCTGTAAGCAGGCTCAATCAACCTACTACCCATGCACCACTTGTGATTTGCACAGATAATTTATTCTGCTTGCAGCTTGTATCTGGTGTCTTCTTTCCTAGGGTCAACTTCAGAATGGCAGCTGCAGGTCAGTGGATTCCCACATTGCTAGTGGTGGCTCTTCTGTGACTCCCTTAAGCCAACTGAGAAAGGAGACACAGCAGGAAGGGTTGCTGCCAACCCCAAACAGTATCTCTACAATAACTATCTCCTTTACTATTGTCAATCTGCTCCTTGAAAATATGACAAGCAGGAGCAAGCTTCACAAAGTGTTTCAGCAGCCTCTCTTTGCTTCTAGCAGCTCCATTTTAGGGACATCACAGAAGCAGAATAAAACATATCTGCTCTAACACACAGTACTCTAGTTCTGTGCATATGTTATGTACCCAAGGCCTCCTCAGAAACTTCATACTCACTGACCAGGTATGACTGCTTCCATTACAATTCCAGAAAGAGCTGTGACATAGAGCTCGTCCATGCAATCAGAGGAAGTTATACAAGCTCAACACATTCCAACCTCACATGATGCAAAAATTTAAGACTGATAGAGAAAGACACATCACCCCCCACTGAACTTCCAATTACCCAGTTGAAGCTCGCTAGTATTGTTCCTAAGCTTTATAGGAAAATAATTTCAGTTTGGTATTTCAAAGACTGCCAGCATCTGAAGCTATTTTGCTTAAATTAATGTCCTTGAGAAGTAAAGTACCTGGAGCACCAGCATGTGCCTGCAGCCTTAAGCAAGCACCCTCTCTTTCCCTAGGGGAGATCTTTATGAAGTTACAAAAAGCATCTAAGCAGTAAACACTTCTAAAACAATTTTTCTCACAAGAACTAAGAGTTTCAGTTGTATTAAAAAAACCAGTGTTTAGTTCATATATTAGAACTGATCTTGCTAATCAGGATATAATGAAATATGTAATACCATGGACTGTCAAGAATCCAGTCAAGACTTCACATACTGTTGAAGAGAAAAGCACTCTTTGCCTAGGTCAAAAGTATGAGATGTGATAAATACAAAAGTAAAGTATGCAAAATACTGGAATCTAGAGGCAAAGAAAGTTATTTTAATGCTGGGGTGGGCAATACAGCTTATCCAAACTGGAGTATCAAATGTTAGGACTATTGAGCTGGAAGGAGATACTGTCTTTACTAAAATCCAGATGTAGTCTCACCAAGAAAAACCAGACGCTCATTCATTCCTGTCTAATCAAAAGTTTGCAGAAAACTGTTCAGTCCTATTCAAAAAAACCCTTGAAATCTCATTTTGTTTATCTACTATATTACAGCAGAAATGCCAGATTCTCAAATGAGATATAGCTATGCTTTAGAGAGAGGTAACATGACAGTTTTGATGAGGTTGCTGAGATCATGTAGACTCTCAAAGGAATCTGTATTTGAAATGGCTCTCCCTCAGTTTTATACTGAATTTCTGCCAAATGAATTAAAATGCCTGCTATTAAAATGATGGGTTTTCTACTCTAAATAGAAAACTAGGGTGAAAAAAATTAACACATACAGCTGAAACTTCAGAGAACAATAATAAAAAACATAGTTGTTCTCAATAAAGAAGATGGAGTCTTCCAGTAGAAAAGTCAGAATGAAGTTTCTCAGGAGACATTATGTTACAGCTCATAGATTCCAATTCCAAGCAAAACAGAGTAAGGAAATCAGAGCAAAACAAAGAACTCTTCTAATGCACAAGAGCCCCAACAGCAGAAAAAAAAGTGCAGACTGCAAAGCTTGTCCTGTAAACCTAGATACTTCTATTTTCAAGGCAGCACAGGATCATCAACCATCTAGCTGCAATAGTTTAGTCTGGTTGTCTGTTATTACATGTGGAAAGAAGGAAATTTTGCAGAGTGCAAAAGGCAGGTTGCGCAGTTACCAGCAGCAAGCAGACTGCACCATGGAGCTTCAGACCATGCTTGATCAAAAAGCAGCCTCAGCAGCACACCTAGTTCCACATGACTGCAATGTTCTCACAAAGCAGTCCTGCAGACACAAAGAGGGAAGTAGTACCATCATTTCTACTGCTGCCAGTTTCCAAAAAAGTAAAATTTTACTTTTGATCTCTGGGCACATTTGCATTGTAAGAGACATACGCATTGCCCAATCTTAATTTTGTTTTATCTTAATTTTTGTTTTATGCCTCAGGGGGGGCTGGTACAATATTATTTAGGAGTAACAATTGCAGAGCTGGTCCTCATTATTCCCAGAAGTCCTGGGGCTGAGTAACCAAAAAGCAAACAAACACTAGAGAATCTGGAAATCAAATCACTCATTTGTCCATGCTGAGCTCATACAGGAGCTCGAGGTTCAACAAAGAGCTCAAGACCCATCAAGATTTTTCTAACAACTTGCAATCTGGTCAACTATTCTTTGCATTGCTGTCCTGTCTAAAGACTAGAATCACTTTCAGCTATACAGTATGCAAATGCAGAAATATTCCTAGAGAACTTACAGTTTAAATAAAATCAGAGGACAAGAAAGAAGCACAAGAAAAAACACAAAAAGCATTGAATACTCAAAACCTAAGTACTTCTCTGCAGAGTCACAAATAGATTATTGGCCTTAAGGTTCAGGCAGTTTTTCATACAGTCAAAACAGCACATCTTGTCAAACTCTAAACTCCCAAGAAAAGGCATAAAAGCCCATCAGTACAATTAACTGTTGTTTTTTACAGCACATACAGAATAACAATGTGATAGGGTAGGGGAAAAAACAAAACAAAACAAAAACAACCCAAACAAAAAAACCCTGCCAAATACTGTATTTTTATTTTAGCAGCAGAACATCATATATAGGTATGTTACTAAAACTAGAAAACTATAACCTAGATTAATCTACGCAAAGTTTATTGTAAAATGACACATATCAATTGTCAGTGTTTAAAAGTCTCTCATTGAATAAAATGGTAGAGGTCTGCATGAAGTCTTGTTCTATCCAATAGTTACACAAAGAATCTGTAATAGAAAGCATGATCATTTTTCTTGCAAAAACAGGTAAGCAGGGAGGAGACTGCAAGTAAACCATGAGATTAGAATTCAAAATCATCTAGGCAAGTCAGGAAAAATAACATTAGAAGGAGCAACTAGCTAAGCAACAAAGTCAGCAGATGCAGATCCAAGATTTTAATAATTCGTAAGTAAAGAGCATCAGGCTGTTGCAAAGAAAGCAAACTGTGCTACAATGCATAAACATGAGGACGTCCTGCAAGGCATGAGAATAAATCCTTCTCCATACCTAAACTTTGCTAGAGATTCATCTGGAATAGTGTCCATTTTTGGGCACCTCACTTTCAAGATTATGTAAATCAGCTGAAGATAACTCAGAGAATTGCAACAATGAGAGTTTGAAGACACAATAAACTGTTTATGTACTTTGGAAGAAGTCTTTCAGAAATTCAAGTCAAGGCAGATATCAGAGAAAGTGCCTGCCCTACTTTATAGCAAATATTGTGCATAATTGTATAGCAGATCAAAAATAAACCTGGTAATAAAACCTCATTCCTCTCAACTCTCTCTCCTATATGTTAATCCTGGTGGGCTCCTTCTGCATAATTTCATATGTGCAATTGTGCAGAATGATAGCTTTTGGCAAAGTCACTTGCACTGTAAAATGGAAAAAGCAATGAAGGGAATACTTCAAAAGAAAAAACAAACTGAATTCAAGTATCATATAACTTTAAACTACCTCCTTTGCTATACTTCACCACCACATGAAAACAGGAAACATTGCTCTACCATTTCTCATTCCTTTTCCTCAGCAGTATTAAACATTTTATGGTATAGATGGTCCAAAAGGAACAGTGTCAGGCCATAAACTGCATAAACATATTTTCTCAAGACAGATTTAAGAAAGAACACAAATGGCAGCAGTACTGAAGATAGTTATAATTACATTTTAACCAGCCATTTTAAACTAAAATGAAGCTGTGCCTTCTGAGGATAATTTTTAACAACCATAAAAGCAAAGCCATCCAACTTTACCACTCTAACAACACTTAACATTCAAATTAACTCCCTTTTATCAAAACTGGTTTTTGCTCAATACTGCAGAGTGGAGGAATGATTGAAACATAAACAGTCTGCCAATAAAAACTGAGTTTATGAAGTTTTAGCAAGGGCAAAGAAGGAATGCTGTTCTGTAAGTCCCCTTTAACAATCTTGGTTTCCCAAGTAAACAGCAACAAAAATCAAAATTCATGCCAAATCACAAATTACAAATAGCACTGTTCACATAAATGTGAAATTCTGACATTTACTTTTTAAGCAGGTATTGGTAAAATATAAAGGCTAACACTGTAATATTTACTTTAAAAATCCAAAGCTATAGACTGAGTTCTTGGCATGAAAGTACTGCTAAGTATTACATGATAGGAAATCTTAACATCATAGAATGGTTTGGGTTGGAAGGAACCTTAAAGATCATCTAGCTCCAACTCCTCTGCCATGGGCAGGCGACCTTCTGCTATATAAGGCTGCCCATCCAACCTGGCCTTGAGAACTTCCAGGGATGGTGCATTGCAACTTCTCTGGGCAAACTGTTCCAGTGCCTTACCACATTCATGTCACAAACTACTTGTTCCTTAAACAGATGAAGTGCACTGAACAAGGATAGGCTCTCCTCTTTACACCAAAAAAGAGTATGTTTGAAACCAAAAATTCTGATACAGCTAGCACAAATGCCATTTTCTAATGTTGTTCAGTTCACCATTTAATGAGGCCATGAACACCAATATGAATTTTGGTGCAGGGGAAGCAAAACATCTTGAAGAAAACAAGAACTGGTTTTTATTACAAGAAAGTTAGTTTTGGAAGTAATCTTCCTGACTTAGGAAACAAACTAACTCCCGTTTTCCATGGTTCAAAACAAAGGCAGGTCTACTCAAAGATTCTTTGCTTCACACAGAAGGATAAAGTCAGCAAATTGTGCAATATCTACATTATTCTAAATACTTATGCTTCTGTGGATAATGTTCACGGTATGACTAGCGTAAAACACCAGGATCTTTTCATCTTATTGAGTTGATCAGAGGACTACTCAGTTTCTCCAAGAACCTGGTTAATTATCTTAATAAAATTCTGCAGGTTCAAATGCTCTACTGTGTCTTCTAATCAGTCACATTGTTTTACCTTTCATGCTGCTGCCAAGAGAAATACACAAACATCATGGAAAAAAGTATGAAAGCTACTCATAGGAAGGGAGAAGGAGAGGAACAACACAAGTAGCAGCCCCACACCGAAAGAAGAACTACCTTATTATGTAAGCCTTGAGCAAGCAGGTGGCCAAGAGTTCAGTGCGATTATGTAGAAATACGAAGATGCTTCTATTAGCAGTTGAAAATTCAAGTTCACATACACACATAAACCCAAAATAATGCTTAAAACTTGAGCGACATGACACTACACATAAATATCAGCAGCTTAACAGAAAAGGACCCATACTTTCCACTGAATTCTCAGCACTAGAAACTGTTTGAACCACATCTGGCCTATATATGGCTAGTTAAACTCTGGTAACTCAATTCTCAATTATTTCCTTCTGATAAGGTTAACTCTTCATTAAAGAAACACATGTTTCAATGTGGCATAACTTGTAAGAGATTCTTCTTTTTAGAAAACTTCAAAGTGGAACTAGTTGTCTAATTTTTGCAAGTAAAGTTTCACTTACTCTAGATCTAAACAACCTGCAAAGACAATTCAATTACTGTTTCCATAACACTGGTATTAAATATACTTTTTAATAGCAAAATATAAAAAACACATTTGCATTTCAACAGCTTACAGTCCAGACAAAGACAAAGTAACCTGAAAGTCTAATGTATCTCCATAATTTTGGAAAAGTCATCATACAGTGTTGCTACACAATGTAACAACAAAGCAACTATCCATTTTTACCAAACTCTTTACATATTTATTTCCAATTCAAAGGAAACTGGCATCTAAACAACTTTTCTTCAGAAATCTTTTATTTTGGAATTTGTTTTGCACTCCCTAAACTAGTGTTTTCAAATATCAGAACAGCAATAGCAAAAGTGTACAAGAGGTGACAAGCAACGATCTATGTGGAAACAGAACAAAAAGAAGCAAGAATGAGGCTAAAAGGGAATACTTGATTATAAACAAAAGGAAAACTAAGGCTTGAATATTCCCTCTGTGCCAACAGAAGCACTTCAGTTTTCAGACACTTTACTGCAGGAAGATGAGACAATACAAGTAAATAGACTCAACAAAAGACAGCAGAAAAGGCACTGCAGATGGCAAGTCATTTCTGCATATGAACTGATTTTGAGAGGAAAAAACTTACTTGACCTAAAAGCAAATATAATTGAGCTAAACATTTGGCTTTCTGAAGCAAATGAAAATGTTGGGTATAACTTTAAGGGGCACAATGTATAAGTGATTGTGAAGCACTGAAACTAAAATCTGTGAGATCAGAGTGTGAAAAGAAAATTGACTGTAAGAGATCTGTTGTCATATTATAAATATTAAGAGTATTTTTAGTTTTTAAATGGAGCATGTCAATTCTAAAGGGGGAAAAATATTACCTGCGGAACTTGAGGGCTTCTTGAACTACTGTTAACTTATTTAGCATGGAAAACAAAACCATTGGAGAGTAATTACGTAAGGTTTGTCTTTCATTTGCTCTAAAAATCACATGAGAGATTGAAGTCTCTCATCCTAAGTTACTTCATATTTTCAGAAAGAACAAATTAAAAAAAAGAACAGACCATACTACTATACATTTGCTGGTAATAATAACAACATATTGATCATAAATAACAGAGGTTCACTTCAGTGATCTAAGAACACAGTCCAGACAAAAGCACAAAGGACAGCAAGTGTTGTCATTTGATTAGCCTTAGGGTTTTACAAAGCAAATTTCATCTTCATTCTCAACTTGACATTTAAAAGAATGCTTAAAGCAGTTTGGTTTTGCAACTGCCACTTCTGGAGTACTTTTTCATGGAGACGTCTAGCCAGCTTCATGCATTTTCTCAAGTATTAATGACTAGAAAATCAGAGTCTATGAATAACTAATTCTATAAGGTAAATATTTAAATCTCAACAATAATTCTAGTTACATTGGGTTTTAGTTTTAGCTCTTTACTGAAAAGGAGACACCTCTCAACTAGCATGAACCCTGAATTATTTTCACCAAATACTACCCACTAAAAATATATAGTTTCCTGTGAATATGGAAGAAAAGAAGAAAGAAAATCCAAAGTGTAATTTACTTTCTTTTTCAGAATGCTAAGGAAGCCAGGAAGCTTGACAGGAAACATACAGGACTGATTACTGTTGCTTAAATGTAATCTGGTAGACAGCATCAACACACATTGTAAGAGAACACATTCAGATCCAAATGCTCTCAACTACAAGACGCTCTATTAACAGATAAAGGTAATGTAAATTTTTGTTATAGATTTGCATATTCACTGGATTTCAAAAAGAAAGGGGATTTTGTTTGATCGATAATCAAGCTGTCCTTCTCAGTTTCTAGGAATTGCTTTTGATCTGACTGGCTAGCTGCAACCAAACCTGGGAGAAAAAAAGAATGTTTTAGTTACAGCTCTGTGCAGGAAAAGGGAAAAAGGGACGCTGCTACATAGTGCCCCATGGAGGCAAAAGCTTCAGAGACTGTTCAGTCATCAGTATGGCTGCCAGGTCACCTGTCAGTCAGCCATAAGTGATCTAAACCTTGTGCTGCCTCTTGCTCTGGCATTACTTAAAATGCCTAGAAGGAACCTGGGCTTAATGCTAAGTCACATGGAAGAAAAGATCAGAAAAGGTGATCAGGCATCATACTTCACCTTTTAAGAAACAACTTAAGCTTTACTAATGTCCATAAATTTAAAAAAAGAAACTTTTGCTTTTCTTTGTACTTTACAAACAACAAAAAGAAACACAAAAAACCTACAAGAGCAAAAAATTAAGTCAAGTAAAAAATTACAATCACAAACCACTTTCACTAGCTTCATTCAGTGGCTAAGATGGTACCATTCAATTAATACGTTTATTATTTTTTTTCCTCATCTCAAGACATAGAGCAAATTTTCATTTACTACAACTGTTTTAAATTTTACACTGAGGATGGCAACTGCTACTTTCCAATGAGCATCTGTATATTGTCCTGGACTCAGTACAAGTTCTTTGTTATTAGTAATGACCCTATCCTCACAGTATCCTCTCAATGAACAGTTCTGCCCCATTTTACAAACTGAAAACAGAGGTACAGAGAGGTTAATGAACAACCACCATCAGTTTTGGTATAATCAAGGTCAACTTTTTTTCCAAATACTTCATGCCATATAGAGCTACCTGGGTTTGAAACAGCTCCCCTTGAGTTTGGTAAAAACTACAACTGCTAGCCACTCTTGCACATCAAACTCAACGACCTGATACCACAAGCACATAATTATAAACAGTTAGAGAGTTTATAATGCCAACAAAATAACTGCATTAAAATCCTCTTAACTCTGGCATAACATGGTAGCACATGGTTCCCACAAGCTTAACCCTATTTGAACCCATTTCCCTTTTAGGAAATAGAGGAAGAATGCCCACTTAAACATACTCATGATAAGCAGCTATTTATGTTTAGTAATGCATTCCAATGATTAATTAGTCCAGTAAGAACACACCCCTTATTTGAAGTCTGAACTTGCTTAATTCAACTTCCAACCACAGAACTGTGGTACACCTGTGTCAGCCAAAGAGAGCTTTTATCAAATACCTCTTTGCCAAGTAGGTGCATACTGACTAATGAAGAAACCCTTAACATTTCCTTTGCTAAGCTAAACAAAGTAAGCACCTTATGTCTTCTTTTCTTAGACTGCTCTCTCCCATTCATTTTCAAGGCTCTTCTCTGGAAGCTGATTTTTCACCACCCTCTCTGGACTGTCAGTAGCAGATGTATGGCTCCAAAAAGAGTTATGGCTGATACCTCCTAATTTCCAATTCCCTTGTTCAACTACTCAAAAGTTTTTCACCAGACCTTCAGCTACCGCCAAAAGGATTGACTTCAAATCTTATCAGCCTCAGATTGAGCCTCCCTAATTGTACCCCAATTCAGTGTTTAGTTGCACTGATTGTGCCATGAAGCACTACATTCATGTGTCCAATTTCTTAGTGATTTAAATCACTTTGCAACCTTACTCCTTAGTCCCAAATCTATATTTATGATTTTCTAGGTAAGTAAAAACATCTGAAATCACTCCAACACAGTTATTTACAGTGAGAACCTCAAACACTCTGTAAGGGAAGTTAATGCAACATATGAAACAGCAGACTGATTTTGTAGCATGCACCAACAGTTGCAAATGGATAACGCGCTCCATCACTGGATTTTGCATGTTAGCCAGACAGTCTTGCCTAGGAATCCATGTTTGCAAGAACCCAAATCTCTAGCCCAAGCCCTCCTGGAATTCTTAACTAATAGGACTTGCTAGCATTTATTTTGCACCATAAATTTTAAAAAATCTTTAAAATACTCTAGAACCAACCAACAAGCAGTGCTTGCTAAAGATGAAAACAGAGTGGATTTGCATTTAATAAATTGAAAAAAATCTAATCAATAGTTGCTTTAAAAACATACAAGTTTCCAATTTGTGTATTCACATGCAATTACATGGATCTTCAAAGATTTTATTTAAAAGGTCAGACATTGTGGATGCTGAAAAGCTGCTGGCAGAGAAAAATCCACCATTTTGCAAGTATTCTGTTAAGTCCTTGGTTTCAACACACCAAGCAAGATGGTTTTCTAAACACCTTGCAGGTGTGTCCTATTAGGAATCAAACAGGTGGTGTGGGGTCTGGCCAATCACTTGGAGAGGTGGTTGGACCAGGGACCAATGATCCCTGCCATAGACCAATGCAGGGATTATAAAAAGCCTGCCTGTAATTAAATAAAATGGGGTTTTATCATTTCCCTCAACCGGAGCTCTGACTCGGACCTCCAATTTTTTCTGCGTCGCCCGTGCTTCGACTGCAACAAGACATCCCATGAACCAATTCAAAAAGTCAAAGGCTGTAACCAAAGCGTAAGTTCCTGCTAAAAATCCCAGAACTTCTTACTGAAGTGTTCACAGTGAGAAACAATTTCAACATCAGGTACTGAGAATGTCTCAAAGCAAACATGTCAGCTTTAATATAAAGAAACCTATAAATGTTAGAGCTTTATATTCTTCTTACGTAGGAAGAATTAGGATCACAATCTTAGGCTACTTCATAATGTCCAATTTTAAGACTTTTGTGCCTATCAATACTGTTGCTCTGACTAAGCAGGACAGCAGCTTGTAATGTCAGAGGTTCAAATCCAGCTCAGCTTCACCATTTCAGTGAAGGCAGAGGGAGGGGCTCGGGCTCTCTAAAGGAGAAGAAAATGGAGAAGTAGAGAAAAACAGGGTCTTTTCATAAAAATTCTCCCCTTCCTCAAAGGACTGCATAATATTTTCTCAAAATATCAGTGTACATGCTTACACACAATTCTTTTCTGCTTCTTAGAGCAGTATAAATATTACTGGGTGCACTGACTAGGACACTGTTGCTGGTACATGAACTTTAAAGGCACTTAGGCAGGTTTTAATCTTCTCCATCAGAAGTCTTTAGATGTCACATGGTAGAAGGAAATCCATTCCTCTTAAGTTACATCAGCCAGTTCCACACTTCCTATATCTGATGTGATAGTTTCTGTGACCTCAGGAGCATCAGAGTGAAAAAGGCCCCACCAGTCTTACTCACATTCTTACCACAGCTTCTCTCTTACACTGGAGTGATGAGTAGCTGCCCATACCAGGAAATACTTTAAAGAGCTAAGTTTCAATGATATATTTTGAAGTGACCCTTTGTGGATCACCTAACAAACACACACACACACACACACACACACACACACAGAGTTTACACGTTCTAAAGCACTTTTCAATCAGGTCTACCCAATTCTTGCACTGAGTGTCCATGTCTTCCTTTGCTTTTTATGGGTAAGTCCACAGGCAAGGATTTGCTGAGCTGTTACCTTCCCTTCTGCAGGAATTAGCATACATTTTCAGCCACAAAAGGAATTTATGCTGTTACAGAGCATAAGCCTTTTTGAGATTCTATTAACTTAAGTAAAAGAAACAGAGGCAGAAAAAGATCTTCAGCTACCCAGAGTATGAACTAGTTAGAGCAACAATACAGTACAAAGGAGCCATCAGGATAAACAGTATTTAATTGCAACAAAATGTAGGATTTAAGAAAAAAAAAAAACCAAAACAAAACAAAGCACTGAGAGACACCTGGAGAATCCTGTAATTTCCTATTTAAAGTCCCAAATTAACAAAAAACAAAAATAATTTCTCAGAAATTAAAAAAAAAAATCACAGAAGAAACACACCAAGCAGAACAACTACTGTTCTTCCACTTCCTAATTATATTCCAACTGGTTCCTGCTTAAAGATTCCTACTAAAATCATTGTCTGGTTTTCATCCTCATGTCATTTTCCTTCTCTGATTTTATTACTTGATACTCTAAGGCAAAAACACAGAAAAGGAAGAACTTACTGGTATTGAGAACTCCTCTGCCAAATACTTCAAAACTGATGCTCCTCTAGTCAAAAAGTTACTTCTCTCTGCCAGATTGCCCTGGAGCTTTGTATCAAACTCCTTTCTGACAACTGAAGCAACAGAGTCAATTACTATGAGTTTAACGTTCTTTGAAATAATTTCTTCTTCCAAAGACATAATCCTAAAAAAAAAAAAAAGTCACTGATAGCACTATATACACAATAGAACCATCTTATAACCCTGAAATTGTTTAAAAAAAAGTTTTCCTTAATAAGCTGAAAGTCAGTCCCTCTTTTTCCCTCCTCACACGTCACCTCCATTAACATCTGTATGTATTAAAGAAATTTGGAAAGGAATCTGAGGCTCAGTGAGCCCAAGGCAGGATGTCTCCATAAGAGACTTTTGGAAGACCTCCAGTTAGTAACACTACGCTGTACAACCCCTGAATGGCAGACAGCAAGTAAAGTGGTCATTGAAACTGTGCCTCACTGTGGCCCTCCAGTACTTCAAGGAGATTTATGAGAGAGAGTGACTTTTTACATGGGCAGATAGTGACAGGACAAGGGGAAATGGCTTTAAACCAGAAGAAGAGAGATTTAGGTTAGAAGTTAGGAAGAAATACTTTACTCAGTGGGTAGGGAGGCACCCACAAAGGTGCCCAGAGAAGCTGTGGATGCCCCATCCCTGGACATGTCCAATGCCAAGTTGGATGGGGCCAATAACAACCTGATCAGGTGGGTGCTATCCTTGCCTATGATGGGAGGTTTGGAACTAGATGATCTTTCAGCTCTTGTCCAACCCAAGCCATTCCAGGTTTCTTCAATATGCTACTAGCTGTTCACTGATAAAGCTGTATTAGAAAGAAACTATTTTTATAATGATTCTCCCACTAACATAAAACACACAACATGATGCTAAAATGTAACTTAATCAATTTCATTGCAACATATGTTCACAAATTAACATAAGGTAACAACATGACAATACAGTACTGCCAACAACAGCACTCAGGCTGGTGGTTGTTAAACACCTCCTCCCTCTCACTGCTGGAGGAGTCCCCATCTTCCTGGAAGTAAACTGCTTTGGAGGATCAAACTTCTATTCTACGGAAAATATAACTCTTATACTATGGTTTCTCCACAATCCAAGAGAATACCTGTGTCTTGAACATTCCCCTTTAAAGGCTAAGAAGGATCAGATCACATAGCAATGGTCTATCAGAAATTAAAAAACATCAAGTGGATCAGTCACATGCTACGAGATGAAAAGAGCAATGCCAATATTTCTGTAGCAATGTTACTTTGTTGGAGACCATGCTGGTATCCACATGAAAAGGTCTCAAATAAATTAATTACTCTTTACAAAACTTTGATATAAAACAAACATTGGTATAGACAATCCAGTCAAAATTGTCTTTTTTTTTAAACTCTGGAAAAGAATACCTCTTCAGTACACTGCAACAGGTCAGCTCTCGGTACAGGTGGATGCTACGGGTCATGCAGAACAGCTTTTCATCCGAGTCAAAATAAGTAGGGAATCGGCTTGCTGCTATCTCAATCAATCTTAAAAAAAAAAAAAAAAACACCTAACAAAAAAAACCCAAAAACACCAAAACACCACCCAAAAACATAAGGCAAAACACTGCAAAAAGAATAATACAGGCTAATAAGACATCAAGCATTCAGAAAGCAAACACAGCAAACCTTTGAACCATAAGCAGATACCAGCTAAGAAAGCATTCCTTTTTAAAAGGAAAAGCATACTTTATCAGTCAGACCGAAACAGTGGAAGTCAGAATAGTTAGGTTCATTTTCCAGTGATGCTGCATCCATAGTACATTAGGGAAAGACATCGTGTCTGTACACAAAGAAAGGGCATATCTCTTCTAGAAGGAAATTGCAAAGTTTAGTTACTGAATAAGTTCTTCAACTTTTATACCAGAGGTTCTACTCAATGACCAAGCATTTTCCTATTCTAATTATTTTATCAAAACTTTAACTTCATTTAAACAAAAGTACTCTCCAACTCTAACCATCTTCCTTTTCATCTTTATCTTGCAGTGAAATCATAAAGTTGGCTTTGAATGACCACAGAAATTTAACAAACTGATAAGAAACAAAAAAACCATTAGAAGACCCATCCAACAGGGTCTTCTGGAAACAGGACTGCAAAGAACAGAGCCCAGTTAAACTGCAAATACTTATGCATGCAATACATGTATGGAAAATATGCCTGACAAGAAAAAAATCTTTTCACAGATAATCTCTCCTTAAAAACACAAACAATGTCGTTTGGATGGGAGACTTCCACTGAAACAGTTTCTGGTTTATGTTACCCATTTATAAAAAGGGCTTATAAAATCTTATTAAAATATACTTGCTAGAACACAGCAAAAAAAAACCAAAAAAGAAAACACCATTGTGTCACAAAGTGACTGCAGCTCCAGCTGCCAAGGCATCTACAACTGAACATGTATTCATTCATATACCACAGCTCCGAACAGCACGACATGATGTAACAAAAAGACTGGACAGTTTAAGTGGCTCCTTTACTGACAGAACTGAATGTGGGGTGCCATGATTAAACGTTCTCCACTACCTTATTAGCAAATTCATAACCCTTAAAAACCTTGAATTACAACTGCTAAGCATACCACTGTTTATTATCAGAGCAGACCAAGGAAGCATATCAGATAACAGGTGATAACACCAAAAGAAGCCAGAGGGAGCTGGATATTTATTATTTGTCATCAAAATACGTTCGTATTCACAAATTTGGACTTTGACAAAAGTCTCTCACATAGATGTAAAACTAGACAGTTTTCAGTTAAATTATATTTTATACATAAAATCATTGAGGAAACTAAATGGTATGCATTTTAGAAATGCTGACTGCCTATAAACTCCTCAAAAATCACTAGAAAGAAGTTCCACTCCTCTGACCACAACACAATTTCACCTAGGTCCTTAAAGAGATGATCCAAGAATTTCATTTTGAAACTTGTAGCTACAACCTGTACACTGAAAATTTTTTCCATGATGAAGATTTTATTTTTTAGGAACAAAAAATACTCAGTTGTTTGTATTTTAAGCAGACATATCCCACCACCTACAGCTTGAGATGAGTGGCATCTAGTGGATTATACTTGTGGGTGCAATTTACTGGTTGTCTCAACGCCTTTGATTTAGGCCCATTTCAATAAAACACAAACTTAAAGCCATTTTAGGAAAAACAAAATTAAAATCAGTTTTATTTGGTTTAAAAATAGAAATACTAAGCTTGAATGTTAATGTACCTACCCTGAGCAAACCATTTCAACAGCTTGAATCTCATTCATTATTACATTACTTATTACATCTGAACTTGTCCTGCAGAAGTTCCAGAGACAGAATTTTGTCTGCCCACCTGTACAACTAATCATGTAGACTATTTGGGCAATGGTGAGCTGCCATTAAATAGTCTGCATGAAATGTGATGCCACCGTGCTTTCTAACAGCCATGTGTATCACAAAGAACATCATTACACACACTGACCTAAAACTACATGTTGAGATTGCAGCACTATCCACAGAGCTCCATGCAGGCTAAAGTTCTTTAATATTTAAAACCCTTTCGTCATTATGAGACCCAAAATTGCACAGAATGTTTTCTGCAATCAGGACAGAAGCCTATTGGATAGATAAATCTGTTTTTTCTCAGCTTTGGTTCATAGAAATTTGTATCTAGTGTTTTTCACAAGCAGTAAGTATGACTAGTGACAAAAGCCAACTTAACAAACTCTTTTCAGACTTTCTGAGTAAGTCTAGTAAGTTTTCAGTTAATAGCTGGTTACTAGATAACTGATTACAACAATTTTGATTTCCAGACTTACTATGGCCTGTTCCATCTACCTGTCCTACTGTCCATGTTCTGATGAAGTGGAATGACAGACATCACTTGCACTTCTACAGCTTTCTCTTACACAAGGGAAAAATACATAAATTACAGAAACCTGGGGCGTATCTTACAAGATCAGCCTCAATTCTGATCACTCTTCCAAGTATTTGCTATTACACAGAACTAAACTGTCATGTCAGAGAATAACAAGACTGTGAAAGTCTGCGGAATCAAAAAGTTCCCTTCCCCAAAGTAAGATATGCCAGGCAGAGTGACGTGTCTTACAAGAAATAAAATTACCCAGCTTTATGTAGTATCTTTCTAGAAGCAGCACAGCATTACAGCCTGTATTACTTAGCAACTCTCAGCCCTACAAAGCAGAAGGGATACAAAGACTCTTCTCAGGCTTTCTGTAGAGACTTCTGAATGTTAAATAAAAATAGTGCCAGCTAAATATCTCTATCAAGCCCTTTAAATTAAGATGCTATTAAATGAGTATTTGTCTTCTTAAGTGTTTAGAGCAACAACAAAAACTAAGTTATCTTCTACCTGCCATCTATTAATAATACAGGATTACAGAATCATAAGGAAATTCCAATTAGAAAGAGAACTCAGGAGATTTTGAGGCAACATCCTGTTCAAAGTAGTGCTAGCTATGAAGTTACTTGAGTTACAAGTTACTTGAGTCTTTATCTAATTCAGAAGCCATCAAGGATGGAGGTAGCACCACCTCACTGGGCAAAGTTTTTTCACCACAAAGGCAGTCAGGAATTGCAAAGCTTCTCCATATATCAGCCCAGAAATGAAGCTCAATGTATGCCTGCTGTCTCCCAGCACACACCCCTGTGCCATCTCCTTAAGGCCTCCTCATTGGCAAGGGAAGGCCACTGTTAATTGCCCCAATGCCTTCTCCCCGCTAGACTGAGCAAATCCTCGGTCTCTCCACAAATGGCAAATGCTCCAGCTCCCAGCCACCTTGGGAAAAGGGGATATGCACCTCCCTGGCTCTGATGGTTCAGCTCCTTAGAAGATGTGACACAGAAAATGTAAGATATAGTCAGTCTGCTGGAATTGTGTTTATCATTTGAAACTGAGCAATACTAAATATGATTTAATACATAAATATTCTTATCCTTAATAATAATATTATTTTTGCCATGTTTCCTTTCTACATCCTACTCGATTTTCAGCAGTTTCATTTTCATGTGCATCTGCTTTCCTTTTCTTTCACATTCATTTCTAATTGACAAGTCTTAATATACTGTTTAGGTCCTACCTTTTTCTACTATTTACATTTCAGGGACCTGAAATAAAACTTGAGTGGTATGTAAGGAGGAAGCACCATACTTTGCAGACCCATTGCTTCAAGCTTGTTTTTTTTTTGATATATTATAGTTCAAACTTCTGTGAAATTACCTTGACAAAAAAAAGGGTTAGAAATCCCACCTTCTCATCCATGATAACTTGAAACGAATAATCAATGGAAATACATTTACTTTGATACTCCAGATTCATGCCATGGCTATAGCTACTAAACCATTGGAAATATATAAATTATTTCAATGAACCTCTTTCTGCCCATTTGTCTACAGAAACAAGTACAAGAATACTGTACTTCTTGTCCTTCCCCAGACCCTTAATAACTTTTGAACTTGCTCATTCCAAACAAAAGGGACAAATGAATAGAAATCTCAAAAACATCAAAGCCTCAAAGTTCAGCAAAGTTGGTAACTAAGTAAAGTAACTTAGAGCTACGTTAAATGAAACACTGCAGGATTTTTCAACAGTTAATCAGCCAGTTAACATGAGAAGAGTGGCAACCAACACATGTAACTCAAGCAATACAGCACAGGGCATCTCCTGTCCACTCAGCACTCAAACACACCGCAAGTGCATAGCCGAGCCATTTCGGTTGCATGGGCCAAGCAGGAAATAGTAGAAGAACCAGAAGTGTTATAGAAGTAAGGTAATATAAGTACTGCATAGCTGCTAAGGATATAGGAGATGCAAGGTTACTGCAGAAGGGAATCAGAAATGCAGGACACAAGGCTCCATCCAACAGAAATAGGATGTAAATCTGAAGGAAAACTGGCAGTGTCAGTCCCATTGTCCACTGGAAAACCTCTATTGCCTTTGTAGTCAAAATGCTGGGCCTTTCCATGCTCTAGTTAACTTCCTGTGAACTCCACAAACCAAACTGCAAAGCAAGATTTCAGGTACAGGGCTGGTAAGACCATTTATAAATTAAAGATCATGCCATCCACCTCGTAATACCAGAACTGGAATCTGCAACATCATACAAATTAGGAAGGTGAGCAAACCATTTTATTAAATTAATTTCATCGTCTATGGAATAGCTGCATATACCAGAGGAATGTTTAATAATTCCCACCAGTATTTAAAAGTGCACAATTAGTGCTCAGAAAATAATTGAAAGATCCAAGATAAAAGGTGCTAAGAAGCTATGTGTATTTTAGATTTTTGCATCTTACCTTTCAGCACTGAATGCAGACTCCGTGTCGATGTATATAACAGCCCCATCTAGTCCTCCCATGCTTACAGGCAGTGTAGCCAGAACACTCACCATAATACAAAATTGAGTTTTGCCACAACCTGGTGGGCTAGTTATCTGGAAGAAAAAAGATTAGCAACATAACATTCATTTCACCATAATTCTACTTTTATCTAAGTCTCATCAGGCAGTGCTCCTCCAATTCTGCTCTCCCAGTTACCAAAGGAGGAGACAGCCACGAAAAGACAGAACACAGCCCACAAAGACCAACTTGCAGTTACTCTTGGATCTGTACTTTGCAGACAAACTCATCCCCTGAAGAATAAAAAGATTTTCAGACACAGTATTATGCTTATACTTTATTTCTTTGACATCATTACTATCTTTAAAATTGGAGGTCACTTATTCTCCCCCTCATCTCACAAGATCTTCCCTAGAGACACCTAGCTCTCTTCCATCTGTCTCTGTACTACCTTCTAAAATAGAGCAGAATTAGAAGATTCACAAATGACATTCACATGTCATCAATGGCTTTTAGAGCTGAAAACAAAGTCCAGAGCTAATGAGCTCAGACATAAACGACTCCTTAGGAATCAGCACTACCTTGGTTAAACCAGGTCTCTCCTAGAAATCACAAGGATAATTGCTTATATCCTATAAAGACTGAATGTTCAATATGAACCACATATATACATAAGACGGATTTTATCTGCCCCAGAGACTACACTCTGCAGTATGCAGTGTGTGTTTTTTCATTGGTGTTAACTCCCTATTACCATATTTCAACATCAACACCATGCAATGATCCAGAGCAGCTCCCCAATTCTAAGCTTCCACCTATGCTCACTGAAAGCCCCTGTGGTGAAGCAGCATTCAAAGACAGCACACTCAGCTTCCATGAAAAGGTTCCAGGATGATTTTGAAGAGAAAAAACACCAGGATCCAAAGAACACATTGTCTGATGAGATCACCAGTTTCTGAGAGCAATATTTTTCTTCTAGAGATGGCAGTCTGCTGTTCTTTATCCACTGCAGATCTTCCAGAGATTGTGTCTGAATGCTGGGCTCTGTGTTCAGATAATTGCCATGTCATTACTACTACAGTGGGTCTTTAAATACAATATCCCATTGTCACCGCTTCTGGGAAGGAATATGACAAAATCTTAAATACTTAGAGGGCTGAAAAACAGCAAAACAAAGCGACTTCAGGTAGTAAAAGCAGAGTGATGGGTTCATTCTGATGCTAGTAGCAACAAACTAATAATGCAAGGTGTAAAAGCGAGCCTCTCCAGGGAAGTTGAACTGTAAAGCAAAGCATGCCTTCTCAAAACACCTAGTATTGCCAGAACAAAGGGCTAAATACAGAGCTGTTGTTTTAAATTAAAAAAGAAACTTTACAACAGACAGACACTCAAAATCAAACTGATTTTTGAGACTACATGCACAATAGTTTGGTTTCAAGCAGAAACACTCTTTCACCACAAGCTATTACAGTATTTCTATGGTTTTGTTTTAAGCAGCAGCAGCATGACTTGAAGCACAGAAAATTTACGGGGAAACACTGAAGGATCACATTAGCTACAGTTAACAGTGGGTTAAAATCTCTTTAATCACCTTTGTCTCTAAACAAGGCCTGAAAGCCAAGCCGTATCAATCAATCTACTTAAAGCTTTAATGCAAGAAAAGCATTACATGACTTTTGTTTAGAAGCACACACTGTATTTAGTGAACTACAAATCAGGAATCAGTCACATTTATGCAGTTATCTGTTCCCTAGCCAGTGTACTCAAATTAAAAACTATCATATCAGCAATAGCTGCTACAATTTAACATGAACCCAAAGCATATATACAAAGTGCAGAGGCAATACACATTCCTTAGACTGTCACAGCCAATGAATCGCACCAGCTGTCTCTCGTTAAAAAGAAGATTTGAAATGAATGAGGCAAGGGTATCAATCCAGTTTGTTAAATTAAAATGTTTGGACAACTGTGAGGATACTTCATAAAAATGCTTGTAGTTTTAGCCTTGCCTGGGAGCTGTACTGGAACCAACATCCATTTCAGTGGCTGCTACAGAAGCTAATTCTGCACAGATGCTATAAAAATGTCCAAGGATATAAGCATCATATCAGAGAAAATGAGGGAACTTTGCAGTACAAGCTAGTACAAGGAAGCAAGCCAGTGGAGCAAGAAAGTATTTCTATTCCCAAAGACAATACCTCATGTTTAATTTGCATTCCTTTAAAGGGCCTTAAAACAGGCTTTTAAATAATCCACAGTGAACAATTTCACAAAATTACATTTTATTGCAGTTGCCACTGGTTCAGCAAGTGTTTAGAACAACAGAATCTTACCTGAAATTCCCCTAATAAATTTAAATTGAATGTCTGCAAAAAGTTTGTTTGGTTTGTTTTACTATAAATTTGGTCTGAAAAATTTGCCCTGAAAAATCACCCAGATAGAAACATGAAAACTACAACAGTTTTTAAAAGTATATTTTATTAGGCAGAGATAAATTATTTTTCAATAAGTTGTATATTATTTTCTCTGGCACATCTGTAGGGTTTGGATGAAATCACAAGGAGCTAATTCTTCTTCATCTACCAGAAGGTTAAACTCTTCAGTATTCAGAAAAGGAATTATTTTAATTTTTCCTCATAAAACTTGGCCAAAAGCTCTGACCGCAGAATTTCAGCTATGATTTAGTCTCCAACTTAAAACCTAATAGTGGCTTGGAAAAAAAAATGGTCTGAGACAGTGTAATGCAAATCAAATCCCTCTGGCACTCAAAAAGCAAGACATTTTGGCTGTAGAAGATACCACACAAGTCTTAATCCTTCTGATCAGGTACTCAAATTCCAAGCTTCCAGCCACCCTCACTGCTGGGTAAAGTAACAGAAAGACAATGATTTAGCCATACCAAGCAGGAAGGAAATGCTGAATCCAGCATACTTTTGAAGAGAACTTTTCTCAGACTTAAAAGATCTGTCTAATTCAAAAATACCAAAAAACAGTCTACTTGTCAGATATGCTCCAACCAATTGCAAAAAGGCAAATTAAAGTTGTTAAATCCTAAAATCACTTGAATCAAAAAAAAAAAAAAGAAAAAGACCTGAAAGTGTTCACAAGTTGCAGTAGAGCATAAAAGCAGCAGAAGCACACCATCAAAGCAGCAGCAGCAGGCACTTGATAGCTTTCAACTAAAATTTCATCTAACAATCCTGATGAACACTTAGAGTGCTGCCAACATTTTAAACTACTTCAGAACTCAAGACTCTTGCAAAAAATGCTTTTAAAAATCCCAAGAAGCAGGTTTTAAAAAAAAAAAACCAGTTTCTGTATTGTTAATGGTTGTCTGCCTTTACATTTGCTCAGAAACCCCTAATAGGCGCCATAATTGCTTTCCACACTCACTATCTAAAAGGCAAATAAAAAGCAACACACTATTTTATTTTTTCTTGGACACATCTAATCTTTTGAGTTATTCATCAAATTTCTGGATCCTACCTAGCTGTCTCTACAATATTTCTGAGTAAGTAGCTATGTATCAGCCGTCAACCAAGCCTGAGGTGCAGGTGGAAGGACACAGTGCTTGCAGTTCTGGTCTCATCCACTACGTGTCTTGTACAGATGTCAACATCTCCCTCCCTTGGTGAGATCCCCCATCGTAGAGAACTGCACTAGGCAGGTCTTCTCATTTTTAACCAAAATATCTTAGAATACAAAAAAATTCACATTCAAATGCTTTTTTTCAGAAGAAAATTTAAAAGTCTAATATTACCTTTCCTGGTGCTGTGCTTTTCATTTATATTGAGGTAAAAGTCTGGCCTATCTTCGAATATGTTCATTCCCCCCCAACTAACTTTAAACACAATGATACATAGGGAGTATGACCATTCTTAAAATAGAGTTTATCAACAGTTATTCGTGTTGTCTTGTATTTAAAGAGCTAAATATTTTAAGAAAACACGGGGGGGGGAATATTAAAATTGAGTATTGTGATAACTAACCAGGCTAAGAAGTAGTACAAAACATATAGCTCTGGAAAATTAAGCACTTGCATTAACTTCCTCTAGAGCATTATTTTATATCATCTCAGGAAAATTATATTTGACATCCATAGTTTGAGGTCAAGTGCTTGCAGACCTTACTTTTAAATAAAATTTAGAACCAAACAAAACCAACATAAAACTTAAAGGTCAGCTAAACTCCCCTAAAACTCCCAGCATGTCAACCACTGCTTTTCCCCAGATCTCCCTCTGCAGCAATGCCAAGAACATAGCAATCAGCATGCCTAAATTCTATTACTGCTCTAGAGCCATTTTACCTGGTCTTCAGGCAAGAACACATCAGACAGACTGCACTGATTGCTGAGTGATAGCTCCATTTAGGATTACGAACAAAGACAAATATTTATGACACTGTTTTCAGTACCCTTGTAAATTAACCGTGTGGCTCTCAGAATCCAAAAAGATCATATCCAGTTAGTTTTTGGCAGGGAAAAAAAATCATATTCAATTCATTTCAAATATTTGGGCACCACTCCTGAGCCAGTCACAAGCTCAAGGACAGATCATCCTATCACAGAAAAGACACGTTTCTATTCTACTTCTTTCTCCTGCCTCTGCAGCAGTGGCTCTGCATTTCAACTAATGCACAATTCAGAAGTTTAAGCAACATAAGCACGTAAACAGCCATTCTCTGACTCCAGTGAGGAATGGTTAGTGGACCACACAGAACTCCTGGAAAGCTAGACTGTAGCTGCAAGCAAGCATCATTTCTTTTCAAACGCGGACCATGCTATTTCATCAGTTGACCACAAGAACCATAATCCATAAGAAAAGACAAAGTCCAGGCACTGCTTTGCTGATATTTTTAAGAATCAAAAGCTCATCTCCTGCTAAGGCACTGCGCTCAACAGCAGGACAGTTAGAATCTCAGGACCACACATATCACTACTACATATACTTCCTACTACATAGGAACAGCCCTTCTTTAAAGAAACAGAATTTAGCAAGTTGTTTCTCCCAGAATTTGAAGACTTGTGGTGTTCACCTCAAGCTCTTCTGATCCAAATTTCTTATACTAAATTGACAACAAAGTTAGGCCTAGATATGAAGAAAATATAAATTCTGACACATCAATTTAAGTTCATGGATGCATTCTTAAACATTTTTATGGTAACCTGCATGGTGTATATTCCATTGTCTACAAAAAGAAATGCTCAGAATCTTCAAAAACTAATAGCCCCTCAATACAGAAGAGATCCTAGAGCAGATACTGTTTAGTCTCAGCTCAGTGTTGCTTGAACTCTAGTATGTTTTAAATCACTGTTAGATTTCATAAATCATTTCTATCAGAGATCAAAATCAATCTAGCTTGATTATAGGGTGCAAAAAAAATGTATTTTCTTCATAGTAAGATTTTTGTAACTTCTCATTTTTATTCCTCTACTGTGACAATTTGCCACAGTAGACAAAGAAGAGCACTCGGCAAGGACTGCTCTCATCCAAAAATTTTTGTGTATTTTATGGTGTTTGAAGCACCTGACACAAGACAGTCCAACCTATCTGTGACTTCTGACTTCTAGGTAGAATGCTCAACTAAAGTAAAATATATTAAACAAGTTACCTCTGTGAGGGATCCACAAGGCACTCCACCATGCAAGACTCCATCCAAACTATGAAGTGTGGTGGATAAAAAGGCTGAAGAAGGATTGACAGACTTCCTTAGTTTCATTTCATAAGCCTACAAAAAGAGGGAAAAATAGCAAAAGAAAACAAGCAAATCAGAAAATCATTTTTCAAATGGAAATAGGAAAACTGTATTTGCTTTCAACAACCTAGTATGACTTAACACTCGACAATGAGAGAAGTATTGTTATATTCACTTATAGTCTGCTCTTAGCTCATCATCCTTCCTCATATTTATATCCCATTTATAGCTTGTAGAGTAAATTCAAGTCTTTTCTTTCTCCCTCACCATAATATTAAATAATAAGCCTTTAATCATGATGTGACAAAAGTTGTCTCTGCTCCTACTCAACAAGGTTTGTTTTCAACCTGTAAAACTCCCTGATCAATGTTCATTACCAATTTGAAACTACATGGATTGAGGGAAAGGCTTCCTAAAGATTCCCAAGTCTTGGAGTAAGCCTAGGTTGACATTGTAGCCATTCATATCTTTCCAATTTGGTGAGGAAGACTTGTCAAGAAGACAGGACAAGGATAGAACTGAAAATGGTTGGAATTCCTAGTTCTTCAACTGACAAGACAAACTGGTCCAATATTAGAATTCTGCATTTTTTAAGAATTATTCTCCTCTGGGAAATCAACTTTAACTAGACAAAGAAAAAATAACAAAATGAAAGTGCTGATCTAGAAACACCAAAACATGTTTCTGCTAAAACTGACACAACCACAGAGCATCCTGAAGATCAGAAGTTTGATTTTTAGGAGAAACAACCCAAGACCTATAAACATAGTTGCTCTAGCTATAGCACAGAGTTTCCAGAGGTTTCAGGCTCCCGGCCCAACAACAAAGATTTGAGAGATTCTCAAAGCCCTGTCACAGCATATCACCACAACCTGCCATGACTGACCACTCCAGAAAATCAGATTTCTCTATGCCTGAGACAAATGCAGGCATCAGATTCATTCCAGTCTTAAGACACTCAGCTGGGAATGCTATAATACCTAATAAATGTAACTGCATCAACCTAAAGCGCATCAGAGACCTACCTTAAAAAATAAAAACATTATGTCATTGTGCAATAAAACCGAGACACCACAAGCCTCCCAGTTAAAAAGACGAGTGACAATGTTCAGCTTTTTCCCAGATATTGTATCAAAACAGTTTCAACACAAGCATACTTACTGTCTGCATTTTGGGAGCACAAGCACGGCTGACTTTACAAAGAAGCTTCTGCACCTCACAGTAGCTCTGTCCCGTCACTTTCATTAGCTCCAAGAGGGAAAGACATAAGAAGTCCTGAAAGATTACAGAGCAGTTCAGAGAGCTCAACCTAGAAATCCAAGCTGGAGACTAAACTGATGCAATCTATACAAAACTAGTACATATTCCACAGGTTTACCAACTCTCCCTTCAGATACTCATAACATTGATGACATCCCCTCTCAGTCATCTCTTCTTGAGGCTGAACAGGCCCAGCTCCCTCAGTCTTTCCTGATAAGAGAGATGTTTCAGTCCCCTCTTCATCTTCATAGCCCTTCACTTGACCTGCTCCAGGAGCTCCATGTCCATCTTGTACTGATAAGCCCAGAACTGGACACAGCACTCCAGATGTGGCCTCACCAGGGCTGAGCAGAGGGGCAGCATCACCTCCCTCAACCTGCTACCAACGCTCTCCCTAATGCAGCCCAGGATCCCACTGGCCTTCTTGGCCAAAAGGGCACTGCTGGCTCAGGGACAGTTTATTTTCCACCAGGCCCCCAGCCCTTCTCTGCAGAGCTGCTGCTGCAACTTCCCTACCTCCACACGGATAGAAAGTACATAAAAGTTTAAACGTTTTAGTTAGGCATCAATCATTTTAAAGCTCTGTTTTTACACGGCAGCAGGCCAGATAGAGTCTGAAATGCCCCCTTCTCTATAGAAAGTAAAGCTCCCTGTTTAATTAAACTACCAAAAAGTGAATTTGACATGCATTAACACAACACAGACACACCAAATTTAAAAAAAAAAAAAAAAAAAAAATAAAACAAAACCAAACAAAAAAGCCCAAACACCAAAACCACCAAACCAAATCGAACCACAAACCCCCCCTCCCCCCCCCAAAAAAAACCCCTTTCACCTGACAGGTAGTGATCTGATAGCGACTCAGCCTTTCACACATCTCCTGAGACAACTGTGCTCTTCTTAGTTTCTTAGCAGCCATGCTTCCCAATCTACAGGGCAAACAAAAAAAATGTTTGAAAGATGATTTGATAATGACCGTGTGGACAATTACACTAATTCCTTGCTAAAGAACAGAGAAGTGTGCACATATACATAATGTAATGTGACACAGATTTCCCAGGTAAGTCTGTGTCGCATTAAATTATGTCACCAGTCTGAATGCAGTTTTCTAAAATCACATCTCCTCCTATTTGACCATGTAAGAGAACATACCAGTAAGAACAGAAGTGCCAGTAATGTTTATAGGACAGATGTTTCTGGGACATAAGAAAGCTGGAAATTACGCAGTCATGAGCTGAACAAGAACTCCTCATGCTATACTGCACTGGCAAGAAAGAAGTTATGTTTGGATGCCCGAACACGAATTGTGGAGCAATGACAGTAAGCCTTCAGCCCTAGAACATACACTGCTAGAATACAACACTCAGTTTTGATGACCCATTGACACTGAATTCTACTGAACAAAACGCCACGGGATGCTGTCCAGCCCAGTACAACCCAAAGCACATACACATATGCTTGACCATGTCGCTGTTTCATACATATTATTTAGGCAACATCCCTAGTATTAATTCATAGAGTCATTTAGGCAAAACAAAGGTTTTTATAATGTAGTAAGTGCAAATATTGCAAGCGTTTGCCATAACACAAAACTGCTACAACTTTGTAGATGCACAGGCCTCCACATCTTCACAAGCGGGAAACTTTACTGCCCCCTCTACAAAACTCTCCTTAAACAGGAAGGAACTCCAAAATTTCAGGCTCCCTCCGCCGCCCACCGCATCAGCCCGGGTCTCGGGGATGCGCCTGCAGCCGGAGACCCAGCCCGGCCCCCTCTCGCCCCCGGCAGTGAAAACCGCGGGCACCAGAAAAAGCGCTCCCGCCGCAAACCAGCCTCACCCCGCGGCTCGGGGGTCTCTCGCGGCAAACCAGCCCCAGCCCCGCGGGTCTCCGGCCGGGCCGGACCGGACTGAACCGAATCGGACCAAGGCGGGCCAGCCCCGCCGCGGGAGCGACCCCGGGCCCCTGAGAACTTTTCAAAGGTTCCCCGCGGCGGGAGCGACGGGGCGGGGCCGCCGGGCAAGGCCTGCCCTCGCGATTGGCTGCGCTGTCGCCAATCTTCGTGGAGCTCGGACAGCCGGCGGCGCGCGCGGCATGCCGGGAGCGGTAGTTCCCGGGAGCGGGCGCGCCTGGAATGGCGGCGGCGCTGCTCTGGGTAGTGCTCGCCTGCACTGGCGCAGTCAGGAGATTGCTCTCTTCTGCGGAGACTGAGGACCCAAGGGCGTGTTCAGTGTTCCTTTCACCCGTGAACGCCAGCGACTCCTCGGAGGAGGGAGCCTTGCACGAGGCTCTTCTGCTATAGTGTAGAAATTCTTTCCGTCCTCTGCACAAAAGCGTCTACAAAACCCGAAAGTCTCTAGCATGGACAGTGCCATGCACGCGGTCACTTGTTAGTAAAGAATATTGGACTTACGTGCTTGTCTTCATATTTAGGGCTCACAGACACCTGGTCTGCTGCTGCTGTGAGAGAAATGCCTCATAATGTGAATCATGGAATCAGGTTGGAAAAGAGCTCTGGGGTCATCGAGTCCAACCTATGACCGAACACCACCTTGTCACACCCTGGCACTAAGTGCTACATCTAGTCTTTCCTTAAACAACGGCAAGGACAGTGACTCCACCACCTCCCTGGGCAGCCCATTCCAATGCCCAGTCACTCCTGTGAAGAAATTCCTCCTAACATCCAACCTAAACCTCCCCTGGTTCAGTTTACGTGTATGTCCTCTTGTCCTGTCGGTTACCTGGGAGAGGAGGCCAAATCCCACCCGGCTACAGCCTCTTTTCAGGTAGTTGTGGAGAATGATAAGGCGCTGAGCCTCCTTTTCTCCAGGCTGAACAACCCCAGCCCCCTCAGCTGCACCTCATTGAACTCAAGACCCTTCATCACCTCTGTTGCCCTGCTCTGGGCACACTCCAGCACCTCAATGTACTTCTTGAACCGAAGGGTTCAGAACTGGACCCAATACTTGAGATGTGGTCTCACCAGTGCCGAATACAGAGGAAGAATCATTTCCCTGGTCCTGCTGGCCCCACTATTCCTGATACAGGGAATTTCTGAATGTAACAGGGAGAAGCAGTCATCCAACATGACTGACATGAATGTCTATGGGGTGAGTTTTCCAACTCACTCTAGGTTATACTAGAAAGTATTGAACTTAGTATAGTGTACAAGTTATCTGCATAATCTTTACAGTACTAAAAAATAACCCAGCTGAAGAAAAAATGGGCCAAATTACCTTGGACATCTAACTGAGAAACTGCACATTGGGAACTGCATGTCTGGGCTTTTGTCTATTCTGAAATGCAAATGCCACAGCAAAGCTGAAATTCTGAAACTACAGGACACTTCAGCCACTCTTCCAAATGAGTGAACAGCAGAAGCAGCAAGAAGCTATCATGAAATGCCCAACAACCATAGTTCCAAAAAGAGTCAGGGAATCAGTGTTTCTTTCATGCCCTGAAGGGAGTTTACATGCTCAAAGAAGTCCAGAGGATGTAAGAAACTGGCCAGGGAGAAAGCAGCCCATACAAAAGTAGCTCAGAGCTGTAGTGAAAAGGTAGCTGAACAGGGAGAGATGGCATGGAGAAAGAGCTCCTCCTAGTGTAGTTGGCCTTTAAAAGTTGACTTGAAAAATGTGAGTCCCAATTGAGAAAAGCTGTCTAAGGAAAGGGGAAAGATGTCTGTTGCTGCAGTTTAGTTTCAGTGTAAAAAGGAGGACCTGAACATAGAATAACTTGTCATGAACTACTATATCCTTCTCGGTACAGGGGTAGCAGAAGCCCTACCTTCACACCACAGGAAAAGAGAGCATTGCCTTGATGACTTTCCTTTCCTCCCACAAATGCATCAGGGCTTTCCCTTCACCTCCAGGCCAGGCCAACAGGCTTCCTTTCCACTTTCTACACAAACAAAATACCTGTATTAAACCAGAGAACTGTTTTGGGATGTTAGGCAAGGGAAGAAAACCTTACCCACCAAGTAGTTTAGAAAATTTGTGAGCGAAATCCATACAGCCAGGTGCCTGTCCTGCAAGTTCTTTGAACCTCATTTCTCAGAGGTGTCATGACTGTTCCACAGTCTGCTTCTCAGATATGCAGATCCACCTTTAAACCTACTGTCAAATAATTGTGCATCATCTTCTCTGTGTAAGTTGAGAGAGAGAACATTCAGAGGATAACCAGAGATGTGTTCACATATGCTTAGTCACTGTCAACGTTCTCAAGCAGCAACACAGCAGGCAGCATCACAGCACGCAGCGCCACAGCTTCCATATGTTTGACTAGGACAGTAGTCGCTAGGGAATCAGGGCACTCTGCAAACAGCTCTGCTCTGTGACCTTGGTCAAGCCCCTTCACGACAGGGTGTCTGTTTTCCATCTTGGCTTTGTTTTTACCTATTTAGTCTGCAAAGACAGTAAGTAATGCTGGTCCGATACTCTCATGTTAGGCATGATGCAGCAGAGAACTGCACTAGTCTAAGCCTCTTGCTGCTTCTGGAACTTATAATAAGAAAGGATTAATAAAGCTAAGAGATGATTACTTTAGAAGAACTGAGTTTCACCACATTAACATAAGAAGGTCATTTAAACTGGCAACACTGGAGGAAGAGTCACAGAAAGGCAGAAGTATAACAGCAACAACAAACGAGGTCTCATTGAATCAAAAAGATCTAACATCAAGCACACCAATTAAAATAAAAAAGGGAATGGTGATTAGCTTGCTAAGGGGCAAGCAGAAAGGGATAGAGTCTAATTTGAAGGACACATGATGAAATACTTATCAGTTCCTACCCAAATAAATACTCAGTACTTAATAATTCTGCAAGTCCCTAGAATTTAAAAGATAATGGTAAAATGCTTCCTTTCTGGAACAGATTCCACAAAAAAGTTTCTTCTTCAAACCCAAGACAGCCTTTTGTGATCATTTTCAGATAATAGTTTGCATTCTGGAACATTTCAGATGATTGACATAATTCCCAACACAGTGTCAGCTCTGTCACTGATACTGACTACAATCCTCAGGTTTATTACTATCTTCCTACTATCAATTCTTGCCTTAAAATTAGCAGTGTTCCCCTGCTCCTGTGAAAATGTCTCCCCCAAAGAGCCTACTCCAGGAGAATACAGCAACAGTTCTGACTCACAAGGGTAATCCAGATATTCAGAGCAATTCCCCACCTTATGCTTGCTGACTCGTGTCTAATTATCTTAATATGTTCTTATTCCTTGGGGTTATCTACTTGATGCCTACCACATTCTTTAATAGAAAGAAATGACCCATGAGCTCTGGAGATTGGAAAACAGTTATAGAACAGCCCATGCTTTCCTGGGATTAAGGTCCCAAGAGGTTGCTCAATAACAGTACACAAAGGAACCTCCAATGAAGTATTCTGTCTGTGTCTGTCTCCCCAAAGGAATTGGAGATTTACTTCCAATCCTTTGAGATTTCCCCATCTCAAAAAAGAAATTCAAAAGATCTCATAAGGAGGCCTGCACCCTGGTTCGAAACACTTTATTTTCCATGTTGTCCATACCAGCACAGCTTTAGCAAAGCTACTTCAACTTGAGATTTTGCCAGATGCATCTGCTCCAGGGATGGGGTGGGAGGAAAGGAGACCGCCTTTCTGTTGTTTCTAGAAGCTGCTCAGCACTGTTGCCATTGGCTATAACAAGAACAACAGACCTGTGAAAAAGTAACCCATCTTTTCATTTTGACTTATTCTTTACCCCCACACCCCAGTCCTCTGAACTGTCTGTGGACTGGATAAATGCTTCTCCCCAGGCAATTAACCTTCTTCCTCCTACTCAGGAAGGATTAAACCCAATTATAATGAATCCTCCTCAGATATTAGTGAAGACCTGTCTGACCACACACCTTTACACCCAGGAAAAAGATTTTTTTTTTCCTCAGGACAGACAGAAGGCATTTCTTTGTTTTCTGCCTCTTCACACATGCTGCTATGAATCCAGAATTATCCATAATCCCCAAAACTATTTCAGAAATATTCATCAGCAGTGTAGTGTTTTTTGAAAGGGAGTGTCTGTACCTCCTACCCTTCTTACAAAAAAGCAGACTAGCCACACTCACTGCTATTGCAGGCAGAAGGACAGCCCCACCTGCATGTTACAGCTTTGAAAAACTCATCTGCATTGGCTTTCTACCCAAACTACAACAAACAATTTGAGAGACTTCGGGGATTATTCCACTTTTAGCGTGTACTCATCTAAGAAGATTACCATCCAAGATCAGCTTCCTACTTCATTTAGCTTTTTCTGGTTAAAGGGACAGGAGGAGTCTTTCAAGTCTTTGGACTTTTTATATTAAGTTTATATGTTAAGTTTCTGTTAGATACCTAGGCCATGAACTGATACAGCAGCAACATAATAGTCTATGTGAAGCTGTTGTTATCAGAACAGATCTTACCTGTACATGCTAAACCAGACGTACCCCACATAAAACAAACCTGACATCCTCCTGCCTTTAACCTGTGCCTTACCAGCACCCCTTTTTTACTGCCTTATCTTGACCTTCTGTTTACTAAAGTTGCTGTGGTTGTCCCAGTAGTGATGTCTGCAATCACCAGGCCTTGCCTCTCTCCACACAGAATTTCCTGCAGCTTTCCCTGAGGTGCTGAGGTAGATGAAGAAGTGACAAATATCACAGGAGTGGGCCTTTAGGAGCACTCTTCACAGCCCCCAGCCTCTATTGAGAAGCTGCAATTAAACTAGAAAAATCCAAGTACCTCACAGTGACCAGTAGTGAAAGTGCACTGTGTATCCCTTGTCATCACACTCAGAGTCAGCCTTCATGAAATTAGCACTGATGGTGCCTGGTTTTAGCAATTAGGGTAAGACATCTGTTGCTTTCAGGTACAGCCCTCGCTCCATCTGTAGAATTCTTCAGTGGAGAAAAGAGACAACAGGAACCAGTGGACTAAACTGAGAGATGAGCTTTTTTGCTCAGACAACACCAGCAGAGAAGACTAGATCTCAGACACTCATCTCTGTGCAGTTGCCAGAAATGGGGGAAAAGAGTCTTCATTTTGTGATGTTACAGATTGATTGCTCTGATAACGCTGCAGCTGATCTCAGCCCAGTAGCTCTTATTTCAAACAACAATCACACAAGCCAGAAAGCAAAGCCTGGAACATTTCATTCCTTTAATTGTTTTGGTCTGGGGCCTTTGGCTGTTGCATGCTTTTCATTCTACTTATTTTTAAAGCAATGAATGAGATCCCTATGGCTGGAACTACAGGAAGGAAAGGAACTAAAGAAACTAAAGGAAACTACTCCAGACATCCTCACCATTCTCCCCTAGAAGATGTTGCTGAAGTGTTTCCAAAGGTGGCCAAGTGGCCTGGAAGACAGAGTACACCACCAAACCTGGGCAGAGAAAGCAGAAGAATGTCTCCACTGCCCCAGTATTTGTGCTTTATAGTTTTCTGCTTGCCCATGAAAGAATGAGACATCTTCATGCCCTGCAATTGGATGTTACTCATGCTACAAGGAACTCAGCAGTCTCAAACAAGATCAAAGCAGAGGCCCAGTGTCCTGTGTCTTAGCAGTGTTGGAGAATAGATGGAAGAGATCTCTTAGTGGATAATTATAGAGGATTTAACCAAAGAGGAAAGAAGAGATCAGGTTAATTCTGTCATGATTATTTTTTTACCTTGAAGTCTGGTACTTCTTATCCATTTTACTGGGATGAGCACAGAGCAATAATACATGCAAATATCCAGGACTCCAGTACTGCAAACTCAATTACTGTAGAGAATATCCAGGCAAACATGTTTGTCACTCAGTGTTTGGGCATGATGCTATAGCTATGATCACATTATCCTCACCCTACATTGACTACCCATGACAGATTGATTTTACAGAGCCGTAGCTATTTTTTAAATAAATCACTACAGCAAATTGTATTAAATTAACTGTGCAGCAAATTAGGCCTATACTTAATTGAAGTAAAATAGAACATTTGTACAGCAAGAAGCTGAATGCATGATTAGCTGTTTTGCTGAGCTGGGGTCCTATTAATTGTCTAATAACTGAACTTTTGTTTCAATGGTCTTTAGGATATAGGCTTATAAATCTGCATGAAGCATCAGAGTCCAATCCAGTTCAGTCACTGAAGAAATATTTTCCCAGATCTCAGTTTTCACACCAAAGAGGGAAAGGGCCTGAAATGAGGCCTTGCAAAATGAAGTGCACCATAAGAAAAGGTGGCACTGAGCTGACAGAAGATAGAGACATCCTGCATTCATCACTGACTTTCATCAGCTGTGCTGTCATGGCATCAGCAGGGACAGGTGTGTCCTGGGCTGTGTGACTCAACAGCCGTATGGTAGGAAAAGTTTGATTCAGCTGGCTCTCACTCAGCTTCCACTGGGAGCAGCGTGTTTCCCTGACCTCGCACTGGGGACTCACCAAGTCACATAACAAATGATTTTTAAAGCCTCTGATTTGAGCTGGCTTCATTTTAGGGCTTCCAGCTTGAAATACTTTCATCCCCAGGGGTGCACAGCTGACATACTTCTTACTGGAGCCATCTGAAGAGAATTGGGAGAGAGATGTCCCAGACTGGTAAAACTTGAGTCACTCTAAATCTATGGTAATTTTTCAAATATCTAGACTTGAATGATAAGGAATATAGACAAGTCGTCACAGCTGGGGAACAGGCAGATGAGCAAGATGACTTGTTTAACTCTCAGTGTTATGATTAAAATATATCAGTATTTAAATATATCACCCAACTTCTTCTTACCTTGGTGAGGATTCAGAATAAGATCAGGGAAGTTAATAAAGTTACAGTAAATCAGGCTAAGAACAGAAGCAGAGGTTTGGGTATTAAAAACACAGACCATAAACACACAGTTTTGATTGTTTCTTTCTCTCTGCCTTTAATCTGACAGGGACAAAAAGAAGCTGGGAGGATGAATGAATGTCAGATGTGAAGAAAATCTTCAAGCTTTCAATTTCCTATTATAAACCAGGACTAGAATAGTAAAAAGCAGCAGAGGTCAGAAATTAGACACAGTGAAACAAAAAGCAGCGTTCACCCTCTTTTTCCAGGCATAATGGTTTCAATCTGCTGTGTATGAAAAGAGACACTGGGAGAGAAAATCCAGAAAGAGCAGAATGTTTTACAGGGCAAGGGAGGGTTACTGTTAATTGTCCTAGAACTATGTATGGTTCACTCTGAAGTTTCATAGCTGTAATTCTGCCATCCTACACCACAGTCTTTTACCTAAACCACAGAGCGAGTGCCCATGCCCTGCTTTGCTGTCTAGGAAGAGTCAGAAGATGAAGAACAATTCTGGAGCCAGCCAGAAGCCAAGACTTCTGTCTCCATCCCAGCGTACCTGAGAGGGGCAGATATTTGGTTTCTGTTGGATTAAGCTTTTGGCTGGAGATAAAGCTTTGTTCTGGGTTAGCTGCTGACCCTAACTGGATAGCTTGCCTTCCTATCTGCTAAAAATGCCTAGAGTTAACACACTGGCTCTTTTCCTGCAGTCTGTCAACAACCAAAATCAACACATAATATCAAAACTATGTATTTTAAATGAAATGGAAAAAATTAGGTTGGTATGGGCAGGAATTCTCACAGTCTTTCCTCCCCGCTGCTAACTTCCTCTGCTTACAAGTGCCTCCATTCTTCCTTCTGGCTGTTCAAAACTTGGAGAAAAAAGGAAATTGCTGATACCACTTCAGCCACAAAAGTGGATATTGAGGGAATCCAAGAAGAGCAAGACTTTCTTCTTATACACTAAGGTGGGAGGACTGATGACTTGGTAAAATGAAATTTATTATCTACATTCTACCTCAGAAACACTTCTGACATTTACCGGTTTTGGCACCATTAACCTCTGTGCATGAGTGTGGGGGGAACATAGTGTGGCAGTTCATGTTTTTAGGCCAGCAGCACTGCAAAGCCATACTGATGCCCCGTATGGCTCTGCAGATTTTGGAGGGCACTTGCTAAAACCAGCTCCTTTCTCTTGGGCAGATTTCAGCACTTGAGGTAAATCCTGGTTTCCTTGGTTAATGTTCCTTCCTTACTGAAAAACCCACGGAAATCTGAAGCAGCTTTGTCTGTGGCAGGATTTAGTATTGTGAGGTCTGTGTTCCCTTTGGTTCTCATCCAACGTTACTGATTTCACTATTCAGTAAGCCTAAAACATTCCCTTTATGATTTAGAAGCATTTTACACAGAGCCTGCAAGCTATGAGCAAGAGCCTGCAAGCATGAGACACAGAATAACAAAGAAATTAGTCTAGACTAAGGACACTGCCTTTTCGTTTTTTTTAGGAACCAGTTGTAGGAAGGCCCATGTCTGTGCTGGTGCGTGCTTTTGTCTTGCAAGCAACTGGGCTGCACAGGCACTCCTTGTTGGGACAGTCCAGCTTCAGCACCTGCCAGAGCCTGGATGAGTATCACCTGCCTATGCTGGGCCAGGCTGGTCCCAGAGGCTACTGAGCACCCAGGCTATGATGGAGTGCCTGTATCTGCATTTGAGTTGTACTGATACAGATATTTCAGGACTGGATTATAGAGAGGCTGATGTCAAGGTTTGGATTGCTAAATCTCATGGCAATTCCTATTCTAGCAGGGCTTGCTCAGTCTTAATCCTTCAATATACAAAGCAGATAAATTAACAGTCATGCAGGATTGGGAGTAGAAGGAGGGAGCTTCTTTGTAAAACCTCATTAAAACATCTCTGTCTTGTCAGTGTGTACAGTGAGAACACCATGAGAGCTTTCATTGCATCTTTGGACATAATTGTCTCCCTTGCATGGTCTTCTGAGCTGGCCAGCTAATGATTTCCTTGGCCAAGATATCTGCATTTCAAAAACACCATACTGTGACAAAGTGCCCATTTCTGCCTGCCTTTACAGAAGCAGACAGTTTTCCCACACACAAATAGCCTTTTAACAGTTCAAAGAGTAACTGATGCTCCTCTGCTCAGGCTCAGCCCCAATACTTGGGCTGCAAGGTGGTGCAGCAATGGGGATGTTTGATCAATGCTCTTGTTATAACAAAAGCTATCCCTGACAGAGCTGTAGGTAAAGTATCTCTTGGGAGCAGCATTTCCTGCTGACTCCGTTTAGAAGGCTTGGCAGAATGCCCTGTGCTTTACAGATATTTTTTGCTGGTAACAGAAAAATCCTCCTGCAGGGCTGTAGAGCCAGCCCCCTAAAGCTCTTGACCCTGAATGCGTAATCTCCCTGGAGACCCAACGCACATGAAGAAATATAATCTTCTTGAAGCATCTGCTGTCCGTGTTGTGTTAAAATATGACTGGGATGCAACTGTCACATCTCCAGCTCACTCACTGCAGAATCCTTTACGGGGCAATAAAAAACCCGATCTGTCTCTATTGCTTTAAGGAGGGATATATTATTGTGGCTGCAGCCTGAGAGGTTTCTGTATCCAACAGACGTTTCACATGCTTTTGTGTTCTCGGAAGGCAACAGCACACAACAGATGGGAATCGGAGCCATTTCGCGAGGTCACGGTCATGGCATCACGTGCAAATCCTTTGCCCACTGGGACCTCATGGCGCATGAGCTGCGCTGGGGAAGCCAGGGAGAGCTCTCCTGCTTGCACAGTGACAATTGGCAAGGAGGCCTGGGAGGACAGCCTTGGAAAATGGATCAGTCTGTCAGATCAGCTTTCCTGCTGGGCGTGAAAGGGAAGGAGAGACATTTCTTTTCATAGAAGACACAGAGAAAAGGGGTATCTCCTGTTTTTAAAATTTCTTTTTATATTTTTCTGAGTCAGTTGAGGACTTGGTCTCTGCTCTGAAGACATAGGTGTAGGGAGCAGAAAAGAGTGCTTTAAATGCAGAGCTAGCAAGGAAAGAACAATCAGTGTGGCTTGCCAATGATACTCAGATCTCCTCTTGTTTCAGTTTTCTGTATTTTTTTGCAAAACTGTAAATTCATCTCCTTGACATCTGCCCTGCCCTTGCTCTGGGTCTCGGTCTTCCCTTCCCCCACTTCTTCCTTTAATGGTGATGTCCTCATTTCCCCTTTTACATATGACCCATTCACTATGCAGGGATTAGTATCTCACTCATAAATATGTGAAATAGATACGCAGGTGATTTAATTTCCTGGGTTCCGTAGAGCTAGTGAGACAGACTGGCATGGGGAGAAGGGTATGTTCTAGCAGGTCAGCTGAAGAAAACATCTTGGGCACAGGATGAGTAATGGGAAACACCAGCACCAGTCCAGGAGAGACCTCAGGGGACATGGACAAGTTAATAAAACATAAAGGCCAGGCAAATATGGAAGAGCAGAAGACAAGGTCAAAGATGTCTCTGCCTCTCCCATTTGTTATGTATCTTCCAGGGAGAAAGGACAAAAGTGGGGTACATGAGAAGAAAAAGGGGACCAGAAATCCACCCTGGATGCAGGTGGTTCAAGTTGTTGGTAGCTCATTCAGGAAGACATGCCAGAGGAGCCAAGAAAAATGCTGGTCTAGTGAGATGGTGGCAAGCTAGGAGGGAGGCAGAGGTCTGAAACACGGGGAAATGGCAGTAAAAACTGCATAACTGGGTGGGGGTGCCCAGACTGGGGACACAGCTGATCTGAACAGGGATTCCTGAGGAAAGAGAGACAACAGAGTGGCCATAAGGTGGTGACAACAAAGAGCTGGAGGTAACAATGCTATGAAGCCCCAGCCAAGAAAAAATTGTCGAGTGGCAAGGATTAAGTCACCAGATCCAAAACAGGAAATAGAGATGAACACTAAAGCCCTAACAGGCAATAAGACCAGGAGGCAGCTAGTGAGGCAGAGAGGAAGGACAGGATGGGCAATGGAAGATAAAGCAGAGATATAAGGTTTAATGAACCATACATGACAGCAGTCAAGGCCAGGCTTACTGCTGGCTTTGCCAGCAGCGATAAGGTTGCAGGCAGCCTTGCTGGGACAGTGTAACACCACAAGCTTCATGCTGGGTGCATGCCCAGAGGTCAGGACAACTGCAGCCTGTGCTTGTTTGGAGATGTTTGTGCTGCTTTCAGCAGTCATGCAGCACAAAGCCCCACCATAAGCACACTGCTAGGGGCCATGCCAACCTTACTGTGAGATCAAAGGACAGCTGTGCATTGTCATCACACTTATAAACCAAAGTATCATCATCATTACCATGTTAACTCCAATCAGCCTCTGCTGAAGAGCCAGTTCACCATCCAGTGACATTAAAAATCTGTTTTGCTTGAGAATGCCAGCATCTGGCTCAGGTGGACACCTGTGCGTCGCCTGAAGAGGAGTCACACGGAAGACGCTCCTAGTGTGCCACAAGCCATGCTCCACTCTGATATTGCTGGCATGCTCAAATCATTATCAGAGATTTGCCTTCCCGCATGGCAGACAAGGCTGGATGTAAAGGGTGAACAGAGGTACTTCTTGGACATTTTGGTCAAGCTCTTTTATTGGTGGAGCGGAGCTGGGATGTTTACTCTTATCCTTGAAAATTTCAAGAAACTTTTTTTAATACTTACTCTCTTTGATAACATAGCACTTACAGATCCGGTTAGGGACATGCTCACATCAATGTGACAACAAAAACACAAGGCCTGGCCTGGAGAATTTGCAATGTGACTGAGATTGGAGACAGCAGACAGATCCAGTGGCCAAAAGATGGAGCAGCAGAAGAACAGGTCATCTAGGATCAACATTACAGCCTGGGTGGGAGTACTTTTGGTTGATGCCTTAGCTGAGGAAGAGGAGTGGATGGGATGGATTTGACTCAGCAGGGTACACACTGCTCTCCTTAGCAATAACAGAGTGCATACAGACTGGAAGCCAAACCCTATCAAAGGAACCAGAATGTCCCCAAGTGATAACTCGCCTTTTTTTAAAGATGAAGCAGGATAATACAGTATGTTTGCCTTAGACTTAATCTGATTTAAACACCATGTGTAAAACATGTTTGAAAAACCTAGGCCTAACCTCCCTCTCTGAGCTGACTGCTCAATGATTAGAGGCTTTAATCCCCTCACACATCTAACTGAGGCCATACCAAAGCACACAGACATGCAGCTTGTAAGGTCAAGAACATTCAACTTCGATCTTAACCTTTCTCGTATGTATGTGGGCTTTATTTTGGATATTCTCTGGATTTCATCTGCTCAAGAAAGTGGCAGTGAGTGAGCAGCTAAACAGGGGATGGCTCTTCTTTGCTGGTAGAAGTTAAAATGCAGCATGTATGCCATCAGCTATGTTTGTGCATCTAAACACACTCACTATGTGTATAAACATTTATGTGAAGGATGAGGTGAAATTATGTATTATTCTACATTCACTGAAACTCAAAGAGATGGACCAGAGAAGCTTTTTGCTGAATTTAGCCTTGAAAACCTATTGTGCACCATTATGTGGAAGGTAGAGGAAATGCACCAAACAGTAATTACATACTTGATGCTACACTTCTGTCTGAAGGCAAGTGTGTAAAATGTTCTCTGCTTTTCGAAGCACTGGCAACTGCAACTGTTGTAGGCTTCAATGGAAGGTACAGCTCATCAGCAGTCATTTAACTCACAGCATTTTTGTTCAATTGACAAAGGTGGGGTTCAGACTTAGGGTAGGGGGGCTTGGGTACCTGTCACTGAAGCATGGGCTTGCAGTGGAGATAAAGCATGGAAAAGGACAGGATATCGCAAAGGAGATGCTGGAGAAAGAGGAGCAGTAGGAAGAGCTGTGGTATCAGATGAGTGGTCTGACAACAGCAACAGCATCATAGATAAGCTCTGCAGTAACTGCAACACGAGCTGATAGAGCAGATGGTCACCTCAGTTTAGCCTTTAACATAGCTTGTTGCCCCTAGCAATATTTACCCAAAAGTATTCTACTGATGGAGATGGGATTATGTAGCAGACAGAGGGAATCAGTCCTATTTTATACAAGGTACTGGGCTGCCTATTGGCTCTGACAGTCCCTTCACGTGCTGGCTCTGACTTGGGCACACGGAGCGATGTGATGATATGCACAACCATTTCTGGGACAGCTTCACATGGTGGAAACCAGGTAGCACTTTCCCAGTTTCCCAACTTTGTTGAAACATTATTAACTCACTCCACAAATCTGGAAACTTGGTTAAGACTCCCTTTTCGCTTTCTGAAATAACCTTTTGGGAACTGTCAGGACATTTTCATCAGCTCCTGATCAGTGCTATTTGTGGTTAATTCTGATCCACTTCAGTAATTCTTCAGAAGCAAGAATTATTTCATTAGTTTGTGAAAAGCACTTAAAGATCCTTCAGTGAAAATTGAAAGTAGTTATTCTCATTCTCAAAATACTAGGTAAAGAACCACACTGAAATAGCAATATAGAAATGTTGCAAAGGTGATTAACTACAATGGAAAGTGACATTCTGCACTGGAAAGTGTCCCATATTTGAAAGGCCAGACATCTATAAGCATATGCACATCTCAGCTATTTAATAAATGTTGTCTCAACTGCATGTTTATATATTTTTATTAAAGAGCAAATTGCTTGTGTTTCCTTCTCTTTCTTCTGCATTATATAGCATTAAAGCAGGATAGCTTGCCAAACAACAGTATAAACAAACAGCATCACCAGATACTTAAGGGTCTTTAGCTCCTAAATTGACTAAAGCATAAATACAAACTGACGTCAAACATTTGGGATTACCATTTAAAAATTGCTATTTTCTGAGACACTAATGAAGGCCATTCATATCAGAAAATCCAGTGGCTACAATAGGAGGAGTGAGCTGCCCAGACTCCAGAGTAAAGAGTCAAGGAAATTATCTGCATCTCTTAGAATAAAAAAACTGCCAACTTGCTTTAGACCTGTGAGAAGTACCAGATACAAAGATTTGGGAATGTCACGACCCATCCTTACTCTGCAACCAGTATCAGCAGTGCTTTTATCACCCCCTCTACTCATCACGGTCCTTGTACGGTGGAAGCCCATCCTAGCTGTGCACTGGAGCTGCACAGCACACACCATGCAATGCAGAGTGCAGTTGTGTGATGCTACTGACCTGCTCCAGAGCTGTAAAAAGTCACCTTCCACATTTGGTCTTCAGGGTCTCAATTAAGCAGCTGAAATTTTAAACAAGTAAGATCTCAAGTAAGATTAGAAGCAGTGATGAAGCTTATATAGGATCTCTGTCTTTCTCCCTCTTAAGCATGGAATTAAGAGTACATTTTATAAGGCAAAATGCATTCCTGAGTAGGCGTTTGTACTAATTCAGGTCCTGAAGTGGTATAGCCAAATGGCAGCACACTCTGAGGTGTTTCTGTTCTGCTTCTCAGCATGATTAACTCAGCAGGATGGAGCACAGCGCTGTATGGCTTTTGGTACCTATACTGGCTTAATGAGCAGTAGCTTGCATATCCCAAGGTGTCGTATTTTTCCACAAAGCTGTAAGCTGGGAATCAACTAGAGAGAAAGAGGACTGGAGATTTTAAACGTTCCTTAGAGTTCAGAGTAAGTTCAAACAATCATACACTTTGGTACAAGCCAACATTTGCGTTTCCACAAGTAGTGACGATTTCAGTGATAAGGCTCAACTTTGTGTTTGAAGATGTGGTGCCTTTGGACAAACTAACCAATGCACCCCCAGCCCCTGCCTAGGACTTCTGTCAAAACAGCACCTTTTCCTTCGGCATCTGTGCTAGTAGCCCAGGGGCCAAAAGCAGAGCATGTACCAAAGGCACCACCTGCTTCTGTAACTTCCCTCTTGTTCACAAAGCAGTAAACGCAGTGGTCAAACCCTTGATGGTGCAAACCCTTGCCATCCTAGAAGACGTAAGCTTCTCCACATGCTAAAAATTCACTATGAGGTCTGTGGAAGCCTGGCTTGTGATGAGCCTGAAGTCCAGAGCCTTACAGCTCTTAAAATCAAAGTTCCCCTGCCCAAGTGGAGACAGACCTGTGTTAGCATAAAAACTTCAGTGGTGCCAAGGCCCCTGAGCAGCTGCAGAGCTTGCTCCGTTCTCTGGGACAGAAGGTGGAAGGAAGGGAATGTCCCTTCCCCAGCAGTTGGCTCAGGGCACTCCAGGAGGAGTAAGGGAAGACAGGTTCAGAGAGAACCCATTTGCCAAATAAGGACAATGCTCATCTGTTCTCACCAGCTCTGTGACCCAAAGTGGTCATTAGGTACCAAAGCAGCTGCGTGAGGTGACACACATTACCAACAGCTTCTGGTTTGGTAAGGCGCCATATAAGAAGAAAAATTTGAGGGATTTGGTAGCTGCCAATGTGTGGGAAGGAAGGGGAAGAGAGTGTTCTCCCCCTCAGGTGGTTCAGCTGCAGGTCGCAGGCAGAAGTGGAGGAAAAGAGCTCAGGTCTGCAAGCCTCCCCCTTGAATACAGGGCATATTGCATGTATTCAAGGCTTAGGATAAATGAAAATAGAAAAACATTTGGTTTCAGTTCACATCTTGGTCATGGCTCATGTTTTATTTACAGAAAGGGCAGAAGTTTCCATGAGTGGAGAAATCCCCTTTCTTTCTGTGCAGGTTTAAGAAAACCAGTCAGCAGCAGAGCAATGCTACTGAACTCAGGACTTCAGCCACCTGCTTCCTAATTCTCAAAGCAGCTAAAGCCCTCCAGTCTTTTTTTTACCTTTTATAGTCACAGGACTAGTCAAGCAAAATCTTGATTGGATTATTCTGCTTTAATTACAAAATGCACTCAGACCAAAGGCGCAATAGTACCTGGTACATATATACACATTTCTCTCAATTATAACACCAAAGACCAAAATGCCATCTGGTCCTGCTGTAGATCAAACATTCCCCTCTGGCAAGATCTTTGGAGTATGAACAGATACCACAGTAATGCTTGAACTGCCTCTTGTGTGAAGGACACTAGACTCTGTATTTATTTATCATGTACTTTGAGATCCTTTAGGGTGGACCGTACATGAGATAAGCAAGAGAACAGATGGAAACTGGAACCTTGAGGAGTCCATATCCCACCACCCCCTAGAAAAGAAAGGCAGAGATCAGGGTCACTCTATCTTTGCTGCAGTTAGGACAAGGTAGATAAATCACAAGGTTTTTTTATTGCTGGTGAACTCAAAACAGGCAACTTTAATCTACTGAGGAAGATACACATACAAACAAATGTTAGGCCTTGTGCGTTTTTTTTTCTTCTTAATGTAAATGTCTCTCCAACTTCAGTCCAGCTCCTGAGCTCTCACTGAGCTGCCACTGAGATCCTGGTAACGTGCTCTGGGCAGTTCTGCAAGATGTTATACGAAGCATCACATGTATTAAAAAGGGAGATTTTGCAGAAAAGACAAAGCTCTGACAGCAGCCATGTTGCTCAGAAAGCAGAACTCTGGCTAATCCTGCTGCATTAGGTATGTGGTATTATACATAATTAAATGATTTAAGAATTTGCCAGGTCCTTTTCTGTTTCTGGTGTGCAAGCTGCAAGTAAAGTGCACTTCTGGGTATAAATTACCACTCTATGAAGATGCAAGAGCTGGGTGGTACACGTCAGACACCAGTGGAAAGAAGACTACAACAGCTGTTTCAATGACACAGGCAATAAGGATAATGCCCTAGGATACTAGATGCTGCTGGGAAAGCCTTCCATAGTTTGAACAGTTAAATACTACATCACTCAGCAAAACACAAATAAAGTGTCATTTATATGGGACCTTCTAAAATACAGACAATAACAGACACAACTGCTATTGCACACCAGGTTAGCTCTGTGGATAGCCAGTCCTCCAACACCACATTGCTAACTCTTTTTAACCTTTCCAAAGAGTTTTGTGACAGCTAAGGAGAAAGCAGGGATCTTAAGGATCTTTCTATAAAGCTGAGGGTTTTACGTTATGTGGGGGTGTAGGAGGCAGCACAACACCACATTTAAGCTATGTTGTGAGAGGACAACCCAGCTTTACACACTGCATTTGATGATCTTGACATAACCAGGGCCAAAATGGTGGGATCCCAACTCTCATTTGCACCTTGCAATTCTTGTTCTGCTCCAGTAGAGCTCATCTACATTATCCCACACACAAAGCTTTTTTTTTCCTCCATGTACAGTTTCAGGTGACTATTTTGCCTGGGTCTATCCTCCTGAGACCAACAAGGCTGATAAACTACATACTGTTCCTCTGATTTCATAACGCTGGCATCACAGCATCAAAAGAACTATCTATTCAGAGTTTGTTCTCTTTTAATTTAATGAACTATAAAAAGGGAACTCTAAATACCTACCTAAGTATTCTCAGTGAGTTGGGATTCATTGCATACCCAGGGCAGATTTGATTAACTCCTTGCCACCACTGTTTTCATGTGTCCATTGCCAGCAATGGATGCCATGTGAAAAGGGGAAGGGAAGGAGAAAAATAATTGCTCTCTATGTGATACAAGAAGGGATTAACACTGCCTTGTAAGAGCAGAACCAAGAAACAATTCTACCCAAGGGGCCAGCAGTGCTCTTCCTCTCGGGAATGGCTGTGCCAGGCCAAGGAGCAGGTTCACAGCTGAGCAGCCCCTACCAGAGACAAGGGACCTACACAGAAACGGCCCAACTATTTCCAAAATAAGAGTGGAATCCTACAACAGATTTGCATTTCAAGCTGAATTATCCCTGGTACAGCACTGCTGACTGTGGTGGAAGAACAAGAAAAATTAATCTGACCCTACAGGACAACTATGGCAAACTTTCCCCATAAATCAGTTCAGGAGTGAGACATCTGACAGCTGGAAGCTCCATGTTTCTTGCTAACTTCAAAGGCCAAGACTTGAAAGAGTGAATTACAAACTTGTGGCTGCCACTATCAAACACCTTTCCTGCACCACATCTGTCCTTGTATTCTGTAAGTGTTCCCAATAGGTTTAATTTCAAACTGTCCCTGGTGCAGGTAGGTCTACAGTGAAGCCACAGCAGTCCCTCCTGCTCCACCTCTCTATAATTGCTCTCACACCCTAACTAAAAGCCTCATTCAGGCAGAGCATGACAAAGTGCTTGCTGTTTGGATGGGTATTTTGCTTTTTATTTTTTTTAATAAATGTATCAGGCAGCATGGTATATCTCTTGCTGCCTCCAATTACTGTCATAACAATATGGTTGTGGTTATTTAAAGCAGAATTTGAGAAGAAAAAGCAAATCCACGTGATACACTGAGCAGAACACTAGGCACAACTGAGCCAAGGCCTGCCAGTGCTGAAGGAACATGAGAGTCAGTGCCAGAGGACCAAATCCTGGATGCCATGTTAGCCACATGAAGGTTTTGACCTTCAAACACAATGGGCTGCAGCCAGACTAAGTCATCGACATCACCAGAAACAGAGGAATCCCTGGAAAGGAAGGCAGAAAACTCTTGTGGGCTATATAGTCTCTACAAGGTTTGCACAGCTGAGACGGGAGCTGGAATCTGCAGCAGACCCTCAGGCAAGATCTGCTTTGGGGGACAGAGGAGATGGGAAGACTTGCACTATTTCTTGCGCCTTTTGCCAAGATTCAGATAGCACAGATTATGGTAAAATTCACTTGGCAAAAAAGGCCTTTATTAGAAAAACAAAAAAAGAAGAAAAAAAAAGAAAAAATTTCTAGTGAGTATCAGGACTGAGATTTCAAAAAGTACAAGATCTGTATAAATTCAGCAAGATGTCCAGCACCAGATTATTTCATGGTGCAACAAAGAACCTGGGGAGAGGCCAATGGGACCTGGTGAGGGGAACACCATCTACCTCCCCAGCAGACTGCCAGTCTTAGGTACTTCTCAACAGCAGATGGATTTTCCTTGTTCCTGCAGCATCTCAGGTCCCACAGGAGGTATTGGTTGCAAGCAAGCACCTGAATATTGCCTAATGGAGTAAGCCAATCACTAAATCAGCTGGCGTGTCCATGCCCATCCACTGATTAGGTGGGGTTTTTCTGGATGCATTTCCGCCGTAGCATTTCTTTTTTCTTCTTTCTCCACTTTAAAGTGTAAGCAAAAGGACTGCTTTCATCAGTAATAAGTTAAAATCAGAAATGACCTAACTAACAAGTAACTGATATTGGTCCTTGGAGCCCAAAGAGTAAAATCCATAGAAAATCTATTGGTTCCATTTTTTCTGGTATATCCCATGCACACCCCCATTAGAAAAATGGGGTTTATGAATCTTATCATACAGCAAGGAGCAGTACCTTGGAGCCAGAGCTGACAGTCCATGGTAGAGGTCTGGGCTCTCTCAGATTGCTAAATATGGTTCTAAGTCACTGCTCAATCCGTCTTCACATGGCCGTTGGCCAAGGCAACGGGGGCGGTGGGGGCCCCCGGCTCGGCAGTCTCATCAAACCGTAAGCGCAGAGTGTTTCTGATCACCAGCTGCTCCACGATGAAAGAAGCACAAAACCATGGGATGGCATACTCCAGGGTGATCAGGCCCATGAAGTCAAAATCAAACTGGGAATAGTCCCATGGGCAGGCATTGAACTGGCGTAGGATGAGGCCAGTGGTGAACTCCCAGAGGTATGTCCACAGTGTGTAAATGAAGCAGCGCACTAAAATGTTATATTTGTCTTTGAGATACAGATACATCTTCTCTACAATGAGGATGGAGGTGCCATAGATGAAGAGTGCCCACACACTGGTAACACCTGGGAACTTCCAGTTGAAGTTGACCACAAACTCCCAGGCAGCTGTGAACATCACCTCACAGAAATAGCCATGGATGGCGTAGAGGTACCATCGTGAGAAAGCAGTCAGAGGTTCTGCTGCAGCCATTCTTCTGCACTCACCCCAGCAGCACTCTGAAAGGAAGAGGGGGAGAGAGGGAGAGAGGAGTCAATGAGGATGTCACAAGTCCTTACCCGCTAGATGGCAACACACAAACTTGTAACAAAGGATTAATCTGAGAAAGAAGTGACTCTCATTTTTACCACAGCACATTTTAAGTCCTGGGGAAAGGTGGCACCTTACACAGCTCCATGACTCAGGATGGGCCTGAACAGCATATACTACTCTGCCTGAAAAATGGAATGCCACTTGTATTACCTTGGTGATAAGGAGGGAGTTGATAAGTACAAGGGCTTTGCCAGGACCAAGACTGCCAAAGAATTTACTGGTTGCAAGTCAGTAGAAAAATACAGTCATCCCACAAGGAGCACACATCACCTGTTTGCTCTTTTCAAGAAACAGTACTGTACCCTACTTTTCTGATTCTACTATGGAACAGATTAGATGAACACAGCATTGTAAAACTGGGCTTTTCCAACTGTTGCCTACAGTCTCTATACCCAAAATGTTTACTGTAGTGTAAAACTGCATTTTGATAGGAGCTACAGCAAGGGAACTAGAGGAGAAAATTCAGAGATTTTACACTTACACCATACCTTGCACTCATTATTCAGCTGAACTTTTATTTTGCCTGTTGAAGAACTCATCCATTGTGTGGCTAGCATTTGTAAAATAATTTTCTTATGGTGTCAGACTTCCTGGTACCAAGTCAAAAAGCACAACAGAGCCACTGAAATCCATTCAGATTTGGCTTCAGGACAGCAAAGCACAAAGGAGGAGAATAAAAAGGAACAGCTGAGCCTAGAGAAGGGTAGTTAGTCATGATAAATAGGAAATGAGAACAAACTCTAATTGTCTCTACAGGAAGAAATTGGTGAAGAGGTTTTGAAAAGGCACAATTTGCTTACCACTGAACTGTTTCAGCACAATTAGCTTTTACACTTTCTGTAGAGATTCACAAGTCTGCCACGCTATAGTCAATGCCACAAGATGATTATAAGCATAATTTAACTGAAGCCTTGCAGATTTACACCACAGGATGAATTTGACCACTTTCGTTCTTAGAAACTTAATGTTTCAAGTTGAGTTTCTCTGGACTCTTTACCAAGCACTATTTAACTTGCTCTGCACTTGTGTGTTCTGTGGCACAAGGTGCTAGGAAAGGACCACACTAGCCTTATGTACAGTCATTCCATGCCATCTGGAAAGAGACTGTTCCTGCCCTGCACTGTAAATACAGTGCCTCTCTGAACAAAGTATTAACATGCAACTGACATTCTAATAGGAGATAAGAGAAACTTCTATAAGGAACAATGGAACTATAATAATAAACATGAAGATATGCACTGGGGAATATTGAAAGTTAAAAGGACAGAGCTGTATCCATGATCTGTTCCCACCGCTCTTAACCAGACACACAAACAACCAAGCCTTGACAGTTCATATGATTTGGGTGCTTGAACAAAGATCCATTTTCTAATGGCAGAATCCATTTCACACAGGACACTGAGCCATCATTATGTGCCACAGAGAAAGGTCAACAGCACATAGTGAGCTTGTAGGTGAAAGACTAAAGGATCACTAGAGATTGCCTCATGTCCCCTAACAATTCAGTCCCAAGAAACCCTGCAAAACAGCAGAGGAGGTGGCACATGAGAAATATGCAGGAGGTGTACATCCACACAGTCCATTAGATGCTGATGCATAAGGGCACTGCAAACTGAGGAGAGTTTGTCAATGTAATGTTACTTGGTTAGTTTGCCAACACAGTTGGTAAGCTTAGGACTCTGAATCCTTATATCATTACTCCATTCTGACATAATTTCAAGAACAAATCAAAAATCAGAGGTACAAAAGTAAGGGAAAGCAGTAAGAAGGCATCATGATTTAAACCCAGCTAGCAACTAAGTGCCAGACAGCCACTTGCTCACTGCTCTCCAGTGGGATGAGTAGAAGAATAGGGGTGGGGGGGAAGTATAACTTATGGGTTAAGATAAGAAGGGTTTAATGATTGAAATAAAGTAAAATGTAATAATAATGTAATTAGCTCAGTTGGTTAGAGCATGATGCTAATATTGCCAAGGTTGTGGGTTTTATCCCTGTATGGGCCATTCACTTAAGCGTTGGACTTTATGATCCTTGTGGGTCCCTTCCAACTCAATATATTCCGTGATGTTTCTGTAATAGTAATGTCATTATCCAGAGAAGAAAATGATTGTAAGGATTTTACAAAGTTGCCAAGGGATTGTATGGTTTTCCTCTCTTTTCTATAAGCTTTTCTAACTTTTTCACTTGTAATCCTTAGTCCTTGCACTTCTCCCTACAGCTTAAATGAAATGTATTTGAACTTTCAGCTGGGACCACCCTTTTAATTTTAAAAATCTGTTCACAAAGTTGGATCAAATGTACAGAGGGTCCTTCCCTCTCCCCCTCCATTTTTATTCCAAGGATCCCCTCACCAATTATTTCCATTGCCTGATACATCCCTACAAAAGCCAAAGACTCGTAGAAACATATCCAACAAGCCACGTCCTGTTCTACCCCACGCTTTTTCCTATGTGCAGTGAAGATTTCTCTTTCCTGGTTCTATACCACATACTTAATAAAAATCTATTTATTTTCTGTTTCTTTTTTACTGTTTGCAAAATATTTAGTCACTACACTAGAACTCTAATAACTGAATCTAGATCAGGTCTCAGACATCTACAGTACAAGTTAACCCATTGAAAAGACCACTGTTGAGTTTTTTTGAATCCCATGGCTTTCACCACAACTGCAAAGAAACATCAATGCACTGGCACTGTCTCAATATTTGCCTTCTCTACTGTCATGTGCCCAGTCGGCCCAACCTCAATGAAAATTTCCTTCTTACAATATGCTTGAAAGAGTCCTCGCAGACTTTCTGCTGATTATGAGCATCCCAAGACAGGGCAGATGCCAATCTGTGGTAGCCCAAACATAACTGGTTCCACTGTCCTAGGCACTAAGCAAATCTATAAATCACAGCTCCTCCTTTATCCAAAATAAAACAAAAAGTTCACAGTAAGATATAAAGGGAATGGAGGATGCATTTAGGGGGGCTATCACAAGCACAGCACATCAATGCACAAGCTGGGGACTGTTCAATGTAAAGGTTACAAGTCACTTGAACATTTACAAACAATTAAAACTTGCAGCTTTTCCCAAGCATCTTATTTCCCAGCCACACCAAATTATTTGGTGTCTGGTAAGCAATACTGCACAAGAAGGTCTCAAGAGGGACATAAAGGAGAAAAGCGGTGTTTTATTGGGCAGCAATTCATGATAAAAGAATCAATCTGAAAAGTAGTTGCATGACATTAGTGGGAGAAGCATCCAAACAGAAGGCCAAGACTGGATTCAGTAAGAAATACAGATTTGTGAAAAGCCTCAAGTAGATAATTGAACTTGATAATTCAAAACTTTTAATGGAGTGACAGTAATACTGACCAAAAGGCTCTGAACATATGAGAGCTGTTCAGTCTCCTGAGGAAAACAAATGACATTCATCACTGAGGTACTTACAGTGGGATGGGCAGCAGCTTCCTGAAAATCAGCAACACAGCTGCCAGCCATGCAATTGTCTCAGCAGAGAGCAAACAACGCATGGAGACTGCACATGGATGACCATGCTTGCACAGAGGCTGCTCGCACTGTGCTCTTTTGGGGAAAATAGGGAGCTTCTAAATTCAAAGTTTTGAAAATGCCTTCCATCATCAGCAAATTATATTTCAAATAGTTAAAACAGAAATAGTTCCTCTAATACAAAGTTATTAGAAAGCCTGAGCTAGGCCAGCAAAAATTTTTTCCTCCTTTCTCTAGTAGGACCTTCTTTCCCAGCTTGAAAAAAGGCAAGACTATGGAAACCACACATGGACCTCCAAGGAACACTCAGTCCCTTCCCTGACTGCCCTGCCTGTGTGCGTAACTCTACTGGCAACAAAGGGGCCAAGAGCCCGCTCCACCTACAGGAAACAAGCACAGACCTAACAGGGGGGAGTATATGAAGGAGTGAGTTTCTCTACAGAAATCTGGTGGCAGCAGCAAGTTCCCTGAGGACACAAAGCTGGGAGGAGTGGCCAATATCCCCTAGTGCTGTGCAGCCCTTCAGAAGGATCTTGACAGGTTGAATAGATGGGCAGAGAAGAACTGCCTGAAATTCAAGACAAATGCAGGGTCCTGCACCTGAGAAAGAGTAACTCCATGCAAGGACAAGAGGCAATGGGCAGAAACTGATACACAGGAAGTTCCACCTGAATATGAGGAAGAATTCCTTTACTGTGCGGATGGTCGAGCACTGGACAGACTGCCAGAGAGGCTGTGGAATCTCTCTCACTGGAGATATTCAAGAACTGACTGGATGCAACCCTGTGCCGTGTGCTCTAGGATGACCCTGCTTGAGCAGGGAGGTTGGACCAGATGACCCACTGTGGTCCCTTTCAGCCTGACCCATTCTGTGATTTTGTGATCAGGGCCAGACTTTGACTTACGGCTGCAAGAAAGAACCAAGATTACACTTCAATATTTTAGAATTTCAACTCTGAAATGGGTATTAATAATCCCCCAGGTTGAGGTAAGATACAAGTAAAACTGATGTACCGGGGCAAGTAAGGAGAAAGGACTTACATCCCAGACTGCCCCACTTCACTTAAGACCCCTCTGTGCAAGAGGAGCACTTCCATACTCACATTTGATTTTGCAGGTGATGCAGCCTTGGCAGACAAGAGGGAAGTGATCAGAAAATGGACTGGTGATAGACCAAGAAATAATGGCAGATTTGTCTCACACAAGCACTGCAGGGGAGACCTCAGTGGACATCGTATTCACGCCTGATTAAGTTCTTGATCACAGCCTGGCTCATTTTTTTTCAAAGCTCTCCTTTGCAGTGGCTTTCTGCCCATTTCCCTGCTACCAAGCCAGACTGAGCTCAAAAAAAAGTCTCTCACAGATTGTCTTTATTCCCTCTAATCCAGCAGAATTATTTAGATGCTCTGGATTAGTGTAATGAGACCTCATGAAGAAACTCTGAATTAACTTTGAAGTGCTAATAAAGGAAAAACGCAAACAAAAACCTCCATGAGACAATTCCCCTAATGAGTAATGTCCTGAGGCTATGAATTCTGTCAGCTGCTTCATCCACTGCAGGTGAACTTGAACTACTGCAGCATGTTTCTTACTCATAGTGCCCAGTTATTTCTGCAAGTTAAAAAGTATTATTTTACAAATTCGTATTTCAAATATTTATTAATATTTAGTTCTATAACATGCATGTTCATATTTCTAAGAAATGCTTTAGCTACATCTATAACCCTATGTTACATACTATAATTACTCTTAAATTTGAAAAAGTGCAAAGGAGACACATGCACAGTAGGATACTTCAGTCTCTCCAAACGACAGGACCGTGAGTAGCAGATCATGCTGAAGTGAAGGGCACTTGGTTCTCTGTGCCCATGAGCTGTACTGCTAATGTCCTCCTTCCTCAGATCCTTATTATCCAAGTAGTAGTTATGTAAAAATAACCGTTCTTTGTGACTTTTAAATTACTTTCATTGGTACATCACTGTAGCTACTGTGTTCTTTCTTAAGAATGGGAGAGTCAGATGCTTATCTGCTCTTCTGCTTTAGCAAGGATTACAGTAGATCTGAGAACGTGTTGGTGAAAATTGATATGCATTTTTGGGCAATACTTGTTTAAGTGTAATTCTTCTTATTTTGCATTTCCCCTGTGAGTTAACACCCAACAAGCATACCTTTGCAACCATGGACAACATTCAATGAATATGTTGCAAATACGGCTTCAACATTTTCACAGAGGTCTCACACACCATTAGAAGCAAAGGTTTGCAGAACACTAGATGTGTAGAGAACACTAGGTACTAGATTTGGCCCCAAGACATAAGTTAATCAGTATTTAAAGATTTATACAGTAAAGTCTTAGTGGTACTTATGTGATGAAGTCATAACTCTGAGGAGATACTCATCCTTCAGGTAACTTAGATCCTCAATTAACTGTGGCTCAGAAAATAGGATTTCAACTGTACTGAAGTGTGGAAGAGCTCCAGCAGATCGATTAATCAAGCCCGGCAACGAAGCTAAAAGCATGCCACAGACGTCTCCAAATACAGACTCTCAGTGCTTTCAGGAAGGATCTGGAGCCCTGGGATTTTGGTCAGTTCTGACTCATCTGTTTTTGCTGCTTCTCTGTCTGGACTCTACGTCCATAAGGATGCACACTGTCTCCCTTCCACATACTGCAGGGTAAGAAAGCAGTATTTCTTCTCTGCATTTCCCCCCCATTTTTGTCTCTAGCTCCTTTCCCATAGAAGGCACAACATTTCCCTGCCACTCCTTGTTTTCTTGTTTCCTTGCCCAGTTCACTCTGTACCTGCTGGCAGCCTCTGATCCCTGTCTATCTTTCAAATCTGGTCCAAAGAGAATTGGGATACGGTAAAAATGACGACAAAAGGAGATTAAATTAATCCAATTACCAGACTAACCCAAAGGGATGGGGAGGTGTAGTTCTTAGTGGTAATGCTTGTGTGTGGGCTGCCCAGAAGGTACCATTTCACAACAGAAAGGAGAAAGATAAGGTTTTCTTGGGAAGGAGTGTAGAGGGGGGTGGCTTCTCAGAGGACAAAGAGCAAATACGAAGACATTGTTTAAAGAACAGCTTTCTGACTAAGGTGATCTCATGAATGGCAGTAGAAGTGCAGAGAGTGGAGACTTTCCATGTCCTGTCGCACACATAGCGGAAAATGTTATGTTACGTGAACACACCTTAGCCCACCTTAGTGACCACTCCAACTTGAGAACAAATTTAGCCTGTAGCTCTTTACTTACAGTGACCAAGAGGAAGGTTTCCTTTGTACCTGACAGAAGTTAAGACCCCCGAGAGTCATGCAAGTAGCAGACTTGAAAGACACTATGAAAATGACCGAATCCAAACCTGACATCTACAATTATTAAGCCCAAATCTCCTCGGGATCTCCTTCGGGTAAGGTCTTGTTCTTCTCCAAGCCTGTTGCTATAAGGCTCTTGTGCCTTACCTGCTGCCCTTCCCTGTTTGGAACAAGCTGCCCTGAGTTCCCAACATTTGCTGATACTACGGTTCTCAAAACAAGCAAATGTCCAGCAAGAGCCCAAGTGCCCCTGATGTGCCTCCAGCACAAAGCAGAGACTTTGAGGCCAGAACTCTCCTAAAGGAGCAGGCAGAGCTTCCCACTAACACTGAGGAGGAGGGAGCCAGCATTATGGAAGGTCTGTTCCCAAGGAGATGGCATGTCCAGGGGGCACAGTCTGCTCTGAGAATCTGTATCAGCCATCCTTCAGTTCCAGGCGCTTAGTTGCTGGATTCACCGTTATCTTAACCTGGACAGTTGACTTCTGGGTTCCAGGAACCTGAGTTCCTGGAACCCAGTTTTCAAAAGATGACACAGGTTCACACACCGTGACTTCAGGCCTCATAATTCCCTAATGGGTAACTGCCTGACTCTTAAGCTCCTGTGAGCTGGGCCCCTTCATATCAAACTGTGCATTCAACTGCAATGGTAGTCAAAATCCATGTGTGTTTTCAAAAGCTTGAGCTTAACATGATATTAACTGACTGAAGAAAGTCTGACATTCAAAGAACATAACGTGTATCATACCTTACCAACAACCCAAACCAGAGTGACGAATGGAGAGAGAGAATTTGTCCTGAAACACAAGAGTTTACAAGATTTTATCCTTTCCACTGTCACTACACAGCCAACACGCATAAAGAAAAGACAACATTATGGCAAGACATCATGTGTCACCCATCTTATGTGGTTTCTTACAGCTTTTTGGAAATTCAGACAGTTCATTTTTGAAAAGGTGGGGTTTTTTTTCTTCTTAGCAAATGCCTCATCTTTCCAAAGCAAAATGAAAAGCAAATAAACCATTCTGCTTCAAACTACAATAAAAAATTGGTCAACTCACAAAGGTCAGTGTCAGCAAATAAATATGCTTAGCCCAACACTTCTGAACAGTCTTCAGAAATAAGCCAGAATCAGGATGAAATGGATGAAAGACAGATGCATAAAGAAAAAAAGACAAAAACATTTGAACATTTTTCATATTGAAAATAAAGCTTGGCAGACAAAAATACTACGATCAAGGTGCTGAAGTATCTAAAATCCTAGCTTGCTTACATACTGACACAATCCAAGTCATTTAAATCTGTATCACTGACAGATTCAAAGTAGTCTCTCCTCGTTTGCCACAGGTAAAGGTCAGAGCATCATTTCATAAAACTAGCTGCTTCTTTTATGGAAATTCTTTTTGCATATACACAACTGTAAAGAACTGTTTCCTTCTCCTTTTATTACGTTTCACTGGTGCACAAGCCTTTAAAAATTCCCAGAATTCAGTTGAAAGTAGGTAACTGGATAGTTTAAATACCTGCAGCTAGCAACTATAGTCACTCTTCATCTAGAAGGAACAGAACTGCTGCAGTTCATAAAGAAGCACAGCATCTTGGTTTAAGCTGAGTTAGTTAAACCCTGCAGGCAGAACATGCATAAAGTCAAATTAAACAGGAGAGAGCACACTTTTAAGCACCCTCAGGTTCATAGCCCAAGATTGTCATGAAGAGTTTCCTTCTCTTGCCTTTTGGAAATCTCATGGTGGCAATTCTGCATCAAATAATTTTCACTTCTCAATATATAATGTCTTCCTTCCTAACATTAAACTATTTCTGAGATGTCAAAGAATCAGGTCTCCCAAGTGCTATCTGCTACTCGCAAGGTTATGACTCCTCAAGTTTCCTCCTAACACCCCTGGTGTAAAACTTGAGTAGTCTCAGAGTACTAAATTATTCGTTTTCACCAAAGGAATCCCTGTGGAGCCTCCAAGATTACCTCATCTACCTCATCCTGATTTCAAGTTCACACAGGCATCAGAGGTAGAAACATCCTGGAAAGGAAAGGTAGAAGAGGATAAATCTCAGGATTCTACTGACCACCTCATCATGTCCAGCAAGATCCTCAAGTAGACAACCATGCCAACAACTGGGAAAGGAGCTCCTCTAAGCAGTTTCCCAGTTCTTCCCACTAGTGCCCACCAATTACCATACCATGGGTATTAATCATGCTATCACTGGCTTGCAAAGTATGTAATCAGCAGTGGAAATATACTGTATGCACAAATAGATTAGCGACGAGTTTTGTACTTTATTGTTCAGATTTATTTCAGTTCATCATCACTTAGGTAAATTTGTCTTCATAGACTTGTCAAATTTCTCTGTCCTGAATAACAAGACAACAAAAACTTAGGTTTTAGGGCCTAGTTCCTATACAGCGAACAAACCTGCCACTGCATTGGGTACTTCTGTTCCTATTTACATCTTTTCAAAAGAAGGCTGACATTTTTAGCACTGTTATTTCCTAAAGGTATCAGGAAGCTTAGCATTCAAGGTACAATCACAAAGACACCATCTTCATGTTTTATGCACACCTGTAATTTTTCTCTTTTGTAAGCCTGAAGCTTGAGATCCACCATAAGCCTCTAATGTTTGGCTGTTTATGACTCTCCTTCAAGTCATTCATTTGATTATGTGCTGTGTATCCCAAGAAGAAAGCACAAGAGCTTTCCCATGGGGAAATGTGACTGAAACTCAATCTTCTGAAAGGTGGCAAGTTGTACACTCAGGAGCTCTTTTTAAAAAAAGGAACAACTCAACTTTTGTGCCCCATGCAGAACTGGTATTTGCCAGGTTATTTTTCCCTGCCATTCAAGGAAGCTCCTAGCTCTTCAGACATCAATTTCTTAACTCAGCGTTGGTCCATAAGCTTTTGCTGTTGCATCCTACAGCTCCCTCCTTTTCCCATCAGTCAACTTAATGAAGGTGCTGTTCCAGTAGTGTTTCCCAGCACTATTCTTCCAACTGAGACATGTTCTCTCAGCTGCAGCTTCATGCACTCCAGCTCATGAGCCAGGAAGCTGGGTCATAAGGACATCTCGCATCTCCTCTGACTAGAGCTGATGCCACCTTTGTTCTTTTCCTACTGTTTCTGAGCTTCTTATTGCCTCTCTCCCACATCACAGACCTGGACTGTTCTCTAGTTTGGACTGGACCACAGATACCTGCTTTGATGAAGACAACCTGCTATGTCTACATAAATTTGAATTCTATCTACAGCTGTATAGATGTATAAAATATAGAGATACCTTTATATATTGTCCTATTTTATTTGCTGATTTGTCCTCTTTTCCCCTCTACTTGAAGTGGATGGATTTTTTTTCTTGTAACTGCCTCTTCTGACTGTGTTCATTTTTGTGCTGAGGTGAGCTTTTAGAAACACTACAAACACTACTATTGGGTTTAGATTCATACCTTCAACCTGCCAATCATTTATCACAGCTTCACAGAGTGTGCTCACTTCTTCATTTTATCTCTGAAAATAGATCCATTTAATATTATGTTTCTACCCTTCTTCCACATTTCCTTTTGTGACTGCAGCATGTCCAAATGACTGTATCCTACTGAACAGTCTCCCCAATAAAACTAAAAGATTCATTGCTCTAATACTGAAAAGAATTTTCAAAATCTGTCTGTATTTATTAGTCAACCTAAGCTGACTTAGGGTCACTTTGGGTTCCTTAAGACAGAAAAGCCTGTATGTATGTGCACAGGGCTGCTTCAGAATATTCTAAATGCCTGATGTCCAGGAATTTACCTTTCATAGTGCAGCAAGCCCAGATCGTGAAATAAAGCAATACCATAGCTTCAGACTGCTTTACAGATCTATCAGTTTATGGTTGAGACCCAACTCACGTTCAACCCTCTTCTGAGATCCAATCTACACATCCAGCCTTCTGAAAAATTCGAAACCATCCCTTGTGAATAGCAGCTAACATGTGTCTGCTTCAGGACTCAAGGAATGTAACCGCATTGTGTTAATACCACTTACTTCTAAACACCTGAAGAAGGAATTAAGCCTCCACCTTAGAAAAGAAAATCCTTAAGAACTGCTAACTCTAATCTTAAACTCAGCAAGGATGTAAAAATACTACTCACCTCTTCACTCAACACTCAATCTGCACAGAAGACATTTTCCACTCTCAGCTGCAGAAAGATGGTACAGTTGCAAGAAGTCAAAGCACAATTATAAAAGGAGACTTGAATTTGAGTCCACACACACAGCTACTGCAGTAGAAGACACAGCAATTTTCCTGCTGGTGTACTTGTCTTTATTCTGTTCTACATGCTTCAAGAAAGAAAATGTTCCAAAACACACACAGCTCCTTTCTTATACATATTCATTTAATTCCCAGTGATTGACAAAACATCCTCACAATTGAAACACAGGCACTAATTGGCCAAGATCCGTGGCCATCTCAGAAGAGAGACAAGATAACAAAGTATTCTTTTACTTGCCTCTGGAAAATGCTTTTTCCAGAATAGATAACTCATGTTGATGCATAATGCAGAAAGTTAATGTTCTCACTATCAGAGCTTCTCTTTCCTTTACAAAAGCACTGATGTTTCTCTGGACAATCCAGATGGTACCTTTCAATGACCATGAATTCCCCTTACAAAAGTATTTGTGGTGGTCATGCAGGGGCCTTAGGAAAATGTGGAGACACAAGCATGAAGAAGGAAGAGTTAGTGACCCAGCGTCTCCATCCAGCTGGGGTTATGATGTGCACAATCTTTCCCCACTGCAGGGCTCCACAAGAAAATACTCATGCCAGGAAGAATTAGCTACTGCAGATCCAGACTTTTTTCAATAACTTTGATCTTACTACTTTGGTCAGATGAGAGACAGAAACATGATACTCAACTTCAAACAGCTTCAAGCCCAAAGATGGCCTGAGTATCTGTAATTTACTGGCCCCCTTCCACCTCCCTCTCAGTATCAGCTGACTCAGTAAAGCCAATCACCTCTCCTTAGAAAAGGGACTATTGAGCTGAACAGACTTCACCTGGTTCCCAGAAGAGGCTTATTTTTGAAGTCTCGTGGCAGCCTAGTAGCTGAATGCTATGAAACGCAGGACACCCTCAGCTGAAACACTGAAAGAGTCATTTACACCAGACAGGCACATGTAAGAGGAAGTGGTAAGACACAACTTCCCAGCCATGAGGTTCAGTTCGTTCTTAACACCTCCTGTACTTAGCTTCTCTTTTTGCCAAGTACCGAGCTTCCATTAATTTCTGTCAACTTGTCAGAGGAAGTTTATTGCACTCTGCACCTGGTTGGAAAGACTCAGTTTCCCCATGGGGCATGGCAAGCACAACCAGAAAAGAAAACAACCACGGCTGTGTCATCCTCTACAGCATGGAGGCAAACCTGCCAACCTGGAGTCTCATCCAAAGGCAGTAGAGGCTTTTCCATGGATGGATAATTCAACTGGCTTTCTTCCATTGAATTGTAACCTAACACTTTACTTAGATACCATGAAATTTTCCTTTTGTATTTAAACAGGGGGGACAAGAACAAGAGAACCTCAGAATAGTTTGGGTTGGGAGGGACCCCAAAGATCATCCAGTTCCAACCAGCCCACCATGGGCAGGGACACCATCCTCTGAACCAGGTTGCTCAGGGCCCCATCCAACCTGGCCTTGAACACTTCCAGGGATGGAGCATCCACAAATTCTCTGAGCAACCTGTTCCAGTGCCTCACCACCCCTCACAGTAGAAAATTTCTTCCTAATGTCCAATCAAAACCTACTCTCTTTCAATTTAAAGCCATCACTCCTTGGCATATCACTAAATGCCCTTGTACAAAGTCCCTCTCCAGCTCATTTGTAGCCCTCTAGAAGTTGCTATAAGGTTTCCCTCTCAGAACCTTCTGTTGTGCAGGCTGAACACCCCAGGTCTCTCAGCCTGTCTTCACAGGATAGGTGCTCCAGCCCTCTAATCTACTTGGTGGCCTTCCCCTGCACTCATTCCAACACGGCAGTGTCCTTCCAGTTCTGGGGACCCCAGAGCCGGATGCAGCACTGCAAGCAGAGTCTTATGAGGGCAGAGGGTCCCAGTACAGACCCTTGAGGAATACCATTTGTTCCTTCAAGTCCATTGGGATTCTGAGCTATTGACCACTACCCTTTGGATGCAACAGTCCAAACAATTCCTTATCCACTGAACAGTCCACCCATCAAATCCACATCTCACCAATTTAGAGAGAAAGATGTCATGGGGGACCTTGTCAAAGGCTTTACAGAGATCCAGATAAATGATGCCTGCACCCTTTCATCATAGAAGGCCACTGGGATGGTCAGGCAGGACTTGCCCTTGGTGAAGTGGTGCTGGCTGTCTTGAATCACAAAAGAGTGTCCTGCCCCATTAATGATTGGCCACAGAGTTCCCAAACTGGCAGGGCTTTCCCATGGTCACACTGTTTTCTGCCCAGATCTTCATTTGTGGTGCCCTTAATATCCAACTTATTTTTTCAGCTTTCATTCTACCATCTCAAGGAAAGTTTAAAGATACACTCTAAACAACTGGTCGTTATTTTAGGAGACACAGTTGTTATTTAAGCAGCGAGGAACTGATCCTTCCTATGAGCAGACACTGAGCTCTCACTGACTGAAACGTACTTCTGACTTGTTTGTTTGCTTCCCTCCAGTAATCTGCCTTACACAACTACTGCAACATGATACCATTCTAACAAATTAATTATTTGCATGACATGGTTTTACTAGATTTTGAATTTCATATAAACATTTCATACACACATGCATACAGAGGCCCAAATTAATTCATGAATTTCAGGCACTTAACAAAGGTACCTTACAAGCTTCATTTCCATAGAGGCTCCCATTTGTAGTTACTAGAGCCTGTGAAGGTAGCTAGAGATGGGCACATTCTGAAGACAAAAGTGGAGTTTGATCATTCCTGATGCTATCTTTCCTGCTTCTTTCCAGTACCTACTTAGAGGTGCTTAAAGCATGTACAACACTGATTTATTCACCTTGGTGAAATACTTGAGGTTACATAAGGTAATTTCAGGTCTTATCAAACAAGATTTTTTTCTTTATCTTGCCTTCCTTTTGGGCAACAATAGGCACCTCATGTCTCTGGGCAAAATGCCAGTTGAACAAAGATGTCAGTTCTCATCTGTGTGTTGGGAATGGTCTTGTGTTAAGACTAGAAAAGAATTCCTCAGTTTTAAGTAAAATGGTTTGATACTACTCACACTGGACACCAAAAATAACCCTTTTCAAAAACCTGAAACTTAAAATTCTTTTTAACCCATCTTTAAAATCTGCTTAACAAACAGAGCATCAGGTGACCCATATCAAATAGAACCAGAGAGGCACCATATGTTGTCTTGTCCATGTCTATGTAAGACGCTTAAGAGTTGTCATTTTCGTGCCTGAATTGTGCTTCTACTATTGGCAGTCCTGGAGACACACGCTCTAGTCAGCTGTCCATTCCTTTTTAGATGTACACAAACCTGCAGCATACCAGGACTTCTATGACAATCACTAGGTATTAAGCAATACACTGTTGGTAGAATGAGTAAGAATGTTAGTTTTTGTCTCCTGCTAAAATACTCTAAATATAATTCCATAGTATTACTAGTCTTGATACATGCAACAACAAACCCGTCACATTACACAAAGACCAAAGAGCACTATCTGCACAACAGTTCATACCAATGCCACGGTGTTCAAAGTGTTAATTTTCAAGCGTGCTTGTTTTGCACAGGCTTGTACTAACTTAGAAGCTAGATTATATTGCAGCTAAGTAACTTGCTTCACTGTATCTTCACTGTCTCTGAGAGTTCCCACAGCTGTACAGATACACAAAGTTAACTTAAATATTACACATGCCAAGTGAACTTTTAAATGAATGTGCCTCAGCAAGGCAGTGCTGCATGTGTGGCACACAGATGAAAGTTCTAGCAGTGCACATCTGTGCCTGAAAATAAATGGAGGGTGACTTTCGCCATCCCATGCTGACAGTAGTTTTCTTGGGTATTTCTTATGTCTAAGTCACTCTTTTGAGTCACTTGCACTTAGACACTCTGGCAGCACAGTTCAAGATGCAAAGTTTTAAACTGCATCCACAACATTGACAGATCTTCCTTCCTTCTCCAGCTGAGTTTACAATGACCAGTATATAAAAGAATAAGGAGCATCTTATGCGTGGAAGCAGCCCCCATTCAGCAGCCTTCCCTCACGTTATCCCTGGTAGAGCCACGGCATGTAAAATGTTCCAAGAGTCTGGCTAAGAGCAGACTGGACATCAGAGGATGCTGAAAAAAGTGAAGCTCTTCTACAGAGCTGCATGAAGGCTCAGCTTAGAGATCCACTCCAGCTTTCATCCTGGGAGTACTAAAACTAAAATATCAACTAGACTACAGCAGTTCTCCCAAAGCAATTCTAAAAGGCATTGAGACTGATAGATAACACAAAGAATAAAAATTTTCAGTTCTCCTGAAGTTGCTAGATAGAGCTTAAAGACAAACTAGCAAAAAAAAGATAAAAGAATTCAAAAGTATGCACACAGGATGATAAATGTAGCTGGAACCAGTGGATAAACAGAAAATCAGGAATATAGTGGGGGTTTTGGCAAGTTATGTAACAAGAAGCAACATGCGTGCCCAAAGAAAAGTTCAAGGAATGGTCACCTGTCATATTGGGGCACTCAGTAAGTACAACCACCAGAGACCCCTTTAGATGACCATCCAGGACCATAAAAGGACTTCAGTAGGAGGCAGATGAATGCAAATTATTTCTAGGGAAAGTGATGTTTATGTATTAGTTAGAAAGTACATTGTAATGAACGTGTACAATCATGATGGAATAAACATCCCGTTGTAAACTTTTACAACACACATTCGGTTAGAGGAGATATCTTCTGAAAGTGTCCAGCACTGTAATAAAGAAGGCCTGCTTTTTAATATTTCAAATTGTATTAGAAAGTTTATTTTCTGGCTGATTTTGGTATCACTACAACAAGGAAGTGAAGCAACTAGAAGCAAAAAAAGGACCTTCCTAAGTCAGGGCCAAGGTGGCTACGTGGATGGGACTGCTGAGCAGCTGTGCTGCCTCATGAAGCAATATGCAAACTGATGCAAGTCTTGTAATAAGCTGTGCTAGCCCTAAGAGAGGCACAAGGGACAAACAGTGCAGTGAACTAACACAAGACTGATGAAACCTCTTCTTTATTAGTAGGTTTGCCACGATCTGCAATATGACCTTGGACATGTCACTCCACCTCTCTGTGCCTCTGACCGCCATCCGGCTGATTAGACTAAAATATTTGGTGTGAGGGCTGCATCTAATTATAGACTGGGCTGGCAGGTAGCACAAATAGTTACCAATACTGACAAAAGTCATCAGGCAAAACTGAAATAGAAAGAACAACTGCATCCAGTCACTTGCAGAAGTGCCAAATTGAGGTACAGTCAAAAAAGCTGCACAATTAGGCAGCTCTTAGCACCAGTCTCATTTGCTCAGTCATCTGTGTCACATGGATTCCCAAGTTTACCAAAATATTTCTTCCAGGGTGCCTGAAGGTGCATCTCTAAGCCAGATACAAGCATTTGTATCTAACAGCATATTCAATAAGCCTCTCTGTACAGCACTTAAGAGTGAGTAATTAAAGGAAATATTTCTGCAGTAGAGTTTCTCATTAGCAACCTAATTAGCCTTCTGAAAATAATTAACATTCCTTTCTATAAAGGGAACAGATGACCCATTACATCCATTAGACAAGCAAAATAAATGCTGGAGGTAAGCAAGATTTGTTCAGGGAGACAGCGAGAAAGCATCCAGCAGCAGTACAAGTGAAAAAGAAGAAGATGAGGCACAAATGCCTGTGAACCATGAAGACTGGACAATGCAAGTGTGTGTGCAGGACTAGTATGTGCATAACGGCCTGATGTGTGCATGCAGCATTCACATTGAGCACTTTCTTTCTCCTGACTCTAGGACCCACTGGTAATCTCATCACTGAGATGCTGAAAAATTCCACCTCCAACTTGTTTTGAAAGACAGAATTAATCAACCATTCACAGTCAGAAACAGCTCTCTCCATATGCAAAAATTCCCCAAGGGTGATGTATTTTGACTATTAAAACACTCTCAAAATGCCCATTAAAATAAAGCATGATTTAATGTCAGATACTGGGACAAGTGAGTTGACGGCTATGAACCGCATGAAGTATACCTGTCAAGTTTCACAGGATGGTGCTTGATCAGTTAGTGTGCCCCAAAAGAGTTACACGTGTTTCCTGACCAGAGCATGTTTGAAATCAGTGTGGCTGCAGTCACAGGCACCAGTGTTGTGGGATGTGTGTGTATATACAGATGACAGAAAGCAAAGGATAGAGGTCAGTATATCACTGCCTGGTGCAGCAAGAACTGTGGTATCAATAGAGTTTGATGCACTGTTCCGGTGCAGAATAACAGATATAGGAGAAATAAGCATCCACATATTCAGGTAACATAGCAAACATAATAATTCATTAACAGGCAGCTGCATTTTCAGCCAGTTCCATGTTTGACACAAACCTACATTTCCCCAGCAAGAAAGCTGAACATGCATAGCCTTCAAGTGTGATTGCAGTGAGGGCAAAGCTCAGCCGCACAAAAGCTTCCATAGCTACATCACTATGGAAACCACAAATCCATTGCCTGCCCTGTTAGTCTACTTCTTTCACTGATTAAAAACAAACAAAGAAAAGGTATGCTTCCAGTTTATCTCCTTTTCACTTTGGTCAAGACCATAGGATGACAAACACATTTTACCTTTTTCAGAAGCAACCCTTTCTTCCTTGACAGCTCTCTTTGTGAAACCTACCCAACCTCTCAACCCAGCTGGACAGTCATCTCCCTCAGCATGCTTCCACCTCTTTTTTTAGAGAGGACTCTTCAAATGCAGTCTGGGATTTTATCTTAGCCTCCACAGTCTCCCTCAGCTTCTGGACTAGGACAACTCCAAAGGTGACCCACTGTAGGGCATATCCAGCTGGCTGACATAATGAGAAGCTGAAAACTGTTCTGAACACCAGCTACAGTGTCTTGTTTTGACTGAAGTAACATTCCTTTCCTTTCCAAGGAGCTCTTTAAGAACATTTGAAGTGCTCTCAAAATGCAGTAGGGCACATTACAAGACAGCTGTAAATGCAAAGGTTGAACTTCTGCTTTAAGAAGACCATTTCTACAGCCGTTGCTAGCTACAGGTAGCTTTTCCCACACTAAAAATCAGAATACCTCTCAGCAAAAGCAGGATAGCCAAGAGCAACTCTGAGAGATGCAGAAGGAAGATGGGAGAAAATGCTCACAAATCTGCAATATGGCATGCACAGTGCAGCCTGGGTATGCAAAATGGCTGAAGGAATCTTCATACTAACCAGTAGGAAGAAAAAAGCAAAAAAATTGTTAAAACCCCTCTGCATCTAAGTGTGTGCACTTTATGCTGAAGAACAGCCTCTGAATAAACCTTCAGCAACACCTTCTCTCACAGTGGGCACCTCCTACCTGAGCCCAGAGCTGTTCATGGAAGAGGTGGAGGGGAACTGAGTCTCTGCAGCTCTGTAAGTCTTCAGTGCATCTCAAATTCAACTGCCAGCTGACAACCATTACATAGACAAATGCCTACTAGTAAATGAGTTGAGAAAAATTATGTGTTACAGATGTTCCCAAGCAGCCATTTAAATACACTCATCTCCACTAAAGCACTCTGCATAGACAATCCAGAAAAATCCTGCCTGTGCTCTGGGAACTTTTACCAGAGGACACTGGCTTCTCAGCAAGACAGAGCTAGGAACAAACTGACATACTCAGTTGTCTTAAAAAAACCAAAGTGATGTTATACAAAAGATGTGGCTCTCTCACCTCCCTTTTGCAAAATGGGCCAGAGAAGCCGGAGCTTCCATCTTGCTCCTAACTCATTGCCCTCACCTCACAGACAGTTCCAGGTTGGCATTACCAGATGTGTCCCACGTTCATTGGTGTTACAAGTATTCTTACCAACGGCCCACGGGATGGTAACAGGTTACTTCTGTGTCTTCAAGGATGTCACAACAATGCCCAAGACAGTATAATGAAGGACAAGCTCAACAGAGTGGTGATCACAGTCTGCAGGGCCTTGTCCCCGTGGCTTTGAAAGCAGATCTGTCTGTATCTCCAGCAGACAGCATATTGAACAGTGTGAGTGGATGGAACCTACAGGAGGCATTGGAGGAATGAATAATTCATAGTCTTGTTCTGCTGCCAATGGATCTATGTTTTCTTGTACCCATATGGCGCTCAGTTTTTAACAGTAATAGGAGACTTCTGCGCTTCATTCGATGGTTCTTGAGGACAGGCAAGAAGCAGCATTTGCTCTACTCACAGCAATAGTACCATACACCAGAGCACTTGCCAGACACAGCTTTCTTCAGAAATATTCATGGCTGCATCACTGACATAATGGCTGGACTCATACAAAGCTCAGTCCATCACCAGCTGCCTTCTCGGGAAGCTGCTGACACTTGCTTTTCACAACATTGTAGCGCTAGTCTGGACTTTGCCACTCAATAGATGACACTTGTTAGCCAACTGAAGCCCTGTAATCAGCTACACAATGGGCAGCAAAATCACAGCTGGAGCTCTAGGCAGGAGCTGACCCTGCTTATCCACACAGCACTGCCGCAATTAAGTCTACTGCTTTCCTTCAGCAGGTGACTGGGTCTGTTCCCCAGTCTTAGAGAGTATCAAGGGTCTCTGAGCAAGAATACCCAGAGGAGTGGGACAACAGAATAGCCCAACACAGGTTCTCTTAGGCACTACAACTAGGAGAGGGTAATGAGACACCTGAGACAGGACAGACCCAGGGATGACGGTGCTACATGTATCTGAATTTATATGTGTAGCATTTACATATTCAAAGTGAGTACCCAGCTAGAAATAAACTACCATGCACAACCTACCCATGAAAGCTGATCCACATCAGGGAAAACAATACTGCAGCCTGAACCACGCCACATACTGCAGACACAAAGAGCATGTCAAAAGTGCTGCAGGGTCTGGAAATTGTTCTGGTCCCATAATATCCACCCCACTGACCAGAATCAATATAAAGTTTTGCTCTGGGATATAAATCACCCTTCCAAATTGATAGCATTTTACATGCACTCTGTGGAAGTGTAACTGATTGCCATAGCATACAGGAGAGTAGCAACATTAGGCTAAAAAGATTAGTACAGTAACACACTGGTGAATCAGGTGAAGAGACTGCACTGCTTGCTAGGGCCAGGAATAGATTCCTCATCATCCGACTCACACCTGTGCTTTCACAGGAGAGAGCAACCCTCTGCTCTTTACCTACTGCTCTGGTTTAGCTCAGAGATACTGCTCCACTGTCCTGATTGTTCGAATTGCCTAAGGCTATCAGAGTGTGAGGTTTTAAAGAGACAATAACACTGAAAAGTTTGGCTAGATAGATTAAAAGCAATCAGAATGATGTGACTCACAGCAGACAGAAATCAAGGGTGATGTGTGCAAACGGCAATCTTACGCCTCCAGAAAACAACTTGAGGTTTAAACCAATGGAAATAACTTTGCAGTCTACATATTTAAATTCCAAAGGTCCCATCTACAACACAGTCAGCTCTGTACTCAGAGAACTGTTCTGTTTTTCTAGTCTACAAGTGCAGTCCCACCAGTTTTACCCTCCAGACCTTACCTCTTACAGGGAGGGATCCTGGAGCTCTCCCACTTTTTGGCCCACTTTTTTCCTAGTTCACAGCATCCACAGGTAGACTAGGTTGCCTTCAGCACGTCCAAGCCGTTTCAGATGCCAGTTGTTTTCAGCCCAGGTGCGCGTGACCAACAGCTAATACAGCAACCAGACAGCCTTCCTAAACCAAAAAAAGGTACAGGTTTTTATCTTAATACAGCAGAACAGAAGAGAGGCTTTAAACACTGAACACGCTACGTGTATGGATAGCTTAGCTCCAGTACAGTGGGCCTGGAAGACGTGACTTCTTCAGAGCCCCCACACGGCACCTGTACCTGCCCCTCGCCCAGGGTGGAACCCTGACGGCTGCCTCTCCTTGGGTGAGGCTGAGCCTTTCCGCTCTGCACTGTCCTTCTGGATCTCAGCCACAGCAAACACAGGGAGCAACTTCACTGGAGTCAGTGACCAAAGGTTCAGTGCTACCATCTCAGCCGGTCTCAGTTAACCCTTGGAGGTCTGCCAGAAATTGCTTTACCTCTATTTTCCCCATCAATGTCTCCATTTTTTAAGTAAGCCTCACTGCTGACACCTTTCCACCCCCATCTTATCTCTCCTAACAGTGCCTCCTTATCTTCCCCAACCTCCTCTCATCCTCACTTCTCCAAACATCACACTTTTCTTCTCTCTTCTCGAGGACAGAGTGTGGACTTCATGTAAGCAGACCCTTGCCACTGCCACCCACCCAGCACCCCAGCCTGTTCCTGAGGGCATTGGCACTAACTCTCGTTCCCACTCCAGTGATCCGACTGCCTTTCACCTCCATGATGGACTCAGGCAGCACAGCTGCATGATCCAAGCAAGTGGAACCCATGAGCTGGGGCTCTCCTTCTCTTCAAATGCTGACATTTAGGATGCCACATTCCTGATTTTCACAGAAGTCATGCCTCGAGGTGACAGCTTCAACACACAAGTGTCCAACACCTTACATCAGCCTCACAGATCTTACAATCCAAGGGCTTGTCTACACATAGCGTTTTTCTGGATTAACTGCATATGAAGAAGTAAAAGCAAGGACATTTATGTGTCAGACTGTGTAACAAATGAGTTCTTCATGTTATCCTAATGAATCTCAGCATTTCTGAGTACCAAAATCCAAGAGGAATTTGAGAGACATGTTTTCCTTAATAAATGAAACAAAAGAAAACAAAAAACAAACCTACACTGTTTTTATTTTGATGACACTGAACTACAAAACCACTCCAATTAAAAATGCAGATTAAATAACTAATCCTCCCCCGAAAAAACCTTCCCAACAAGATTAATGGAGCAATGAATAGAATAAATCCACTAATTAAATCAATGTAATGTGGGTATTATTGAGACACATCTAGCACCTTCTGCCTATGCAATGAAGCTTGCACCTACTTTGGAGTCTCTCTTGCTATTTTACAAGCTACATATTTGTATATCAGGCTGGGAAAGAACTTGTTTGTTGTCTAGCTTTGGTAAAAACTTTCGTCACATCAATGTGCCTAAAAATTACTTGCATGTAATCTATTTCCCTTATATGCATTTTGCCACAGTTGGATATTTGCCACAGATTTCTACTGAACTATTTATCAGACATATGCAAACAATATTTCAAAAGGCATTTCCCTAGAATCACAAGAACACTGAGAATGCTTTTTACATAGTCAGACATACTTGTCTATAATTTGATATGTAAAACACTGAGGAACAAAATCATACAAAATAAGCAACTGCAACACATTCCCAACTCCTTCAATGCAGAAACAAGGACATTACAAAAGGCTTCAAGCCAACCTAACTTTAGGACAACACAGTCCTGCTCAATCCATCCCTTTCCCTGGCACCAGCACTCAGATCACCCATGGGGCTTCACCCGGAGCCAGACCAAGGAACTCATCAGCCATCTGAATGCTACCCTATGCAACCCTAAAGCCTGCTAGTTTTCAGCTGTATCATCATCTCTCAGATTTGGCTCACAGCACACAGCCCAGCAGGCAGAAGTTCCCTTTTTACAAGATACTTCATTACTTTGAACTCGGAGTGCTGGAGAAACCATACTTTTGGTTACAAATGTTTCTACACTTGAAAGAAAACATTCATTGACAAAATCTTCATTAATAAAGACTATGTCATAATACACGTGAGCAGAGCAGTAGAGCGGAAGACAAAGATTTGACCTTAAGGCTCACATGATTAATACAATGCTTAAGCTGTTCAGAAAAGGGGATTTGGTTTTTGTTTTGTATATAAACGGACTTTCTGTGTCAAAATACTAATGATTAAAAATGTGTAGTATTTGTAGTAAGGGAAAATCAAACAAAAAACCAGTAAGAGTAGCGTGAACATCTACTTGCATATACTAAAATAGTTAAAAACTAGAATCTCAGACTTCCCAAAACAGCACTTCCTGCTCTGACTGTTCCTCTGACACAAACACCAACATTCCTGGTGTCAGCAGGTTGGGGACTGCACATGAGCATAATCTAGCAGTACTGCTCATCAAATGAGAATACAAAGAAAAGCAAACAAAAAGGAAAGCAAATTCCTAACTGGAAAGTGGTTAGTTGTGCGTTCCTTCAACGGTCTATTTTAGTATTTACACTTCTTTATTATTTCTACAGTTCTCTACAAAGAAAGCTCAGGTCCATGCAACTACCCGGTGATAAGCTGTGCAACAGAAAAATCAAGTCACAACATTGCTCCGTGACTTATCTGGGATTCTCCTGGGAAGAAAGTGCCAAATTTGGGAACAGAAAGTGAGCATGTGTCTTCTCAGAAACTCCCCCTGTTTTGGCAGGACTTACACAGAGGATGATGCAGATTTCCATTTCAACTGACGTCTCACCATGCCTTTTGACGAGGACTTTTGAACCTGTTCCTACATTGGACTGAAATACTGCAGAGGGATAGGTAGGACAGAGTCCCCCACCTCCTGAAATGCAAATGCCTTTTGTTCCTTCTGGAACAACAACAAAATAATTGGATAACCAACTCTGTAAAGCAACAACTCGCAGTTACCTGAGGAAAACAAGTGATTTCAAGGTTATGTGCATCCCTTCCCAGATATATCCAGGTGGGTCTCCAGTCTCTACTCAAAACTTCTGTCAAAGCCCTGAGGAGCACATTCAACCTCTGGAGTTTCAGATTTCTTCTAAAAGCCATGCCACCACCCAACAGCTGAACAGGCTTGGGCAGATGCCTGCACCCCCACACAACTACAGTCTCTGGTAAATGCTTTCGTGGCTATTTATTGCCAAGAGCAAAAACGCATTTAGAGTAACTCCCAGGAGACTTTATTTTTTTGCTGTTGTTATCTTGCAATATCTTTGAAAAAAAAATTAAACTCAGGTTTCAAACAAACACACAATCAGATTCCCTCATGCTGTCTTACATTATTAGACTATCACTTTTTCTTCTGTGTACACTCATCCCTGCTTATGCTGCTTCCATTCTGCTTCTGCTAAGGCAATGAAAATGAACCAGCTGGATTTACATTCATATTTTCATGAATTACCATGGCTCTCAACATTTTTGGGCCAGCGGGCCACTGTGAGTGTTTTAATACTTCTCACAGCTTGCCCTGTATTCCTGTCATCTACCTTTCAACATAAATCTCTCACCCATTTTCTTAATTTTCATGGTTCCAAGGATGAGCTCTGAACTACTTGTAAGCTGCTGAACCGTCAAACACTCACAGACCCATCGCAGGGAATGGTTACTTTCTTGTATATACTCACATATCGTTCATTATCTTTGAGAGCTCATCCTAGTTTGTTGTTGTTGATTTCAGGTTCTGTGAATACTTTTCTCTAAAACTGGGGTCAAATCTGACCTCATAATATGGCAGATTAAGCAGGAGAGGAGTTAAAAAGGAGCAACTCTTACAAAACTCCACCTACACTTTCTTTATGAAGAAGTACAGAACACATGTTACATCATGAAAGCACACTCACTGGCTTTTTGGTAATTGAAGGCAGGGTACTGTTGCCTGGCAACTTATCTGATTACCATTTTTTCAAGTATCACATGCACACTTAGATATGTTGCATAATAATGTCTCACTTTCATGCAGCCTAGCGCAATGGGAGGAAAAAAAAGAGGGGGATGGGGGCAGGAAGGCTATCAAAATTCATATATTTCTTTTCTGGCAAAAAGATACAAGATAGTAGCTCAAAACCAGGCTGAAACATTAGTATTCCTGAATTTTTATTCCTGCTTTTCCTGGCTTGCTAAATATGCTTATACAAGCATTTTATTTTATCTTCTTGTCTGCAAAATGACACTAATAATACCAGCCTCACAGAGACACACTGAAAATTCATTAAGAATAGAGAGATTCTCAAGTGAAAGATGCAGTGAAAGTGCTGGTGTTAGCACTTACAGCTTTTTAGTACTCCAAACACTGCTAAGCCCTGGTCCTTAAGCGTAGCAAATGTTCATCATTGTCATGACATTGTCCAGCCCTTGTTTCTCAAACCAAGGAAACTACATTTCTTGCATCAGAATGGGACACTTTACTACTTTCTATGTCTGATACATAGCTGGGGGGAAAAAATAAAACAAAATCCTACTCCCACCGCCCCACACACAAGGCAGCACACCCCAACTTGGAGTTGCACTACTAAGCATTATCACAGCTCTTGTAGTTTATACCATGAAAACAAGAGAGAAATCAGAAAATGGGCATGCATGACATTTTTATAAATCAACATGCTCTATTTATTGATCTGATCTTTGAAAAACTAATTACAGTCTAGCTAATCCATGAAAAAATTAAGAGTTGTCTTTATGGTGAGCAGTAGTGTCCTATACATCTTGGTGTTTATGATACAAACACCAAAGTGAGGCATTGTTTCAAAAAAGCTGTAACTATCTAAGAGAAGGAGCTGGATTCTAGAAGTTGACCTTTTGTACATGCAAAAGTTATAAGGCAATATAATATAACATAATGAATTGCCTTCTTTCTATATGCACCTTAGTATTCCACTGCACAGGAAAGGGCTTAGCTACCCAGGGTGCTCCTAATGCTGTGCTAACCTCTGTCAGCTCAAGTGGCTGAGGCTGATGGTTTGGAAAGTATCTCATCTCCATGGTAAAGTACTAAGCAGCAAAGGAAAACCAAAAGCAACAACAGCCAAGCTCAATATTTCTAAGGAATCATTACATTACCTTCACAGCAGCTCTTGTCTCCGTAGTAAGACATTCGAGCATTTTTACAAACTGCACCCTACATCCTGAAACTCTTGTGCAAGTCCACTTCCAATTAAAAGCTTAATTGTGAGGTCTGCCTTGAAAAGAACTGCTGGATCAAAATAAACCAAATCACATGGTATCTATCATACCACTAGGGGAAACTATACACATCTTGAAAATGCCAGAAATTACAAAAATAAATAATCCTTCCTCTAGAACTTACCGGAAGCATCCTTCCCATAAGCCTCTGCTGACATAAAATACAAAAAAAAATACATAGCTCAAAGAGTCCTGTGGGTTAAGCAAGTCCAGCTTTGCTAGGTCAGTTAACAGGAGAGGAAACGGCCAAATACACCACGATCATCAGGAACGCTCTGCTGCAAGCAGAGAGAATGACTCTACCTGCAGCTCTGCATTGACACAGCCCCAGCCAAGATTTCTCAGTCCAGATTAGGCTAGTGGAGCCAAATGAGTTGGATCATCTTCTGTGCATGTATTCTGGATGAAAGAAATAAAAACAAAACAGACCCCCCATCCCCAGAAGGCACTAGGCAGTACACACAGCACTATGCCAGAGCTACCCATACTGAAGAGAGAGCTTCCCCCTTCAGAAGTACTTCATCATGCTCCCAGCAGAATCATGAAAACAGGACAGAGAGGTGCTCCACAGACATTCTTCATATAGGCTACATCCAGTACATGGCATACCTGAGAGCAAAGTTCCAGCAAGGAAGAAGTCAAACAGCAGCTTCACCACACTATGCTATCAACACTCACCTAGTGACTACTAATGCTTGGATCTTATGCCATGAAAGCAAGACAGCAGCATTTGTGGTAGGGAAGATTCCCTCAGTCACTTAATCCAGCTTTGACAGAAGCATGTGAGGGCGGGGGAGTTTTGAATAAGGTTGTGGTGAACTCTTGTGCACTGACACCAACAAAAATCCAGAACAAAAGAAAGGGTAACATAAAACACTTCCCTCTTTTATGCAATGATTAGACACCTCTGACCTAGTAACTGGTAAGTATGCTCATTCAGATACGCCTACGAACAAATCTCTAAAGCAGTCCAGCTTTTAGTTTGCCTCTGAGGACATGTTAAGGAGCAGCATGCACCTGCAAAACCTTTTACACTCATTTTAGCTAGACTGCAAGGTGCACAAGCTCTGGCTCACAGTAGACATTATTGGGTGTATCATTTACAACCAGGAATGTAGTGCTCTGACTAACCAGAAAGAGAGCATTGTTCTGAATTGGCACAGATGTTGGTAATCTGCTCCTGCAGAGCCAAAGCCTTTGCCCAGCCTGGCTTTCTTTCAAGCCTTTTTTGTAGTCGCCTGCACAGCCACCTTACCTAGGAGCTCAGGAGCCATCTGGATACTCCTGCCTCACATATCGGAACAGAAATGTGAAAAGCAGACCAGTTCATTTCTGACGTACACAGATAACCTGCCCTCTGCTCTCTCACCCAGTCCGTACTGAGCCTGCAGAGCTAAAGCAAGCAGCATGGTCAGCTGATAAAGCCACCAAAGAATACTAAAACATACACAGGAAGCAGATCTGAGAAGGGATCATCTACAAACCTGTACCAAGCAAGCCACAAGCAGGTAATACCTTGTATGTTGGAAAACATTAGCTAACTAGATGATCAAACTTCTTTCAAAAGAAAACAGGAAATAGAGTATACTTCTTCACCTTTCACATCAAGCAAATTTTGTTTTGAAACAGAACTCCCACTTATATTGTTCAACTTCATTTCTTTCACTCCAGAAACAAGCCAGGAACACCACTGGACACTGCCTCATACAGGAACTATACAGGAACACGCATGACAGAAGTGACCACATATAAGTTTGCTCTGGTGCCATTTCCCCATCTGCAGGACATGGCTCTGGCATCTGAAAGCTTAACAAGTTACTGCAACTGCTATGGAGGTAGGAAGTGCTTCCCACAAAAGGATGGTGAGGAGTGGGAATAAAGGCTTTTCCTACCTCCTGCTGGCAAACAATTTCTTTAAGTAATTGACCCATTTTCTACAGAATAATTAGCCCTAAGGAATGAAGCACTGCTGCCCTTCAATTAGCCATGGTGTTACCTCTCCTCTTACCATGTAATAGCAGGCTGTCTGAGACTGAAAAAAGAGACAAAACAACACAACAACTTAATTACATTTTCTTAAACATGGCATTTGTTGAAGGCAATCCAGAAACAAAGAATCCTAAGGTACAATTTGCAACAATAAAATTCTCCATTACTTCTATGACTTCATCATCAGAACAAGAAGGTCTCCTCCATGCCACCACTCTTTAAGCCTCCTCAATATATTTTCTCCTTTTAGAAGCTTTTTCAGGATGCTTTCCAATCATCTTCCATGAGGAAAAACTTCTTTCTGTTGGCAGACAGTTTAACAACAGAAAGGACTCTTTTGCCTAAAACCTAGTCAAATCTCCTGCAGATAATTTTATTAAAATTTCATGCAGTTTCTTGCAACACAGCTCAGCAACTTGGATAACGACAGAAGTTCTTTAGTTTAAGGAGAGTAGATGTGCATATCATGAACAAGAAGCACAAGAAAGCAGACCATAGCCAGTGAGCCAACTCCAAGAGTCTCACAGAGATGACGTTTAGTGACCGATCCCATGCTGCAGAAAAAAGAGAAAACTTACAAAGCCTGGCCCCAGCCTCTGTGATAAGTACAATTCTAAGAATACAAACAAGACTTGCCATCAAAGCATATGAAGCTAGCAAAAAGTTGGGAGGTTCCTCCTGCCGCAGGAAGAGTGCACAGTCTCCTCTCCTCCCCCTCATACCCCTCCAGACCTTCTTCTTCCTGGCATGCTCAGTCCCCAGTTGCAGTTAATTTCTAATGCTTTGGAGGAAGGCAAAAATTAAATTCATCTGACTTATTACACCATGAGAAGAAACACCCTTCCTGAACACAATGCAGTGCCTGGAGCAGTCCTGAAACACCCGATCCGAAGACAGTAATAGTCTTAAACAAGCGGACAGGTATTAAAAGCACATTTACAATGCTGGAAAACAACTCCTCTCCCTGTTTCTCGATGTGTGGGAATAAGGAGATCCACAAATTACAAGGCCAAAGGGATCCCTACATCTTCACTCCCTAGAACATCTCCAAGATGCTGAATTAAAGTATAGATTGTAAAAAGATATCTTAAAAAACTCCACATGCTATCGAGTTCACCACCCTATCCAAAAACCTCTTCCCGCCTTACACTCTAAGCCAAAAACCTTCATCTCCCTTCAGGGTTAAATTTGCCTTTCACTGTTTGGCACCACATTACATTATGACATTGTCAGTAAAACTGCAGAGTCCCCACTACCAGGTACCATTTCCACACAGATGCAGAGATCTAGGTTACCCTCAACCCACACGTCTGTGCTATCCATACCTCTTGGTTTAGACCCCCTTTACCATTTCTGTAAACTGCCATGGGATCTTGTCATAAGAATTCCAAGGTTTGAACTCCCCAAGGAAGCAGCTTGTTTTCTGCCTCCACCATCAGCCCTCAGTAGAGTGGGAGCAGCAATACTGACCAAGGCTACGGACACGCAGCCAGAGCCTCAGCTAGAAGTTATGCAGTCACAAGCAGTACTACCTCAACTCCTGCTTGTCCCTCCATTTCCTTTCCACCAGACTATACTACATACTTTTTCAATATTCCTGTGATCAGAGGATCTCAGAATGTTTCACATTAAGTAAGCTTCTTCTAGCACTTTTGCTGAGCTTTTTTTAGGAAGCTCCTACAGCTACTAGTTAAAGCAAACGATTTGGAGTTAAGTCTTGTGTTTCAATTTGACAATTACCTGTGAAATTCCATTTTCCTGTACCTCAGTTTCCCCTTCTAAAAACAAGGAAACACCCATGTTCTTCAGTGGCAGCTTCAACAAAGAAGTATGAAATTCTCAGATATATGCACTGAGAGCATGTCTTTCTCAGGGACAAAATACCTTCTTTCAAATTTAGTGAAAAATCTTAATTTATCCACAGTAGCAAGCTGCTGTCACCTAACACAGGAAAACTGGACATTTCTCCATGGAAGAAGTCTTAACTTCTCACTAGGACAAGGTGCTGAGATTCAAGAAGGACCTTCAGGATGTGTCATAGGCACAAGAGTATCTTACAGACTTCCTACATGGGTTTCCTCAGTGCTGAAAGGGGCTACAGGCATTATGGATTCTATGTCAATAAGTCTTTCTTTTCTGCTTCCTAATAACTTAGAGTAATTTTTGTTTTCATTACTTCCTATTTACCACGAAACAGTAGCTAGCCCCATCTCTAACTGATGCTACTGATATTAACACATTTGTGCTCCTGGAAACGACAGAATGGAGCTCTTTGGGCAATCTGTTCTTCTTGCAAATCCCCAATGCACACAGCTCTGGCAGTCACGGAGATGTTACCACCTTGCCTGTGAAAAAAATCAGATCCTGCAGGCACCTCTTTTTTCCTCAGAAATAAGAGTAAACAGGACAAACCTGTTAAATAAATGATGCCAGAGAACAATACAAAGTATTTCACGTAACAGAGTTTTACTGCATCTGCTGTATAATTATGAAACTTAAAAAGCTTGTATATCCCCAGTAGTTTTGGACTAGCAACGTGAAATGCTCTCCAGGAAGTCCTAGTGTAACAGTCCAGCTTAAGACGAGCAGGACAGGGCAGCCTCCCCAGCATCCCTGATCCTAAGCAGCCTAGAAACAATTTGCAAAACCCTTGAGTAAATGAGTGAATGGGGGACAGAAGGAATCAGACTTTCCATTTTGCAAAAATTCAGCTATTCTGAATGTTTTTCCATACCAAAAATGGAACAAGAACAAACATCTTGAGACTAATGTAATTTTTTAAAAAATAGAAAAGAAAAAACTCTCATTCTCAGCTGACTGTACTATCTGTACATCCCTGACCTCTGGCTTTACACACAGGAGTAATTCACAAGGTTGCAGAAAAGTCACTGAACAGACCAGAGCCAGCCCCCACCTCCCAGTTCTGCTCTGCAAACGCTGGGCTGATTCAGAGCTATTTCCCCTTATATGGAATAAAGTTTTACAGAAATCGATACAAAAAGATATTTCGAGACATTTCTCTCTCTCTTTTTTTCTTTTTTCTCTCTCTTTTTTTTTTTTTTTTTTTTTGTGGGAAAAAAAAACCAGGCACTGTCCAGTAAAAAGCAGCTCCGATTTCAACAACCCTTCCATCCCGCTGTCCCAGAGCCCCGAAAACTTCGCAGCCGGGGTCGAGGGCTCCCGAGCAAAACCCCCTCGGACACCCACCGCGCTGCCGCCCCGAGGAGCTGCGGGGGGTGGCGCGGCCCGGCCTGCGGGGGCTGCGCCGCTCCCCGGGAGGGGGCGACACACCGGTG